>JAUPFV010000001.1:305078094-305678094 GCA_036936605.1 Limnanthes douglasii subsp. nivea
GCGACATATAACTTAACCTGGGAAGTATGAAAATATCTCACATGCGTATTTGGTACCATAATAGGAAAACATATGACTCTCCATCACACTATTAGTTGATAGTTTCTTTCAACTAATAAAATTATACATATCATAACTATTTTGCCTCTAATAATCCGTTGGGCTATATGGTCAGCTATAAACAACTCCAAATTTAATGAGCAAGACATATCTACCAATAACATCATAGTCGAAATACTGTATATCTTCTCAAAACTGGATAGTTCCAATCTAATCAAAAAATATTTTTTACCATGAGATCTAAATGCAGCCTATCATTTAGGTTGCTTACATCATCTCTCTAATACTAGGATAGTTATAGCAGTTAAATAGAATATTCCACTAAACAATAGATTATAACTTAACTGTGAAGGAGCTTTCTTATCTAACAGTGAATCAAGTGGAGGTATTATAATTAGAAATAATAATGGTGAATTGCTAAATTCTATCAGTAGATTGTATGGTAAACAATCTCTTCTTATAGAGGAATTTATGGCTTTATTAGATGGTCTTCTCTTAAATAAAGAACTAGGGTTTAAGCTATTAGATATCGAAATAGATTATCTCATTAGTTTTAAAATTCTTAGCAATAGCAGACTCCGTGGTATTTAAAACACTTATCAACTATTGCAGAAACTTAATAACTTCATTAATGACTCTTAAACATACATATAGAGAACATAATTATGCAGCTGACTGGGTTGCGAAATGGGAACTAAAGTGCAATAAAAACTACGATTTCTCCATAAACTGAGCTCCAATTTCTTTAAGAGTCATCATATTATTTGAAAGTCTTGATGTTGGCTATCTAAAACTGAACAACTAATTCATTAACATCTCTATATAGACTTATATATTTAAAATTATAAATGACAATTTGATCAAATGTATATAATTTACACTATGTTAGTAACCTTGTATTAAGCAGGTTAATTCATGACTTCATCACCACATTTAATATTCTAAATTTTGCAGGTTTAAAGGGTTAAATCCTGTTATTAGCTTCCATGTCCTTCTCTTATCAATGATAATAAGCTAACATCTAGTTAGGTTTAGTTGATTGCTAACCATGTATAACTTTATAAATATAAGTTCTAAAAATACAATTTTCCAAAAAAAATACAGAAAATCAAAATCAAATGGAATAAACTATATTATTTTTCTATAACCCATATCAACAAAAAAAATAGAAAAAGATCTCTGGTACTCGTCAAGTTTTATAGCTCCATCTCCTGATTTCAAGCTCATGAACTAAAAAATGAATATAAGATATTATTACTCATGAACTAAAAAATGAATATAAGATGTTATTGAAGCTCATGCCACAAATTAAAGTGGTTATTAAATTTCATGTAATCTTCTAGCTTGGACTAAATAAGTAATTAATTTATTGTAACGACCAAACTCTTTTAGCTTAAAGCTATATTCTATTGCTTTAAACAAAAGTATATTTTATATCTATTTATACGTTTAATATTATCGTTTAAATTATGAATTCCGTTACCGATATACTTTTTAATAAAATCAGTTTCAGTACTGCTTAGGTTTTATTTATGTATATTAACTTCTATAGTTAATATTAGTATGTTTTTTATAATTATATATATATATATATATATATATATATATATATATATATATTCACGAGTAAATTTTTTACTATGGTGAGATTTAACTAAAGTAATTTTTTATTTTTTCAAAATTATATATTTAATTATAAATACATTTTTATATTTATTATATTTATTTACAAATAAATATAAATTTGATAAATCAACTTAAATTTTAATGAGACTTAATTTGTGAATATAAATTAAAAATTTAAAATCAACTTTAAAGCTTTGTCTATTTAATTTACTTAATTTATGTTTAAATTTACATTTAATTATTAATTATTATTTTCCAAATATTTTACTCTGTACGAGATTTTTTTTAGAAAAGAAATATAATGGGTATTGCTTTGTCAAGAAAGCCAATAACATAGTATCTCACTCTTTGATTTTGAAGTCTGATCTTGCTTATATTTGATTTCAAATCTTGGTTTCTTCCTCCATAGAAGAAGGAGAGATAGTTCCTTCAAATCCATCTTCTAATTCACCAAGTTCGACAAGATTTATGCCTATCAATGCATCTATGTTTAATAGCGAATTTCCTATGCTTCCCTAGAAACATTAAGATAAAAAACAGAGGATGGTTGGAGTACATGTAATTTCTATTTTAGCCTTCGAAACGTTCTTGCTTAACGATTGAGCACAAGAACAAAATAGAATACAGAAACGGTGAAAAATCCTTTGCTGATGTGTTGAAGCCAAACAACCAGGGGATCTTTCATAACAATGTTTTTGTTACATACAATCTGGACCATACGGTAATCTGTTTTGAAAGGGTGACAGAGATCGATTACAAAAGATATCCAAGCACACAATTATAGGGAAGTTTGCGTAAGGAAAACCAAAGTATGAGGTTATTAAATATTTTATGGGCGGATTCAAGTTTACCAATTCTTTATGTGGCAATGTGAGACTATCGGTATGTGTTTATAGAATTTGAACGTATTGAAGATCTAAAAAAGCTATGGTCTTGCAACATCTGGAAAGTAGGAGAGAAAACAATGCGCCTGCTCAAGTGGAGTCCTCAATTTGATCCCAATAAAGAGGGCCCATTGACGCCGGTTTGGGTAACAATAACTAATCTACCGGAGTTTATATACAATGAAGGGACGATTCTTGAAATAACAAAATCGTTTGGCGTTCATTTGAAAATATGGATCCCTCTGGTTTATAGAGCCAGATACAACTGTGTTAAGTTTTGGGTGGAGATTGATATATCAAATCCATTAGTCAATGAGATCAAGATTAAGTTTGGTGATGATGAGGAATACTATTTGAAAATAATCTATGGCTCATATCCAAGCTATTGTAATGTATGTAAACATATTGGGCACAATGAAACTGAATGCAAGAAAAAGAATTTGAGTCTTCAACCAGATCAACAGGCAAAGCATGAAAGCAAATAAATCATTCAACAACATATTGAAACTTCTCCTGAAAACAAAACCTCAACAACTCCCCATCTCAAATCAGTGATTGCAGCTACAGAAAATGAAATGGAGACTATTGATCAGAATTATCAACAACTCAATACAAATAGGAAGACAACAGTACATATTAGAGAGCAAAATGAGCCACCAGCAAGTTTTGAGATCCCAAAAAACTCATCCTCAAGAACTGGTGAAAATGAGAAAAAATTGAACAGCGATCCTGAAATGATTTAAGCGTTGCAAACACTGGAAATAAGATCCTTGTTTGAAGTTGGAAGAGAACCTGCTGAGCCTATTCTTTAGATCACTTCTCCATCCGGAAACACAACATGAAGCCTACCATGTACTCCTATATATGAACATGAAGACAATGAATTCACGAAAGCTCAAAGCAATAAAATAAAGAAAAAAAGGAACTGGAACAGTAAGGGCCCTTCATCATCCAAACTTCTACACCTTAAAAAGGCTGTTAAATATAAACCAAACAAATAACTATTAAGATTATTAATTGGAACGTTAGAGGATTGGGGAACAAGCAAACTATGAGGAGACTAAGGTCACTAAGGAGGTTTGAAAATCCTGCTATCATGGCTATTCAAGATCCCATGATTAATTCAACAAATATTGAAATTGTGGCAAGGAAGTTGGGTTACACTCAGTATTTTTGGAATGTTAATAAAAATGGTGAATGATAACTCTACTGAATGGATTGTGGTTCGAGACTTCAACACTACTCTCAACAGTGAAGAGAAGCTCTCTTGCACCAGAACTTGTTTGAGAAACATGGATGATTTTAACAATGCAATTTTAGACTGTAAAATAGACAGGGGCTATTCATGATAAAAATATACAAAGACTAATGGTAGGAAATGGAAGAGATTGGACATGGTGCTCTACGATAATATTTGGATCGGATATTCTGACAATACTAAGGTGGTACATTTGGGAAAAACATGCTCAGACCATTCGGCTATATGCATTACAATTTCATTTAACTTGATACATTCAAGCCTTCCTTTAAGTTCTTAAACATGTGGGTACAATACCTTGGATTTGTAGAAAATGCTAAGAGAAGCTGGTCTAGGTTCATGCCTGGTAACTCTATACAAAGGTTTTGGTAAAAGCTAAAAAGGTTAAAGAGGGATTTGATGAACTAGAATAACAAAGACTTTGGCGATGTGTTTGTTGCAAAAAAACCAAGTTGAAAATGAAATATATTTCAAGGAAATAAAGTATCAATCTACAAAGGGTAACTCTGATAAGATTCTGCCCGACAAGGAAAAGGAGAATCACTTGGATCTGATGGAAAGAGAAGAGAGTTTCTGGGAGCAAAAGACCCATACTCTTTGGCTGAAAGATAGTGATAAAAACACTATTTTATTCCACAATCTGGTAAAAAAATAGTTAAAAGGAATAAAATTCACATAATATGGGATGGAAATCAATGGTTGGAGGATCAAGATGCAGTAGCCAACTCTGCAATATCATATTTCTAAACACTCTTAACTGACTCTTCTAACATTACTGAATGCACTGATTCCTTTGATTTTATATCTAAGCTGGTATCTGACTATGATAATACTATGTTAACAGTTATTCCCACAGATGATGAAATTTACAAGGTTGTCAGTAGTCTAATTCCTAATAAATCTGCAGGGCCAGATGGGTTCAAAGGGAAATTTTACTGGGAGTGTTGGGCTATAATTTCAGTAGATCTTTGTGTTGTTATTAAAGATGTCTTTAAAGGAATTAGGATCCCATCTGGAATTTATGCGTCAGTGATTTACCTCAATTCTAAGGTCACCTCACCAAAAACTTGGAAGGTTTTTCGGCCAATCAACCTAACCATAATGCTGAATAGGATCTACTCTAAAAGTATCAACAACAAGATGGATCTTATTCTCCCCAATCTGATTTCTGAAGAACAAAGAGCATTTTTCAAAGACAGAATCATCCATGAGAACATTCTCATTTCAAAAGAATTATGTTATAATCTCAACCTCAAATCAAAGGGAAGCAACCTGATTTTGAAAATAAACATAGAGAAGGCCTTTGATAGGCTATCTCACAGGTTTATTCAGAATATTCTTAAAGCTTTTGGGGTTCAATTCTCACTTTATTGATCTGATGAATAATAATATAAAAAACAACCATTTCTCTTTGATCATTAATGATATCACTGAAGGTTTCTTTAAGTATAATTAGGGTCTGAGACAGGGGGATCCCTTATCCCCCAATCTATTCATACTTGCTAAGGAGTTCTTAATAGGGGGCCTTAAGATGATCAATGATGTTAGCAGTTCAGTAAGGTAAAAAAGAAGAGGGAACCATGTCATACCTTGCTTGGCCTTTGCTAATGACCTCACAATCTTTTACAATGAACCAACTACTTCTATATCCAAAGTATTAGAGTTTCTTTCGCACTACCAAAGTATCTCGGGTCAACTTATAAACAAAGAAAAATCAAAGTTAATAGTTGCTGAAAATATGAAAACTCACAGGATTAATATTGCTGAAAGGATTCTGGGAATAAAGCATAGCTTTATGCCTTTCAAGTACTTGGGATATAATGATAAGCAACACAAGCAAAATAAGTCACTCTGATGGTTTGGTTTCAAAGATCAGAGACAGAATAACCGAAAGGGATGGTTGCTTTTGGTGGAAGACTTGTATTAATCCAATCGGTTTTATCTACATTACCTTTGTATCATATTCAGAACACAATCCTTCCTAAATCTGTAATAAAGAGGATGGAAAACCTATACAATAAATTTCTTTGGGTCAACAGGATTGAAAATAAAGCAATCAACTCGTCTTCGTGGAGCAAGATCTTTAAACCTTATGCTGAGGGGGGAATCAATATCAAGAAGATATAAACAATGTTTGATATATACTCATATAATATATGGTTTATTCTTAGAACTAATAAAACTCTATGGTCCAAGCTAATGATTTCTACCTACTGTAAAGGTCATCATCCTATTGCTGCTCCCATCCCTAATAGGAGGTCAAAAGTATGGTATAGAATCTCTGGAATTAGAGATAAAACTGATAAATTCATCTTCTGGATATGTAGGAGTGGGAAAACTGACTTTTGGTTAGAGATGTGGTGTACTGAAACACCTCTTATCTACTTCAATGCAACACTGGTACGAGAGTACAAAGATAAGTCAATTCTGGGTTAATGGCAACTGGGACATGGATAAGTTAAATACTACTGTCACAAGCCCTATTATATCTAACATCATAAAGCTCAAACTCAACAAAAATCCTGATAGAATTAAGTGGGCTATAACTCTTGATGGAAATTTCAATACAAAATTGGCATGCAATGCAATAAGAAATTAATAAAATGAGTCAAACCTATACAGGAA
The DNA here is from genome assembly GCA_036936605.1 of Limnanthes douglasii subsp. nivea. NCBI lineage: Eukaryota > Viridiplantae > Streptophyta > Magnoliopsida > Brassicales > Limnanthaceae > Limnanthes > Limnanthes douglasii. Next base: position 305,084,548 of record JAUPFV010000001.1, read on the forward strand.
GACTTGGAATCTTGTAACACCCAAGAAATGCTTTTTCTTTCTATGGAGAACATTACTGAATTGGTTCCTTTCTGAAGTCAATTTGCAGAGAAAAAATTTCCAATTAGCCTCAAAATGCTAGTTCTGTTACAATGAAGAAAGCTCCAAACATGTCATGGTTCATTGTCAGCAGGACTGGACAGTGTGGAACCATTTCAGTGCTATTTTGGGAATAAATATTTCCAAGAACATGACTCTACACCACCTTATTCGCACATGGTACTGGTCCTCGAATAAGGTATGCAGCATAATATCTATTCTTCCCGCAACCATTTCTTGGGAAATATGGAAAGCAAGGAATTACAAGAAGCACAAATATATAAATACTACACCAAACTCGATGATAGACCAGGTGATTCGCATTATAACTGGTCTGAACAATGCAAACCTTCTCAAAAGATGCCACTGGGGAAATGACATCAGATTTGCAACTTAACTAGGGTGTAATATTCACCATACTAAGAAGATAATTCATATATCCCTCAAATGGATTGCTCCAAAGCTTAATCGATACAAATTGAATACTAATGGGGTATTCATGTTCTCAGAAGAAGCATGTGGTGGTGATGGTGTGATAAGAAATCAAGATGGAACCATTCTTCATAGTTTTGGCAAAATATACGGGAAAAACTCGGCAATTACCGCATAAACTAGAGCGCTCATGGATGGTTTATCTATCTGTAAATCCCTAAACATCACAAACCTTGACATTGAAGGTCCAGTGTCTGAATTTGCTATCGTAGACTTTCCTTGAAGATGAATTTAAGGCGGGTATGAAAAAATTTCAAGTTTTTCGTTTCCCTCCTCTATTGTATTTTAGCTTGTGATAAGCCCCTGTATTTTAACGTTTCTATTAACAAAAGACCATGATTAATAATATTTTTTTTATATAAATACAAAGACATTCTTACGAAAATGAATTTAAATCTTAATTAAACTTATTTTATAAAATTAAATTATACATTTAATATTGTACTTATTTTTCTTTTAATAACATAAAATTAGTTATATAATGTTTCTTTTAATATTAACTTTTTTCACATTATATTTAATTTATAGAAAAGTATTTCTTATCATTTAAATTATAAATTTAATGTCTAAAAAATATATGGTAATTAAAATATTTACTTTTTAAAAAATAAGAAAAACTTTCCAAAATCAATGGTAAAGATAATGAAAATATTTCACCATCTATGTTGGCAAACGTTTGTTTTTTTGCCAATGATATCATTTTTTTTAGTTTTGTTTAAATTATCTAGAAATAGAAACATAAAATCCAACGTACTTGGTTTATGAACATCGTGATATTCCAGTTATTTCATCCATAATTTGAAGTATTTTCTTTTGATAATATTTTTGTAATTAATTAAAAAATAAAAAACCATGACATATAATAAAAAATGACTTTTTTTAACACATTACTGTTTATAATTTCATACTAGTTGTACGGTTTCTATTGAATAATACTTTTGTTAAAACAATTGGAGATTGAACTTTTAAAAACTAAAGTATTGTAGATCTTGTATTTTAAGTACTAATGATATATTTAGATAGTTAATTTGATTTTGAAAATTTGATTTCTATAATTGTAATTTATTTTATATTAGTTATTATTTTAGTGTACTTTTATGGGTATTTTGTTGTTTTAGAACTAGATAGTAGAAACAATACGAAAATGTTGAATACGTAAATGTTGAATACGTAAATGTTCATATAACATGTTCATTTTATATTCTAAATCTATATTGTAGATTTTTATGTTGCATGTATCATTAATTGGAATGTCCAAAACAAGTTTATTCAGCAGTAATGCATTCAACGACCAATTTGGTAAAAAAAAGATCACAAATACTATTCATGCACCACAAGTAAATTATATATACCACATACACAAAATTTTAAATTATCAACTAAAAGTAACATTAGACTATTCGTAAATTCGACTAGGTTTCACTTATCAAATTGGTTACGGCCTCAAACACTAGATATTTACTAGATCACGGTTTAAATCTACAATGTTACAATTATTGAATTTAAAATAATAAAAAATATATTCCTCATACATACATACATACATACATACATACATACACACATACATACACACACACACATACACACATACACACATACATACATACATACATACATACATACATACATACATACATACATACATACATACATACATACATACATACATACATATATACATACATACATACATACATACATACATACATACATACATACATATAACTTGATGTTTAAAGAAACTATCATAATCAAGACGAGTTTGCGGATTATCTAAATTCATCTTAATTGATGTTACAATTATTGTGTTCATTTATGGATCTTATGAGAGTTCACGAGCATCTACATGAATTATCCTTGAAAAAACTGTGTCTTTTTTCTTTTCATTTTGAAGACTATATCTATGAGACACTTAGTGAATATGATTTCATGAAAAAAGTTATTATATGTGGCTTATAACTCTACATTGATCAAAGGAGCTTAGTTATATTATCACCGAATGATCTCGTATCCTTCAAGGACCATAACCTCTGTTATGCTCATAGAGACCTCACAATGCATATTGACCAAACTCGACTCTATATAATTAATTGCATTATACTATTATATGCAGATCAAATTATTTAATATTTATTAGTGACTACTTTTTATCAATTAAACTGTATTTTGAAATAACTCAAATATTTATAAAATAAATAGATGCAACATTCAAATGTAAGACATTTTTATAATCTCTCATTTGAATAATCATATATAATAAATGTATCATCTGAAAGCACATTATGAGATGCTATTATATTAACAAATAAACTAAAATTTCTTATTCTTCTAAACAACAACGAACAAAATACTAAGAAACTTAAGTCATATTACCTAATGATTGTTCGTGCATCAATATTATTGCCATCAATTATCTAAAATAAAATTTTACTTCTCATGATATGAAGCATGAAAATCACATTTTGATTTCCGATTGATCAAATTTAATATAATTGCAATAGATAATTTGCAAGAAATTTACAAGAGATATAAGAGAAAAATAAACATGGCATTATTCACTAAATCGTATACAAACTAAAACTGGGCGCAATATGATTTGAAACTAAATTTAAGACTGAATTACAAACAAAATTACATTGAATCTAAATATTTTCTAGACCAAAAGCTCATACATGAATGTTGTGTTCATGGAAGACTTTGGATATTATAAACTTAGCAATAGAATATGAAAAGATCAGATGAAGCTTTTTACTTTCTTGTAATCTTATATGAACAATGAATAAATAATATAGTTTGTTGTTTTTTATTTTCTTGATAATAAATAAATATTTTTTTATTTGGATGTTACTCATTGTGCTAATAATTTTTGTTCTCATAACATATATCCATCTATATCACATAAATTGATCAAACATCCACTTAACCTATAAAATCATAGAGCACATATAATCCTTTTGATTGCTTGAATTTCTATATGTCAACATGCAACATTTTGATCTTTATAAACACCAAATAAACCATGTCTTACTTTACAATGGTCCATCGCCAAAATACTTCATTATTTTAGATTGTTGTCATGAATGTTATATCATATTATGAACAAACATGAACATATAAAAAATCTATAATTTCTAAAACGTATAAAATCCTTCGTATCTTTTTAATTCCCAATCCAATTTCGAGATATTGGATGCGAAAATTATCTCATCTTATCTCAAGAATATTTATAAGATTGTTGTTTTCCACACCGTAATATTTATAACATGCTCTTAATGTATGTTTTCTATATAAACTTATATAAGATCAAGAATGATCCTGATGAATCTTGGCTTAAAACATATAAAACGCCTTACTCGGAAAATTCACATTGAATTGGTTCAATATAAATTTTATGGTGGCATGTAACAGGTTAACATAGTCAATAACAAGAAATATATCATCAACATAAAAAGTTGAATCTTAATACAGTTTTATTGAACTTGTGAAGTTTATAATACTCCCCCTAAGTTTATCTCAAGACTAATCTAGATTATAACATTAGAATCATGATATCATTGATGTGATACTTGTTTAAAATCATAAATAAATATCCTTATATTACAAACCATGATCTTAACTCAAATTTACATGCAATTATTACAAATATTGTAATCTTCCTTTGGGTTGATTATTGATTATAACCCATCATACACAACTAATAAATTCATTGCGTTGTACAATATATCCCGTTTTTTCATGTTAACATTCAGAATAACATTATCTTAAAACTTAATAATGAAGTACACAAACATTACTATGGCCATTTTGAAAGAATTCTTCACTTGACTAAAATAAAGGTTTGCTTAAGAGTGAATCCTTTCATATTGGATGAAACTTATTTGATATAAGTTCTTCTTCATACCTTATTATATCACCTATTGAGTTAAAAAACATGTTCAATTTTTTTTTTGAATTAACTAGTCTTTTCTCTTTCGATAACATATAAGAACTTAAACTGTATTATCTTATATCAATTTTCACTATTGTTAAAGTTTAAACTGAATTCTTCATTTACATCACATGAATCTCAATGTTCTTATATAATTCTTTACAACTTTAAATAAATTGAAGGTGAATTCTTCTTTTACACCACAAAGAAACTTAAATTAATTGTACACTTATTTATAACGTTGAAGAAACTAAAAGTGAAATTGAATTCTTTTGTTACATCATAAAGAAGTTTAATCATTCTCATAAAACTCTTTATGATATTACATAAGTTGAAACTAAATTCTTCCAGTACATCATAACGAATCTTAATGTTATTTTAGAACACTATATACTTTCAATAGATTGACTACATGATGTGCATTTTTCTTTCATTGTAAATATTCTTAAAGGACTATTCTAATTTTAATTTACACAATTTTTTGAGGATATTGAATTTTTTTCTCCATAAATAACTACAATTACTTGTTCTTAAGCGAGATGTAAGCATTTATTTTTAGAATAAATGACCATTTTCATAATTATGATGTGATCGTTAATGAAAGATCAAATCTTTATCGTTTGAATATGAACGAATTAGTTATAATTGTTCTCAAAATCAAAGTTATTCCGTCCATACAAAATTAATATCCACAAATTAATTAGCTTGTGAAAAAATCTAAATTTTATCGTGAGATCTAAAACTAAAATTTTATAGAATCGATTGAACTGATAACATAAAATAAATATTATTGTATTTGAATCCAATTTCTCTTTTATAGGACTATAAGAATTTACTTCAATTAGACATCCTAAATTAAAATAAGTGTTTCAAATAGAGATTTTCCTAGGATTAAGATTAATATATCGTTTTTAATAACTACTTTTGAATGTCTAAGATGTAACTTCTGCACACTTTAACTAAATAGATCATGACATTTTCAGTGAATCATCATACCTTCCTTAATGGGAAAATATCAATGCTAGAAATGACTTAAATAATTACAAATTTTCATATCTTCCAATTATAGTAAAATATGAGCATATAATTCCAAAATGTATTTTTGGATAATATGTGTTATCTTGGTCATCCTTACAAAAGATAAATTTGTAGATAACCTATTGAATTTGTTCAAAGACCACAATTTCTTAATATGCATCTAATTTTATTTATTTAGGTTGGTTCATATTGATATATTAATCATATATGAATAATCAGAAGAGACAAAAGGTTTTGTGGAACCTCGGGTAGTAAACTTGTTAATCTCCTCATAAGGAATGTTACCAAAAGCTTTTGACAAATGTATACTTATATTTTTAGGATTTCAATTTATTTTACCGTACAATACATAATTATGCATAAATATAAACAATCATATTTTATATAACTTATTTATTTTGTAAATCTTTTATACATGAATAACCATTATATGTAGTATATGTTTTATCAAATATTTTGAATGATGAAACCTGATGGTTGTCGTTGTATCAATCCATCAAGTATCTCTAGTAACTAGAAATAAATTAAAATAAAGACCAAACAAAAAATACAGTATGTCTAAGATTGAGCTATAAAGTTTTACTAGTAGACTTAAAAATGTCCCTATAAACGTTCTACACCCAATCATTTCGGATAACGCTTGCATCTTTTGTATTACTACGATTGTTGACACAGAGTTACTCGATGCTTATTCCATAGATACCATAATTGATTATTCTCCGAGAAAAGAAGTTCATGACTCGTGATCTTTCTACCTCAACGCGGTATTGGGGATATTAATCGATTAATATTGGATTTTTTGAAGCAATTTATAGTTTATGCACAATTTAGGATCGTGTCGTGTTTTGGCCTTAAATATTAGATTTGTTTTCCACTACAACGCCCCTGATGGTTATCGTGATGATAACTTGATGCTTAGCGGTACCTTCTGTTGTTACTATAATAACATCACTATTGTTGCAGCAAACAAACCCCTCATTATAGCTTTGCATGTTATATGCAACTAAAATGGTCACTATTTATGACCTAGATCACATGTTAGCTTGGAATTTCAGTATATTTTTGTGGTTGTTTAGTTTTTATATTTTACGTAGATTGCATGATTAAGGTATTTTTAAACTTTGGTAAGTTAGTTATATAACAAACATATTGCCAAATTGATTAATGTTGGTGAGTATATTTACTCACTGTTTGAATGAGTTTATGGTTGATAACATTACATGTATTACCGGCCCTAGGGAAGGTTAATGTTAAGAAACATTACTCGTGAACCATGGACTATAAATTATGAATTTATTATTTAAGTATTTTCTCAAAATAAGAATACTAGCCCTTATGAGGGTTTATACAAATTACGCCGGTTGTAATTGGATGATTGATGACGTTTTTTCAAATTCATACATGTACATTTTTATATGTTTTCCTAAGGTATCTCATTAGCATGTACGATATTTCTTACATGTTGAATCCATATTATAACACTATTATAAGTTTATATGTCAATGAATGTGATATTTATATGTTGTTTGTTATACGAGTTGTTAATCCTACACCTAGTAAATACCTTTAACCCATTAGCAAATATAGCTTGTACTTTAGATGGGTCATATTTTTCGAATGGAAAGAGAACGTAAAATTTTATTTAAAGACCTTACATTAAGGACTAAAAATCTCATGTTTGTCACCAAAGATAGTTTTCTTACGTAGAAAAAAAATTAAGCTGTGAGAAAACTCAAATAAGTTATGATTGACAATCATGAAATAAGGAAGCTTTGGCATTATGTAGGGATATACCGATTGAGATCGCACATGAAATTTAGTTTCTCAAAGTAGTTGATATTTTTTTGTCATGAATGGGGAGATTAATGTGTTTCCATTGCAACTCTTCACCATTAGGTTTCATGGAAAACGGATAATAAAGAACCCCAGGATATCAATGACCGTCTCAAAGTTAAACTCACTTAAGGTTGAACTTCCTAAGGAATTTGTGGTAAATTTTGTGTTTTATAATTTTCTTCATTTTAAGAAACTAAATATTAAGTAAAAAAAGTATTTATTTCAATAAAAGATATTCTAAGAGCAGGGTATAAGACGCCTTATATATGACTCACCTAAAGATAGTCTATGGGATCTGATATAACACGAATACAAAGATAAAGTAGCCAAACAAAAGACCAAAAAACTTGGTCGTCTGACGTCGTAAGACCATAAGAGACTTTGCCAATAAGCCAAGTCCCAACACACATGATAGCGCAACACGACGTGACTAAGAATGAACCAGCATGGTCGCGCACAATTTCTCAACCAGGCGCAATAAGACTTGACCATATTGCCATGATAGGACCAGCCTGGTCATGCATAAGTGCGTGACTAATAGTCAAAGCGCTTGACCACACATATACGCATGACCAATGAACCCAGTGAGCGCGGCTAGGCATAACAAGACTTAGACAACAATTAAGATTAACTCCTAAAGCAGTACTTAAAACAAACTAATGACATGCATTAACAACCCATATGACAAAGAGATATTAGAATTGAGCATATGTTATAGCCATTAGTGAATCTCCCCTCTCTCCGACGTTGCTAAGTATACGGGTCGGAAACCGTGCTTTACAAGTACGAAAATCGTTTATGAGACCGCAAGGATATGAATCCAATAACGTACGATGCTGCAACCACAAGGGCATACCTTGCTATTTACAACAGAATTGAGAAGAAATTATAAGACAAGTCATATGTTTAATATAACTAGAGTTGCATATATTAATATACAAGAACTCACAAGTTTAATATACCTAAACTGGCATAGTTAAATATAGAAGATATAGCATGTTTAAGATACTTAAAATTGAATAGTTTAATATATAAGAAATCGCATGGTTGGTGGGTTAATTATGCAAGAACTCAAATGGTCTATTATAAAACAAGTCGCATGTTTAATACAACTAGAGTTGGACGTGTGAATATACAAGAAACTTGCATGGTCTATATACCTAAAATCACATGATTGAAAATACAAGGACTAACATGTTTAAGATACTTGAAATCGATTGTTTAATATACATTAAATCGCATGGTTGGTTAATATACAAGGAATATCATGTTTAATATACAAGAAACTCGCATGGTTGGTTTAATATAAAAATACTTGCATGTTTGGTAAACAAGGAAAGATTAGTATACTCTAAACCTGGTATCGAATGTTCGCCAATATAGCTCGCACTTTAGATGGGTCATATTTTTCTAATAAAAAAAGAACGTAAAATTTTATTTAAAGATCCTACATTAAGGACTAAAATCTTATGCTTGTCACTAAATATAGTTCTCCTACGGAGAAAAAAAAATTAAGGTGTGAGAAAACTCAAATACGTTATGATTGACAATTATGTAGGGATATCTCGATTGAGATTATACATGCAATTGAGTTTTTCGAAGCAGTTGATAATTTGTTTTATCATAAACATGAAGATTAATATATTTCTGTTGCAGCTCCCCATCATTAGGTTTCATGGAAAATGATAATAAAGAACTGTATTCTCAGGATATTAACAACCACCTCAAAGTTAAACTCATTTAAGATTGAGCTTCCAGAGGAATTTGTGGTAAAATTTGTGTTTTATAATTTTCTTTATTTTGAGAAGTAGACAGTTTGTGACCAGATATCTTGATGCATGATCAATTACAAAAGAAGTAAATAAATAAAACATAACCCTATTGTAAGAGACATAAACTGAATATTCAATAAAAAAATGTATTTATTTCAATAAAAGATAGTTTAAGAGTAAGGTATGAGACATTTATATAGGAATCACCTAAAGATTGTCTATGAGAGCTGATATAACACGAATAAAAAGGTAAACTAAACAAAAGACCAAGAAACTTGGTCGTCTAATGTTACACGACCATAAGAGACTTTGCCAATAAGTCAAGTCCCAACACACATGATCGCAACACGATGTGACTAAGACTGAACAAGCCTGGTCGCACACATTTGCGCAACCAGGCGCAACGAGACCTGGCCATATTGCTAGGACTGGACCAGCCTGGTCACAAATAAGTGCATGGCTAACAGTCAAAGCTCTTGGCCACACATATGCGTGTGACCAACAAACTCAGTGTGCGCGGCTAGGCACAACAAGACTTAGACAACAGTTGGGATTAACTCTCAAGCCAGTACTTAAAACACACTAATGACATGCATTCACAATCCTTATGACAAGGAGATATTAGCATTTAGCATATATTCTAGCGATTAGTAAATCTTCCCTCTCTCCGACGTCGCTAAGTGTACGGGTTGGAAATCGTGCCTTACAAGTACGAAAATCATAAATGACACTACAATGATAAAACACCCGATAACGTAAAATGCTGCAACCACAAGGGTATACCTTGCTATGATAGAGCACCTATAAGCTCAGAAAAGGTTATACCAATAAGAAGATATCTACCTATGACTTCTTCATATCAAGACCACTATATAAAGAGTTAGAAAGTCATTTTTTAAAGGTGGTGAAAGTTAGAAAAATACAAAATAGTAAAAATAAAGAATTATTGTAATTATAATCCTCTTTACAAAATAAATACAAAGTATTATTTAAATTTTTATCAAGTTCATATCATGCTTGTCCCTTTGATCGTGTTCGCATTTTATATTTCAAGTCCAACTTGTTAGGTGAGTTTTTACCTCACCATCATATATCACTTAAATGTCGCTAAAATAATCTGTTTACTCAGTACTAACCCATAGTATTGTTACTGCTATCATAAATCTCTTACTCAGATTAGTAAAAACACCCAACTTGTTTTCTCATCAAAGAAAATACAATTCTTCATGTTAAATTTTCTAGCATCTAGTAAATCATAAATTAGTTATAGCAACCAAAATTTCAAAAACATATTTTGTAAAAATTTCGTGGTCAGTATCTATCTGAAGTAGTTACTCCAATGATCAAAGTTTTTTCGTAAAAAGTAAATACATAGAGAACTCAATAGAGCATTATGTTACCGTCGACAACGTCTCTAGGTCTGGGAGGTTCTCAAAATTTCACTCAACTTTATTATGTTTTCCACAGCCTTAACTATTAAGAATTTATGATATTACCTCTCGGGTGACCAACTCAAAAAACAAACTCTTCAAAGCTCAGCCCCAACTTGCACATGACCCTTCAAACCCTCTTATTGTCTTTGCGGAGATCGATGATTTTTTTTCTTTTATCTTCCTCAACAAAGATGACAAATATTTTTTCAAACAAAAATATAGAGAGACTTGGCTCAACATTGAAGATCGTAACATAAAATTCTTCCATAATAGTATCAAAACTCATATCTTACGTAATAAAATACTCTCAATCTCCAATAGTCGGGATACTTTGTCACCTCTTTTGTCAGGGTTGCCAATGTCTTGGTGTGAACTACTTTTCTAATCTCATTTATACAATTTAAGCTTCTGGTTACTTGAGAATCTTACGGGTCTCCACTCTTATTTCAACTAAAGTCAACCCGTAGGATAAAGCTTCCATGATTCACCTTCTAACGTGCGAGGAGATTATATGCCCATATTTAGCATCGATAACAACAAAGCCCCGGGTCTGATTTTCAAGCATTATTAGAGATATCATGGGCAATGAACTTTGTGAGAGGGTCCTCAACTTATTCAACTTTGGTTTCATTAACTCTTTGTGGAATTTCACATTTATCACTCTCATTTCTAAAAAAGGCTCTCATTATTGTACTGCATATTTTAGGCCTCTTGTTTTTTGCAATATCATTTATAAGATTATCTCCAAAATCCTAGCAAACAAATTCAAGGATTAATTTTCTTACCTGATTGAAGAATCTCAGTTGACTTTCCTTTGCGCTCGTAGTATTTTTGACAACATCCTTCTCTTCCAAGATCTCCTTAAAGGTTACCAAAAAATGATAAAGGTCTAAGGATGGCACTCTAAATCGACCTTATGCGAGTTTTCGATAACATTCGTTGACACCTACTTCTAGACATCATTGTCACAATGAATTTGTCGAAAGTGATGATTATTTGGATAATTCAATGTATCTTTACCCCCTCCCATAGAAACTTCCATGGTATGAAAGGTCTTTGATAAATGGATCAATTATCTCATTTTTTGTTTGTCCAAATAATGCAAGTTATTTCCAATATAATTGAGGAGAAAATAAATTATAGAAATTTTAATTTCCAATAGAAATTTTAAAAGCTTAAAATTGTTAACCTCCGTTTCATCGATGATGTAATGAAGTTATGTCATGGAGATCTTAAGTCTCATAACCTCATTAAGATTATTAAATGAATTCTTGATTCTTTCAAACCTCTAAGTCAATCTCGATAAAATTCATATTTTCCTTGCGGGGGCGAATCCACCCTTAGACAATATCTGACAATATCATTGGGGATGACGTTGGATCCTGATAGTAAGATATATGGGTGTTCCCCCTCCTTATGAAGAAACTCTCTTATAATGATTGTCGCCTCCTCCTCGATAATATTATTGTGCGTATTAGTTTTTGAACATCTAAAAACCTTTCATATGTTGGTAGACTTCAACTCATCAAGTCTGTCATTTCGGTGGGTCAGGTTTACTAGAGCCTCAATGAGTTGTCTTAATAAATCCAACGCTTCCTCTAGTGTGAACATGAGATGAAAGCTCTCGAAGCTAAAGTATCTTGGTCTAATATCATCTTGCTCGTATTAGAGGGTGGCCTTGCATTTATAGACTGCAAAATCTGGAATCAGACGACCATCCTCAAACATTTGCAGTCCATTGTTAGTAGTAACATCAACTCTATCTTGTGTAATTGGTTAAAACATAAAAAATTAAAAGTAAAACTTTTTGGACTTTAAATCTTGGATCATCTCCCTCTTGAATTTTAAGAAAATTTTTACGTCTTCAGCCTATGGCTTGCAAAATATACAAAGTGACGATCGGTAATAGTGAGGTTGCTTCTTTTTGGTATATTCCGTGGCTACTCCCAACCTCTAAGTTAACCCACTATGAGAAAAGTATTATTCGTGATTCTAAGATTGATAACAAACTCAAGGTTTCCGACATCATTTTGGATGGCTGTTGGAACTGACCGACCAAAATAAGGCCTGATACTACTAGAAATCACCATATCAACAAACTCATTCGTTTGCTCCATAATTCGAGTATCAATTATAATGATGTCCACTGTTGGAACGACAAGAGTGAGAATTTAAACTTCACCATCATGACAAGAGTGAGAATTTAAACTTCACCATCATAACACTTACCACGCCATCTAGGAGACGACCAATTTGAAGCTCATATTTGCGCTTAATGGTCATTTTTGGTCTAACGAGATTATAAACGCTAAAAATTGGGCTCTCTCTCGCACCTGTCATCTTCAGCGTGCGTGTTTCACCGCGATAATTTATCACGTTTGGCGGGAAATGAACTCAAAATCTTTTGACTCTCCATTTGTCTCTGCTTTTACGATTTTGCACTATATGCTTTCAGATTTACGCTTAAGATATTTTGGTACAAAGATTGTTTAACCGCTGTATCTTTTACGTATTCCTAACACATTTTTTTAGTTATCGTTTCTTTCGGTTTCAACACTAATTTTTGGATCAAATAAATTCTAAGTTTATATCACTGCAGTTGATTTTTTAACGGGATGGATCTCTAATAACATATTCTTGTTGAATGTTAAGTTATATTTTTTTATTCTAGTATTAAAATCTATTATTTTTAGGTGAAATATCTCTCTTTTTAAAGTATCTTTAGTATAATTGTATACTTTTTTTTATAATTTTTTTATAACTTTCAAACTTTTTTAAAAAGGAAAATTACATTTTAAGTACTCACTCAACTATTATATGGCCATCTAGTACCCAAGTTTCGTTTTATTACCTCTTAATACCCTTCTCAACTATTAACCTCCCACTTAATATCTCACATTATTTTAATACCATAACTATCCTCACCTTTTATCAACAACCACGTAACCAAAATTTCTCTTTTTTTACTTTCTCTTTTTATTTTATTTTTTAAAAGATCCATATCTTTCAAACCGAAGCTCGAAAAATATAAGATGAACAAAACTAGATCCATTGATGATATTTTTTGATTTAAAAATAAAAATAAAATTTCACTAGTAACAACTCTCAGGTTAATTTTTCAAACAACTCTCAGGTGAAAGTACCGAATATATATAATCGGAGGTATTTTCGTCCAAATTTTAAGTAGATGTACCAAATGATACTATCCCAATTTTGGATACTAATAGATAATTAAATAGTTGAGCTGGTATTTACTAATTCTCAATTGAAAAAAAAACATATTACTATAAAAGTAATAATAGTAAAAGCTATTTAAAAACAATTATAATACCATTTTATAGAACAATTAACTTAGTTCTCTTTGTTTGGTTAATTTCCTTTTGTCAACCGATCGAAATGTTTAGGACCAAATTTATCTAACTCTCTTCTTGTTCGGTCAGTGATAGGCACCCTCATTTCGAGAAACACCACATCCAGGTAATTGATGCTTAACAATTGTTGATAAGGGTTAACTTCAGTGGTCTTATTCATATAAAATTGTGTTTACTCTGTAATTAGGTCTTGAAATGAATTGTTTGGTGAAATTCGCTACATCCAATTCGTAATCTGTTTTTGGGTGGAGGCCAAACTTCTTGGAGGATTTAAATTCTGTGGCCCCATTTGTCTGAAAATTATGAGAGTTTAGAGTTGAGTTTTGTGCAACATGAGTTGCACTGGAGATTTTTGCATCGTCGAGGGTCTGAATTATGTTGCTTCTTGCACAATTTTCGTTAACTCATCAATTGATCAACCATGTTGATTTCACACATGAATGTCAGGAATTTCTTAATGATTGATAAAAAAACACTAATTTCGCACTTTGACATTCAATTGTGGTTCTTCTGAGCTTATTTTGTATTGATAGCTTTCTCTATTATAGTGCTGCTGAGATGATTAGGAAGAAGAGTCCTGGTTACTGATATTCGTGGCCGGCGTGTAATTTGATTTCTGCCATGACTTCCCTTCAAGTGTTGCAGCTAACTGAGCATGGTAGACGTCTTATAGCTTCTAGAAGGTATCAAATGTGCCTTTTCATGTGTTCTTTTTTTCTGTTGCACAGTCTGTATAGTTTTGTGGGCTATCAGATGAACTTGTGCTGTCTTAAATCGTGTATGATTGTTATTTTGTTCCTGTCTTCCACACACGGTGTACCTATATTTAACTATTAGACCGATATGAATTTGTATCCTCTCTTATGCGTTTAGCACTTTTGCTCTTTAGGTAGTGTTTCTAAAGACCAGTATAGATCTTAATTTTTTGTTTTCAACTTCGACCATGCTCCTTGAAACTCGTTCATGTTTAATCTTCAGCATCGAGCCCATATGATACTTCTTCTTATGCATATATCTTTTGTGCCATAGGAAAACACTGCTGATTGCCACTGGTATCTTTGTCGCTGGTGGAACTGCTGCTTATATGAAGTCATGGATCGGCTCTAGAAAGCTTGATTCATTTGGTCCACACAGTGGACTTGGAGATAGTGCTGAAATTACAAAAGAATTGAAAAGAAATGATAGAATTCGAAAGAGAACCGGAAAAGGTAAAGGAAAGTCAAAGTCTCTTCGGGTTCTAGTGGCAGTTCTTTTATCTAAGATGGGCCCAGCAGGTGCGAGGGATCTTTCTGCCCTAGTTGCCATTGTGGTAGGCGCTTGCAACTTAATCTTCACTAAGCTTTCTTCTACGATCAAATTAAATATCTCATTTTTTTGACGAAGTATAATATTTTTTTGCATATTTTGCAGTTGTTGAAGACATTTTTGAGCAATAGATTAGCAAAAGTGCAGGGATTTCTGTTTCGTGCTGCATTTTTACGCCGTGTACCATTATTTTTCCGGCTAATATCTGAAAACATTATGCTGTGCTTTTTAATATCAACGATGCACTCCACATCAAAGTACATAACAGCGACCTTAAGTTTGCAGTTCAGGAAAATATTGACGAAGCTTATCCATGCACATTACTTTGAGGTAATATTTGCCCTTCTCGTGTTAGGAAGTTCATGTCCTGTTTTGGACATATGGGTTAAAGACTGGTACATAATTGAATTTGTCTTGAGAGTTGAAACTGATAACAAACATCTAACGTCTAGATACCGTTTCTAGGATATAAACATAAAATGGTCCTGTTCAACAATATAGATGCAAATTCAACATCATTTCTCAATTTAGGGTATACTATATCTTGTTGTTTATGTCCTAAAGTAGTAGTATAACTTGTCATTGGTAAATTGCTTGTTAAATGCAGTATGGAGACTCAGCTGCTTTACACGAATCTCTTGTTTGGGTTTCAGAACATGGCCTATTACAAAATATCACACGTCGATGGCCGGATTACCAATCCTCAGCAAAGAATTGCAAGTGATGTACCAAGATTCTGTTCAGAATTTAGTGAACTTATTCAGGATGATTTGAAAGCGGTCACAGAGGGAATACTTTATACTTGGCGCCTATGCTCTTACGCTAGCCCAAAATATATGTTCTGGATAATGGTTATACTCTACTGAATCTTTTAGTTTAGGCAGTTTTTCTAGTAATTTAGATGATCAGTGCAACTAGTTTAGCCCATTTAATATGCAAAGTTGTTTCTCCAGGCCTATGTAGTTGGAGCAGGAGCAACAATAAGGAACATTTCTCCTGCATTTGGGAAATTGATGTCCACGGAGCAGCAGTTGGAAGGTGAGTATCGGCAACTGCATTCACGGCTGAGGACGCATGCAGAGAGTATTGCAGTCTACGACGGTGAAAGCAGGGAAGAATATCATGTTTTGCAGAAATTTAAGACTCTCATTAGTCACTTGAAAGCCGTCCTTCATGATCGTTGGTGGTTTGGCATGATTGAAGACTTCTTACTAAAGTACCTTGGAGCTACTGTTTCTGTTATGTTGGTAGTTGAGCCATTTTTTGCTGGCCATCTTAGACCTGAGAATTCAACATTAGGAAGAGCAGAGATGCTGAGCAATCTAAGATATCATACTAGTGTCATTGCTTCTTTGTTCGAGTCGATGGGAACGCTTTCTGTAAGTTCAAGACGGCTAAATCGCCTTAGGTAAATGAATTACTTGTTCCATATTTCTTTTCTCATTCTTTATTTTAATATGAAGGTAAACATAAGTTTCTGCAGCTGCATGTAATGTCTGAGATCTTATTGTCCTTTTAACACTTTTTAATTTTGTTGTTTAATGTGCGAATCAGTTTACATGACAAACAGAGAGAGTGAGAGCCAGATTGGTTATTAGGCGTATCTTTTTAGCTTGATTCTTCTGTTTGATGTTTATGTTGTTCATATTAAGTCTTACATTCCTTTCTCTTAACAGTGGTTATGCTGACCGTATTCATGAGTTAATACTCGTATCGAGAGAGTTAAGCGCTCCTGATAAATCTTTTCAACGAAATGGAAGCAGGGGTTACTCCAGCGAAGCTAACTATGTTGAGTTTTCTGATGTCACGGTACGTAGTATCAATTGGGCTCTTTTGTACTGAACTCTTTTTCAGACATGTTCTTATCTTTCCGAGTTTTGTTCAGGTTGTAACTCCTAGTGGTAATACTTTGGTGGAGGATCTCACCCTTCGGATTGAGGCAGGATCTAATCTTCTGATAACAGGTGACCTTTGGATTTTGGGGTATCTAACTTTGCACTTTTTTCAATGTTTTCAATGTTTTCAATGTTTTCAATGTTTTCATTCTTTTTATCTGTTATCAAAGCAAAGCATTGGTTCTAATTTGCTATCTTGTAGGACATAAGTATATATGGATTGGAGACGAGATCATGGTATTAGAAAGGAGAATAAATCAACTATCTGTCTAGTCGTAATAAGTTTTTATACATTAAAGTAGAAAAGTAGATATAATCAACGAGTTCAAATGTGATTCTCGAACACCTAAAAATATTGCTATCCACAAACAATGATTTTGTTACACAGTCCTGACATGTCATATAATTTGTCAATTTATGGTACAGGTCCAAATGGAAGTGGCAAGAGTTCTCTTTTTCGAGTTCTAGGAGGTCTTTGGCCACTGGTGTCTGGCAATATCGTGAAGCCAGGAGTTGGTTCTGATCTTAATAACGAGATTTTCTATGTCCCACAAAGACCATATACAGTAGTAGGAACTCTGCGAGACCAGCTAATTTATCCTCTTACTGCAGACCAAGAGGTTGAGCCACTTACAGATATTGGAATGGTGAAGCTGCTGAAACATGTATATATCTTCTTCTTATTCTTATCTCAACTCTTCCTGGATAATACTTTTGTCTATTTCCATTTGAGTTTCAATGCTTTTTGTCTGACAAACTTTGTCGGTGTGTTTGGACAATTTATAGGTTGACCTAGTGTATTTACTGAGTCGTTATTCGCCTGAGAAAGAGATAAATTGGGGTGATGAATTGTCTCTTGGGGAGCAACAGAGACTGGGGATGGCTAGAGTCTTCTACCACAAGCCTAGATTTGCAATTCTTGATGAATGCACGAGTGCTGTGACAACTGATATGGAGGAACGCTTTTGTGCAAAACTTCTATCATTGGGTACATCATGCATAACCATATCACATCATCCAACCCTTGCAGCGTTTCATGATATAGTATTGTCCTTGGATGGAGAAGGAGGATGGAGGACTCATTACAAAAGGTCTGAATCATTTTTTGTCATCTAATCAGTAGTGATAGTACTTCTCTGTATATTTCATAAGTATTTGTGTATTGAGTCTCCAACCTTCATAAGGGTTTTGGTCTGACCCAGGGAAGATTCTTCAATTCTAAAGCAATCTGGGATGAACCAGATGAAATATGGTGAGACAGACCGCCAAAACGACGCACTCACTGTTCATCGAGCATTTGCCACTGTTGATAAGGTCTTAAATCTTTAGTTATTACTTAGTCTGTCTTTTGTTACTTTTCTGAACCTTTTTGATATTTAGGAGTTGGCAGTTCGAGATTCGAAGTTGCAATCTTACACTTATGAGACGGTAGCCACATCGCCTGCTATGTTTACTAGTTTTCCGACAGACAATTTCCCACAACTCCAATCATCTCCAAGGTTATTGCGATCGAGAATAGCTTCCATGTTTAAAGTGCTGGTGAGTAAGCTTTTGTTGGAAACCTTAAGTTAATCGATGAGGTTAGTCCTTGTCTGTGTAGCATAAATATATAGTTGTATGATAGTCTTCAACCTTCAAGTTTAAGTTTCTGTTTCAACATTATGAAGTCGCATAAAATATTTCTTCAAGATCTTTAGTTGAAGAGAAGTTATAATGGTTTGCAAGTCCAATGTTTTTGTTATTGCTAGTTTTGGTATTGTGTAGAGACTTGCATAGTAGCTGAGTTTATGTATTTGAGAATCTATACTAGCAACCTATGCAGATTGCTTTGCTCGTTTTCGTTTTGTTAGATTCCCAGTTGCGAGGTGCAGTTTCATCTTGGCCTAGCAGTTATATTCACATAAGTTTGCGCTACATTTATGCAACATCTGTTTTTAAACCCGTCACTCGTTCAGAATCTGATTATTTATGTATGTGTCTCCGAAAATCTGCAAGTGTAAGTAAGAAGTTATGCCTGATTTCCAGATCCCTACAGTGTTTGACAAACAAGGGGCACAATTTCTAGCCATTTCTCTACTTGTTGTCTCAAGAACATGGGTCTCAGATCGAATTGCCACATTGAACGGTATTGTTTTCGTTTCAATGTGTTTTAGCATCTTAAGAACTTGTTATCTCATTTTTTTAATATCGAAGTTTTACAGGAAACACAGTGAAGTATGTCCTGGAGCAGGATAAGGTGGCCTTCGTTCGTTTAATTGGATTAAGTGTTCTTCAAAGTGCTGCATCTTCTTTCATCGCACCTTCATTAAGGTAAAACTGAATATCATTATTATCTAGATTTCTGTAATGTCAGTGGGTCTCACATCTTTCTTAGTTCATTTCTCGGGGTTAAAGTACTCCTGAGTGACTTACTAGGTTCATAGCATTGATGGAATGGTGTATCTTTTTAGTGTTAAAGCTGATAGAAAAAGTAAAGCTTTTAATTAGAAAAACGATTACTTACAACAAAGGAGTTGTAAAACTATTAACCTGAATAACACAGAAAAGAGAAGTGTCAAGACAAGTTCATAGAGACCTTTCAACAAATATATATATATATAATCTGGATAAGCATCTAGATTAATCATAAGTAAATAAATCATTGTTCTAACTTCAGCCAATATTAATGTTTTGTTTTTTTCAGGCACCTAAAATCTATGCTTGCTCTAGGATGGAGAATAAATCTCACTCAACATTTGCTTAAGATTTATTTGAGAAATAATGCTTTCTACAAGGTAACTAGTCTACCTTATAAACCGAATGGATCTAAAATTGAATACTGCATTTTGTGATATTTTGAACGTAACGGTTAGTCAGGCTGGTTTAACAAAAGCTAAAAGCGAATATCATCCTAGTCATTTGTTTCTATTGATGACAAGCTAGAGATACCATTGGTATACTCATTTAAAATACTTGATATTGTAGATATTTCATATGTCGAGCAAAAGTATTGATGCAGATCAGAGAATAACGACTGATCTGGAAACATTAGCCACGGACTTATCAGGACTTGTCACCGGAATGGTGAAACCATCCGTTGACATCCTATGGTGAGTTTACCCTGACCCTGTCTGATCTTTTAGGATCTTAAGTCAAATATAGATCTCCTTGTTTAATAATGATTTATATCAATCCGGCAATGCTATAGGTTTACTTGGAGAATGAAGCTGTTAAGTGGCAGAAGAGGAGTTGCCATATTGTATGTATATATGTTACTTTGTTATGGTTTTCTAAGGAGTATAACTCCTGAATTTGGTGATCTGGCGAGTAAAGAGCAACAGCTGGAAGGGACATTTAGGTAATTTGACTTTTACATCATCTTGTATTGGCTGTTGGATGAGAACTACCCTAACTTTCTGGATCGCGCATGTATTAGGTTTATGCATGAGAGACTGCACACTCATGCCGAGTCTGTCGCGTTCTTTGGAGGTGGTGCTCGAGAAAAAGCTGTAAGCTAATTGTTACTTGACCTTAACTTGAGTCAAAGTCTTACAATGAGAAGTGGCCTTATACAAAAAGATATATGAATCACCGTTCATCATGTAACATGTCTAATTTCCTTGTATAACACTTTGTTAAACGTTATATACACTATTGAATTTTTGTGTTGCAGATGGTTGAGTCAAAATTCACGGCACTCATTAATCACTCTCTTTTACTTCTGAAGAAGAAATGGGTGTATGGTATATTGGACCATTTTGTCACAAAGCAGCTACCGCATAATGTCACATGGGGCTTGAGTTTGTTGTACTCAATGGAACACCAGGGAGACCAAGCCTCGACTTCTACTCAAGGTAATACATCTTCACAATTTGTGAGTTACGTCGTACGACCTTAAGAATCCATCTCTTGTAGGTACTTAGTTAGTAGTCCATTATCTTCAGGTGATCTGGTGCAAGCATTGCGTTTTCTAGCATCTGTCGTCTCTCAAAGCTTTTTAGCTTTTGGTGATATTCTTAAATTGCACAAAAAGTTCGTTGAGCTCTCGGGTAGTATTAACCGGGTTTTTGAGCTCGAGGAGTTTTTGGATGCTGCTCAATTAGGTAAGTCTTGTTTTGTTTGTTTTAGTTTCACGTGGAGCCCGGGGGGCCTTAGTTAGATACACTTTCTGGTCAGGTTGTCACCAATCAGGGAATTCAGTACTCAGCAATATTGAAGAGCCGGATTTTATCTCCTTTGCTGAGGTGGATATCATTACTCCAGCGCAGAAGAAGTTGGCTTCGCAGTTAACATGTCTTATAGTGCCAGGGAAAAGCCTGCTTGTTACTGGTTAGTGAAGTTACTCTTCGTTTTTAGCCTGTTATGCGAATCTACATATCACTTGACGGCATGCATGTTCTTTTGAAGGTCCAAATGGTAGTGGAAAAAGTTCTATATTCAGAGTCCTTAGAGGTCTTTGGCCGGTTGTGAGCGGAAAATTAACTAAACCATCCCTACATACCAAAGAAGAGTCAGGATCAAGTTCTCGCATCTTTTACGTTCCTCAGCAGCCGTATACATGCTTAGGAAACCTGAGAGACCAAATTATATATCCTCTCTCTCGTGAAGAAGCGGAGCGAAGGGTGAAAAAGTTGTATACAAGAGGTAGTCAGATACTTGCGTAATTTAGTTTCACAGGACATTTCAATTTAACATACGAGTAGTTTACAGATAAGTATGCTAATTTAGGTGAAGAATGTAGTGATGCCACAAGCATTTTGGACAGGCACTTGAAAAGTATTTTAGACAGCGTAAGGCTAAGCTATCTTTTGGAAAGGGAAGGTGGTTGGGAGTCTAACATCAATTGGGGAGATATTCTCTCTCTAGGAGAGCAACAGAGATTAGGCATGGTAAGCGGCCTTTGATTCTTTCTCATGAGTATATATATATACCCCTACAGAGTTTGTTGACATGTTTCTTCTGTTCTGAAGTCGCGCTTATTCTTTCACAAGCCTAAATTTGGGGTTCTTGATGAGTGCACCAAGTAAATAAACTCTAACTTATTTCTTTTCTTTTCTAGTTTTCTCGTTTTCTCATTCTGTAGTTATCTTGAGTGAAAATGCTTACAGTTCTACTTTCATATCTAAACTGGCAGTGCCACAAGTGTTGATGTAGAGGAGCAGCTATATAGGCTTGCCAATGAGTTGGGAATCACTGTAATTACCTCCTCACAGGTAAATTGCTTAATCATGAAGATGAAAAAATTGTACTCTATGTTTGGATTTATTACTTGTCAGTGGGGACACATTCCCCCATCCCCATTGTAAATCAGCTACGGTTGCCCTGCATTGTCTTTCAAACGCTTGTTAATATTTTTTCTGTTGTCACAGCGTCCGGCGCTGATACCATTTCATTCGTTCGAACTACGGCTCATTGATGGTGAAGGTAGCTGGGAGCTTTTTTCAATAAAGCAGACATAGTTTTTTTTTGTTTTCCTTTTGGGTCGGACTATTAATATTTATGATGAGATTCACCGCCAAGCTGTGCTCAATAGAAGCTGTGGGTGTTATTACAGAAGCTGTTCAATGATTCAGAACAAAACCAAATAATAAAACCACACAAGTTGGCCATGTTATTTCTGAAAGTACAAGAGTGATATTCATGTATAGTTTCTTCTGCTTTCATCATTTACATTAAGCTGTTAAAGTCGAATGAATATATATTTTGTAAAATCTTGATACTTTGATTATTGTAATGTATAATATATAAATATATGTATATACATAGTTGTTACTATCGCGATAATATCATCTAAACCCCATTGATACCTCAACGATAAGTATGGAATTTTTATCGTTCGATTCATGTATGGGACGATACACCTACTTTATCGTATGATACGATAAAAATTAGTCTTATCACGTCAACTATTTTTTTTTAAAAAATATGAAAATGAAGATCCGAATTCTATATTAATACTTTATTGTTATTTAACTGTTTCCAAAAGTAACCGTAACTTTCATGAACTATCTTTATAATCAAACTATCTTATGTATACAGAAAGATATTCAGACACCGAGACACTTCTCCAATTTAAATTGGAGACACTTACACAACAATTTAAATTAGTCAATTGATATATAAACAACTATTAGAAACAAAAACTATTAACACTTTCTAAAGCGGGGGTTATATTTTTTAAATTTAAATTTTATCGTTATAAAAATATTAACACTATATGCAGACTACATACATGGATTTTTTTGATAATTAATATTAAAACTATAATACTTTTAAGATGCATAAGAAAATAGTGAAAGAGTGAAAAATCTTCTTCACGTTTGTAGAAAATCTTTTTAATTTATTTTATTTTTTATTTTTTTTCAAGTTTTTTTCTCAAGCTAAATGGAACCTACTAAAGATAAAACTTAGGAACACTGCAAAAGTGTTAATCCGAATGATAAGAAAAATTACAGATTGCATTTACAATGCAATTATTGTTCAAAATAATTTTATGGTGGAACTAGTAGAATGAGGCACCATCTAGCTACAACACATCAAAATGTTGCGGCTTGTAGCAATAATCCAGAAGAAGTTAAAGATGATTTTTTTAACATTTTAACAAATTAAGACCTTCAAAATAAGAAAATCAAAGATGGTGATGTTATTGAATGCTTGGAAGAACATGATGAAGTCAAGAAATGAAATGTTACTCAAAGAACCATATATGTTCTTATGAAAGAAAAAACAAAAGGAACAAAAACAATCAGCTTTGCCGATACTAAGTCCGAGAAGAATAAGAAGTTGATATCGACCCTGAAGTTGTGGTCGAAGTAAGACCTTCTAGGAGGGATGGTGCTGTAAGACCATAAACAATATTTTCTTCCAAAGAGAAAAAAAAAGAAAAAGGTTATAGTGGAGGGGAGGATGATAATACTACTGGTTCGAGCTTGCCTCACATGAAAAAGTTGTCTTCGTTGACTCAGATTCTGCAGGGGAGTCTATTCCCCAAATAAAATAAGCTGCTAATCAAGGAAA
This sequence comes from Limnanthes douglasii subsp. nivea, assembly GCA_036936605.1. Classification (NCBI taxonomy): domain Eukaryota; kingdom Viridiplantae; phylum Streptophyta; class Magnoliopsida; order Brassicales; family Limnanthaceae; genus Limnanthes; species Limnanthes douglasii. The sequence continues at coordinate 305,108,695 of JAUPFV010000001.1, forward strand.
CCATGAAGAACTTCCGGAGGACGGAGAACATGGTTTCCATGCCTCAGCTTATTTTGAAGTTTATGAGAATGATTTCCTGTCGAATGAGCTTGACAAGTTGATTCACGCTGCTGCTCTCCTCGAAAGGAAGGCCAACTGCAAAGACCACTATATAAACGAAGTCATCCAAAGAAATGCCGAGGTGAAGAGGTTAGAAGATGAACTTGCTCGTGAGAATAAAATGTTTACTGATTATGTGGAAAAGATTACTGCACTGGAGACCAAACTGTCCAAGGAAAATGAGAAATTCGACGATAAAAGGAATGATTTATCACTTAAGATATCGAACGGAAATCTCTCATCGACGTTCTCTTTGATTCATGTGTTCAGACCAAAAAATAATTAGAGAATGTTGTTAAGGAGATTGAGAAGCTCTCTGCCGAGAAAGAATCTTCAAAGAAAGACTCAGAGAATTAGAAGAACAAATATCTTGAGGAATACGCTGCTGATTGCGTCTCTCGCCTAGAAAAAGGGATGACAACATCAAGTTAGCGTTGATGAGGGCAGAATTTGCCGATCGTAGCACTAGGGGTAAAAATGCAGTAAATAATAGTTGATGAGATTAATCGGGTATTTAAAGTCCTTCGAGGACCAATTTACAACAATGTAATAGTAAGAAGGGCTTCATTGATATGCAATGAACGGCCCACTAATAGGTTAAATGGGTCCACCTTATTTTACTATAAAAGGGTGACCCACTTGCCCAAAAAAGGGGTATTAAATATTACTTTCTCAGATTCTACTTTATCTCTCTACACTTTCTCTCTCTAGTCATATCAGGTCCAAGATCCCAAATATATTCTTTTGACAATTATTCACTCATCATTGGCGCCGTCTGTGGGAACGGTGATACCGAAAAGGAATCTTCTGTTCTTTGAAAATCACATTGTACGGGATGAATAGCGAAGCGGCGACAGAGAGAGACGGTAGGGAGGTCGTCCGAGCCGCTACTGGGTCGGAAGACGCGGGAGCTCCCGGTCGGGAGTGGAACGACGGTCGGGATAAGCGGTCGACCCTGATTATGACCCGAAAGCAGCTGCTCGAAGACATTGCCCGGTTAGAAGAGGAGCGAGAGCGGGCACTGGCCGAGAAAAGGGTTCGTGAAGGGAAGGGCAAAGAGCCCGCCCTGGACGATCGGGGAGCAGCTGGTCGCGGCCAAGCTTCGCGGGTGGAGGTCCGACCTGTCAGGTACTACCGAGATTCACCTCCCGATGACGAAGAGGCCGTCAAGATCCGTCGGAACCCAGACAGCCATCGGGCCATGACGTCGGACTATCCCTCAGACGATTCGTCCGGCGAGGAGTACCTGCGCCGGGAGAGAGCCCAACGGATGCGAAAGACTCGGTCCCAACGCATTAGAAGGTCCAGGGCAGATCCCTCGCGGTACAAAAAGAGCGGCACCGATAAGCCGACCCCTGTGTCCTTTGAAAAGGAAGGAACGCACGTCGCCAGCCGCGGAGAGCGGGAAATGTTGCCACCAGTTCCTTGGCAACCGACGAACAGCCAAAACCATGGATACCGAACGAGCAGCCAGTTCGTCGGCCCAAGAACCGAGGGACTCTATGAAATCAGGACCGAGGGTCTTGGGGGAGGAGCTTTCGAGCTCGGAGTCAATTGGAGAGCCTCCCCGTTATCTGATGAGATATTAGCGGGACCGCTCCCGAGGCGCTTCGACATTTCTAAACTGGAAAAATACGACGGGAAAACGGATCCGGACAACCATTTGGAAGCCTTTAAGAACTTTATGCTGAGTTTCGACAACGATGATAAGCTCTTATGTAGGGCTTTTTCTATGACATTCAAAGATAGGGCTTCAAAATGGTACAACCGATTGCCGCAGGGGTGCATCAGGAACTTCGGGACTTTCTGGGCAATATTTAGGCAGCACTTCGTGGGAAGTAAGAGTTTCCGTGCTAATGGAGACACTATCATGAACTGTCGACAGAAGCTAGGGGAGAGCCTAAAAAACTATACCAGGCGGTTCATCGATGCGAAGACCGATCTGGACCATTGTGAAGAGAACGTGGCCCTAACGGCGTTTCGATTAGGCCTGCTCCCAGGGCCAATGAAGCAGGCAGTCACGAAGAAGCAGGCGTTCACTTTTTCTGCATTATTGGCACAAATAGAAAAGCAGATACTGAATCACTGATCGAAGAAACAGAAGCTTTCGAGGTGGCGGCGCAGATCCAACAGAGCGCCCAAGCATCGGTCGTGATAAAGCAGGGTTCCAGACCAGACCAGGCTAGGGTAGCCCAACCAGTTAGCACGATACCTCCGATCATACCGTCGGTCACTAAGTCTCCCGCCCCGACCGGTCTTAGGCCAAGACAAAATGGGCAGGCAACTTCCCGACCTATGTCCAACAAATGGATACGACCGACCTACTTTGCGGACCTCACAGAGTGCGTGTCGTCAATCTACGAAAAGACCAAGAGGAGCGGGATGTACCGAAAGCCTTTTCCTATCCCGACGCCTCGGGAGCAAAGGAATAACCGCTATTGTCGTTACCATGAGGACGTCGGCCATGACACGAAGGATTGTATAGCCTTGAAGAAGGAAATACAGATGCTGATTGAACATGGGAACCTGTTAGAGTACGTCAAGAAGGCCCAACTTGCAACGGCCTCTAAGGAGGTGGTTATCGTACCGAAGCCAGAAACGACCATGGCAATTTCAGAAGTTACCGATCGTTTCGACGTTTCGATTGAATACCTCGATCCCGAGGCCAACCGTAACATCATCGGGATTATTGAGGAGGATGCGGGAGAAAGCATTAACGTTGTGCTCAGTCTCTGTGAAATGTTTGAATCATTGGTAGCCTTCGGGGGAGGATCTATGATGGGAAGCACGCGTGCATTCAGGGAGGGGCGAGTTGTTGATGAAAAAATTGACCAATCCTCTGGCACGGGAAGCCGAACTTGCTCCCAAACCAGACGTATCCTTTCCCCAACTCCGCATCCCGACGATATCAGAGTTGTTGATGAAAAAATTGACCAATCCTCTGGCACGGGAAGCCGAACTTGCTTCCAAACCAGACGTATCCTTTCCCGAACTCCGCATCCCGATGATATCAGAGTTGTTGATGAAAAAATTGGCGGGCACGTCGGTAAGGTACAAGGCCTGCGCGATCTATTCGAATCCCTGACCATCTTCGGGGGGGATTCGATGGCGGGAATAACGCATTCCTCCAGGAAGAGACACATCGTTAACCTAACCACCCAGCTGGAAGCCAGAACTTGCTTCCAAACCAGAAGTACCCCTTCACCGATTTTGCATTTTGACGATGACGATATGAGGGACTTAGCCGGGCCTCATGAGGATGCCATTGTGATCGGGGCAGCGATCGCGGGAGAAGAGGTTCGGCGAATTTTGATAGATACCGGGAGCTCAGCCAATATCATCTTCGCTTCAACTTTTGCCAAATTCCGAACACGGCCAGTAATCGAGCGATCCGACCGTACCATCGTCGGGTTTACAGGAACGGCAGCAGACGTCGTCGGAGAGTTCGAGGGTGTGGTACAGCTAGGCCGCGGCCCGTTTAAAAAAGAGGTCACGGTGCTATTTATAGTGGTCGACGCGCCGGCTTCGCACAATGCTATTTTGGGACGGTCTTGGATATCGCGCATGCATGCGGTGACTTCCACCATTCATCAGTGTGTAAAGTATGTGGTTGGAAATAACATCGGAGTAGTGCGGAGCAGCCAGAAAACGGCCCGGGAGTGTTACCGAGCTGCGTTGGCACCCAAGAAAGACCAAGAGATGTTCCCCTCCCAGGCATAGCAATTAAGGGGGAGCTCCCCAGGATCGCAGCCGTTGGACGACCCTCGGGAGGCCCCAAGCCTTTTGACAACAGACGAAGAGTGTGAGCTGCATCATTTTGCAACTGGGAAAAGTCTGCGGGTCGGGTTGAATATGTTACCGACCTTAAGGGAACAGATGCTGGCTTTACTCCGAGAGAATCTTGATTTGTTCGCATGGTGTTCCGGGGACGTTACGGGAGTACCCGAGTCATTTGCGATTCATAAGTTGACCATAAATAGGAATGTTAGACCGATAATTCAGAAGCGTCGGGCTTTCTCTCCCGAAAAAGCAGAGGTAATTCTGCGGGAAGTCGAAAGAATGACCGGCGTCGGACATATCGTAGAAGCGCGATACCCTTTGTGGATATCTAACCCCGTTCTTGTCAAAAAGAAAAGCGGGAAATGGAGGATGTGTGTAGATTTTACCGATCTCAATCGGGCGTGCCCGAAGGACCCTTTCCCAATGCCACGGATCGATCAACTGGTGGATTCGACATCGGGTAACAAACTACTATCTTTTATGGACGCCTATGCCGGTTATAATCAAATTAAGTTGCACCCCGCGGATCAGGAGAATACCACATTTATCACGGGTCGAGGGCTATATTGCTACAAAGTAATGCCCTTCGGACTAAAGAACGCGGGCGCGACATACCAAAGACTGGTTAACCGAACGTTTGAAGACCAGATCGGGAGAAACATGGAGGTTTACATCGATGACATGTTGGTCAAAAGTGGGACCGATGTGGATCACCTAGCTGACCTCAGGGAGGCTTTTGATAACTTACGAAGGGTAAACCTTAAGCTAAACCCGGAGAAGTGTTCTTTTGGTGTTCGGTCAGGGAAATTTTTGGGGTTCCTTGTCAGTGAGAAGGGCATCGAAGCCGACCCTGTCCAACTCCGAGCCCTAGCCGACATGACTCCTCCTCGGAGTGTAAAAGAAGTTCAGATACTGACTGGGCGATTAGCCGCGTTGAATCGTTTCATCTCTCGATCGTCTGACAAATGTGCTCCGTTTTTTCAGGTCCTTCGACAGGTAAAAAATTTCGTTTGGACTGATGAGTGCGACAAGGCATTTTTGGGGATCAAAGAGTATCTATCGTCCCCGAACCGTCTGACCAAGCCCATTGCGCACGAAACTCTGTTCCTCTACGTTGCAGTTACGGATTACGCGGTCAGTGCAGCTCTGATCAGCGAATCAGGGCCAGCTCCGACAGCTGTATACTATGTAAGCAAAAGTCTGCTTGACGCCGAAACTCGATACTTAAAGCTCGAAAAAATGGCGTTGGCTCTGGTAACGGCTGCGAGGAAGATGCGCCCGTACTTCCAAGCGCACCACATTGTCGTCCGCACGTCATTTCCACTAAAATATGTTTTTCAACGACCAGATATGTCCGGGAGAATAGCCAAGTGGTCGGTAGAGCTGGGGGATTTCGACATTGAATTCGAGCCCCGAACCGCGATCAAGGGTCAGGCCTCGGCCGATTTTTTGGTCGAATTTCACTCCGACCGACCCGAACAGGAAACACCCTCACAAGAAGCCGCGGAGGGCGAATGGACTATCCGCACCGATGGAGGAGCCAACGTTAGCGGTTGTGGCGCGGGAGTTCAAATCGTTACTCCTTCGGGTTTGAGCATGTTCCAGGCCATCCGATTTGGCTTTCACACGTCAAACAATGAAGCAGAATATGAAGCGGCTTTGGCTGGGTTACGATTGAATTCACACGACAACTCCTCAGGCTACCGTGGAATATTGAGCATTTGAAGTTATATCTTGAATAGTGTGTAATTTTTTGTGAATTTCGTATTCTTTTATGTTTTTAGTCAAATTTGTAATGATCGGGGGTGCACTCTTTCCTACCTTGGTGGCACAAGGAGGTTTTAACGAGGCATCAATCAAAACCCGAACCACATTATTGATTATAAAAATTCTTTGCCTTTTAAAAATCCATTCATTATGGCGATGGATAGCTGACGAGCTGGGCACCATCGTTTCTATTTGAAGTCGATTTCCAGAACTTTCAAAGAGTTTTTCGGTTTTACCGATCTACGTTTTGGCTTTCCAGACCCTCTGGATTGACCTTCGATGATAAATCGATCTACAGAACTTTCAAAGAGTTTTTCGGTTTTACCGATCTACATTTTGGCTTTCCAGACCCTCTGGATTGACCTTCGATGATAAATCGATCTACAGAACTTTCAAAGAGTTTTTCGGTTTTACCGATCTACGTTTTGGCTTTCCAGACCCTCTCGATTGACCTTCGATGATAAATCGATCTACAGAACTTTCAAAGAGTTTTTCGGTTTTACCGATCTACATTTTGGTTTTCCAGACCCTCTGGATTGACCATTCGATGTATATCGATCTACAGAACTTTCGAAGAGTTTTCCCGATTTTATCGATCCCCACTTTGTTTCTCCAGACCTGCAGCACCTTGAAAGGGCCTTACGGTCTTGCCAACCCCCATTTTTTGGTTGTCACAATTCCCGGGCCCCCAAAATAAAATAAGTACAGCACAAAATTTCCATACAACACTGTACTTAGCAAAATAAACCATCATCCATACAGGGGGCCCCGTGGCCCCCAAAATAAAATAAGTACAGTACAAAACCTGGGGGGCCGCAGCCCCCGAAGGGTTACAACACATTGTCAGAACAAAAAAAAAACCAAAAAAGAACTGAATCACTGGTCCCCGTCTTCGCTTTCATCCTCGTTTTCTTCTTCATCGTCCACCTCATCGGACTCCTCCACTACAATTCCCTCGGGACGGTCCTTTTCCGGTACGTCAAGCCATAGCGAACCAAGGTGAAGGTCCGGGTACCGGTTGTGGAGTGACAGAACATATGCGGCCTTGGCGGCTGCGGTATCTTGGTCCGACCACAGTCTGCATCGATCGAGGAAGGCTTTGTTCGAGGACTTCAACTTTTGAACCTCCGACGCTAGGGCCGAGGCGCGGTCTTCCGCGGCTTTCCTCGCCGTCTCCGCGGTAACCACCGCACCCTCTGCAGTTCGAGCGGTATTCTGCGCCAACTCCATCGCCTGCTTTGCTGTTTCCGCGGCCGCCTTAGCTTCGGTGGCTAGCCTCTCAGCCTCAGCAATCCGACCTTCCGCCACCACCAGGGCATCTTCGGCGGTCTTCGCCTGCGCGGTGAGACGGGAAATTTTTGCCTCTGCCTCGGATAACTTCTTGCCAAGCCCCCTCGCCCGGCGCTCTTTCAAAGCAACCGGTACCAGCAAGCTGTACAGCGACAGTGCCAGCCCATCCGTGCTTCGAAGCGGGAAAGGGTGCGGGCTGCCCATCGTCGTCAGCACCGGGAATTTGGGGCCGCTCGACGACGAAGCATCAGGGCCAGCAGCCTCGGGAGGCTCACTGTCGTCTGGGATAGAGACAACATCGACCGTAGCCAGATCCCCACCTTCAACGTGGTGCAAGAGGGCGGGGCCTGAAGCAATCGCCTCTGCGCTGACTGCCACCCGATCCTTTGCCACATCCTTGGCCTTTTTTAGCTTGGACCCTCCCATCTCCGCACGGTTCTTTCTCTTCGGCGCTACGGCCGGGTTCTGACTCACCTCCGCTGGATCTGCCGCCGGCGCGGCCGCCCTGTTCGGATCACTCTCAGCTTCGGGTCCGACTTCAGGTTCCTTTCCGTCCTCCTCTGACTTGGGACGCTTGCTGGGCGCCTTATTACGCTTGGGCAAGTACAATATATACCCAGGGCGGCCGGTTCGGATAAACATCTCGTCGAGGCTTGGGGGTTCCCGCAGCTGTTCAATAGTTAGCGCCTCGGATGAGCACCGCCAGAGGTTGCTCATGAACAGATTCTTGTCCATAAAAGTGCGATGCATACCCCAACCCAATTCCTGCGGGCATAGTTTTTCAGCACCTCAAAGGTGTCCTCCGCGGCTTTCCCATGGTCCTTCTTTACCCCCTGCAGCCAGTCCTTCGACACTGCGCAACAGATCAGAACGTTTAAAAAAAAAAAAAAAAAAAAAAATAAATAAATAAATTTTGGGTGAGGGAAGAGGCAGTACCATCATGGACCCAGGTCCGCAGAATCTGCCTCGGATTCTCCTTCGTGTATGGAAGCCCGTTCTCCCAGCACCCGCTCAAAAATACGAACCGATGCTTCCACCCCTTGTCCCCCTCTAAAAAGTCGTTGACAATTTTCCATTTATTGCCAAGAGAGGAATAGAAGAATGGTGACTTCGGGGATTTCGACAGACCCGACATGGCGATATACTCCTCCATCGGCATAGCTCGACCAGAGAGGCGGGAAGCCATGATGCAGGACATCAGGGTGTACCACGCATTGGGCGTCAGCTGCGATGGGCAGATTTGAAGAGTGCGGAAGTAGAGCGCAATCTCGGGGTCCAGGGGAAAGCGCAGACCCCAGTTGAACAATTCAGTGAACACCACGATCTCTCTGGGTCTGACGTGAACGGGTGTCTCCCCCGGGGTCGGGAATCGAACGGTGACGCACTCAGGGATTCCCCAGCGGATTAGCATCTCATCGTGATCGGACTCAGGAAAGTAGAGGTACTTCCCCTCGAAGAGAGAAACCACGTCCCTGGTCAAAAGCCAGTCGAAGTACTTGGTCGAAATAGCAGCTTTGACCGCCTCGGGCCAGGGATCATCCTGGTTATTAGCCGCGTGACACGCTGCGGCTACACACTCCCCGCGGGAGCAATATCGATTTCGGGCTCTCCAGCTTCGAGGGTCGGAACTGGGTCAGAGCAGCGATCAGCAGCAGCGTTTGTGTCAGACGGTCGGACCCGGGAAGAAGAAGCATCGGGAACACCACGGGCCATGGCCTTATGAGCCTCCTCCATCTGCTTGGGTGTTAGCTGCATTTTGGGCAGACCTAAAAAAGTGACCGCAGTATTAGTACCGGTCCGAAACCCTCTGATCGAGGGTGTAAGTTGAACCATTTCGGGACTATTACCTCCTTCCGAGTACTTGAGTAGGTCGTCTTCTCCCATAGTCAAAAAAGTGGATTTACGAGCGCGTCGGGGTACAGGCAAGTTTGTGGAAAATTGGGTCGGATTTCCCGGACGAACTACTGGGGAATGAGAGGAACTGTCGCTAGAAGAAAGGACGATTGGCTCTGGTGATTGATCAGCTTCGGGAGTCGTAGAAGCGGGAAGATCAGAAACAAGGAAAACTTCTGCGGGAACCGGGGTGGCGAGAACAGGGTCGTGAGGAAGTGGAGCGGGAACAAAAGGTTTGGAGTTGGACCCCCAGATCAGACCAGCGCGTCGGTATTCCTCTGCCCTATCACCAATACTAGACCACTGTTCGAAGCTCCACTCAGATCCTTTTTTCTTGGTTGGTTTTTTCTGTGAGCGTCCGGGTTTCATACAACAAGAACCAGAACAAGGACGGGTCGGGCGAGCTCTCTCTCTCTCTAAGAAATGTGCGGACAGCGTTTTCTCTCTCTAAAAAGCCTCTGAGAGACACTAAGGGCTTTGGGGTATTTATAGGGAGGTTTGACAGATCGGGGGATACCAATCGACGGAAAACACAGCGGGAAGACGAAGAGTCTCTCTAGGGGTTTTAGCATGGCAGGAGGATGGCCTATTAGCTCATGACACGTGTCGACCCGGCTCTGACGGAACCTGACGTAAGCACTCGCCACAACGCAGCAAAGAAGTGGGCCGTCGCAGCCAGGCTCAGTCAAAAGGACCGGGCCCATCAAGAGAAACTTAGGATTAGAAGCCCACAAAACAAGAAGACGAGGCGCGGGAAGATGTCAGAAGAAGTAACCCCGAGCATCGGGAAGTAGAAGCCGAAAGGATCTGAATTCTGAGATGAGGTCGGACGATCGGCGATAGCTTTGTCATAAGTCTCCGCTCCTGAAAGTTCCCGAAGACTGGGGGGCTACTGATGAGGGCAGAATTCGCCGATCGTAGCACTAGGGGTAAAAATGTAGTAAATAATAGTTGATGAGATTAATCGGGTATTTAAAGTCCTTCGAGGACCAATTTACAACAATGTAATAGTAAGAAGGGCTTCATTGATATGCAATGAACGGCCCACTAATAGGTTAAATGGGTCCACCTTATTTTACTATAAAAGGGTGACCCACTTGCCCAAAAAAGGGGTATTGAATATTACTTTCTCAGATTCTACTTTATCTCTCTACACTTTCTCTCTCTAGTCATATCAGGTCCAAGATCCCAAATATATTCTTTTGACAATTATTCACTCATCAAGCGTTAGTCTTAGATATGCATGAACACTTCCCTGATTTGAAGCTAGGAAGCCTTTGGGGGCGCGTTATAGAAAAACATCGCCCGATAAGAGTTTCTTTGGAGGATGAAGAGACTACGAGTATCTCTGAAAAGTCAGATAGTTCTTCCTCCAATTTTGGTTCCTCGGAAGATAGTAAAGAAGGTGCCCCTTCAGAGTAAGGTTGGGGTATATTACGTTCGTATTGCACTTCAACTTTGTGTGTAACCAACCCTTGCTAACTAATCATGTCATGATCGTATTTTGTTGAACTTTTGTGTTTGTATAACACACTATGTATTGTAAAATTTCTTAATGAAGAAGTTTTTTTATTATATCTTATCCCTTGAATTTTTATAGTTTTACTTCCATCCTCCAAACTTTCTCATATGAAAATACTCTATACTTATCTTTTATAAAAATACTCACATTTTCCTTCCAAACCTTTCACACACACATATATATATATATATATATATATATATATATATATATATATATATATATATATGTTTTACACCTAACTTTTATAAAAATACTCACATCTTCTATCTAAACCTTTTCATATGACATTTTTTTACACCTAACTTTTATAAAATATTCACATTCTCCTTCCAAAGTTTTTCGTATGAAAATATTTCACACATAACTTTTATAAAAATACTCATATTTTCTATCCAAACCTTTTCACATGATTTTTTACATCTAACTTTTATAAAATATTCACATTCTCTTTAAAAAAATATTCACATGAAAATATAAGCTGTTGACCAGCATTCGTTGGAAGACCCTTTTAATTAAAAAAGATGAACATTATTATCCAACATTCGTTGGAAAACCCTTCTAGTTCAAAAAGATAAACATTATTATCCAACATTCGTTGGAAATCCCTTCTAGTTAAAAAAGATGAACATTATTATCCAACATTCGTTGGAAATCCCTTCTAGTTAAAAAAGATGAACATTATCATCCAACATTCGTTGGAAAACCCTTCTAGTTCTAAAAGATGAACATTATCATCCAACATTCGTTGGAAAGCCCTCCTAGTTAAAAAACGTATACATTATCATCCAACGTTTGTTGAAAGGTCTTTATAGTTAAAAAATATGAACATTGTTATCCAACATTTGTTGGAAGACCTTTCTGGTCCGAAAATAATGAAAATTATAGAAGTTGTTTCAAGATGGCAAATAAATATTATATATAAATCGACTATTAAGACACCTCATTGAAACCTTCTCGCGCCACCAAAGTAGGAAAAAGTATGCCACTGATGATGAGTCCGAATCCAGGACATCTCCCCGGAAGGGCAGGTCAGTGTAAATTCTCTCCGAATACCGGACAGATCATTCTGACCGGACAGATCACTTCGAAACAATGTGAGCCTAAGGCTGTTCGAACTATGACAAAAGTACTAAAAAACCTAAACACTTCCTGACTAAGCTACCTGTCCTCCTACTTAGAACTCATGGGTCTTTAAACATGACCCGGGTCCATTAAACTTGACCCGAAAGCCCATAAGGGCCCAAACATCACAACTATAAATACTCAACCACCAGCATTAACTCCTAATAATGAAAATTAACTGCTACCAAGCTGCTTAATTATCTCTCCACCTTGAAACACCCTTACACCACCGCTAAACACCCTTACACCACCGTTAAACACCCTTACACCACCGTTAAACACCCATGTACCACCTTGAAACTCCACTTAAAATTACTAGCCTACCCTCGGGCTATTTTTATCCACAACAACTGATACATACATAAGTTCTCAAATAAAATATTTAGAGCTTTACATACTCATTCTAAATATAATTTAAGATGCTCAATATTCCAGGGGTGAAGGAGATCTCTTCCTACCTTATCTTTGAGTCGATATGTTCCCGACTTGACTTTGTTCATTACCGTATATGGGCCTTCCCAGTTAAGACCTAACTTGCCAAGTCACTTTTATTTTGTATGAAGGACTACCTTTCTAAACACCCTATCCCCTGCTTTGAATTCTCGTATTCTAACCTTTGAAGCGTATCGACTTTTCATCAAAGTCTGATAGTGTAAAGAGTTCAGTTGTTCCCTTCTTCTTTTTTCCTATATAAAATTTAACTATGTGCGATTTCCTTTATCATTTGTCTCTTCAAAATATTCAATGAGCCTATACGAAGGATATATTATCTTGGACGAAACCACTGCATCCATCCCATAAACAAGCGTAAACGGTGATTCTTATGTTGTAATCCAGAGAGTGATTCTGTAAGCCCATAATGTCTTTTGTAGATAATCCAACTATTTTCCAGCCTTACCTTCCTAATTCTTTTTCAGACCATCCAAAATTGTTTGGCTAGTAACCTCAACTTTCCCATTCGTTTGGGGATAGAAAGGTGTCGAGAAGAACTGTTGTATCCCTTCATTTCTTTGTTATCGAATTGTGGTCCGTTGTCCATTGTTATATTCCTCAGAACTCCAAAACGACAATAAATATTAGAAACAATAAATCTGATCACATCCTTATCTTTTCATCCTGTGAATGGTATAGCTTCCACCCACTTAGAAAAATAATCCACTACGACGATTATCGTCTGTCATCCTCCTGATGCCATTGGTAATGGTCCGAACAAGTCAATGCCCTATCGGTCAAACAGTAGCGACTCATATATTGATTCAAGAGGCACACTTGGTGCATGGATTGTGTTCGCAAATATTTGGTAGGTGTCACAGTTTTGAACTAACTCATTGGCCTCCGAGAAAAGTGTAGGCTATTAGTATCCTGCAAGAAGAACTCTTCGTATCAACGTTTTGTATCTGTAATGTGTTGGTCCTTCCCTATCTTGCAACTCTGACAATATTATTTGTGATTTATTTTCTCTTAAACATCGAAGTAAAGGCCGACTAAAAGATTTTTTATATAGTACATCTTCGAGGATGATATAACCGTAGGATTTAAACCGTATTATTTTGGCCATCACCTTGTCAAATGGTAACACATCGTTCATAAAATATTCTTTAATCTCACTATTCTAATCTTTTGTTGTGCTTGTAGAAATTTGGAAAGATTCAATAAACCCTTCGAATGACTCAGATCCCCTTACTATTGAATGATTCTCTTGTTTGATAATCCAATGATACTCCTAAAAATAAGAGACCTTTTCCAAAGAATCAGCTACTGAATTCCCAGTCCAATGAACATTTTCGTATTTGATGCATTCAAAAGCCAATGTTTAAGTATTAAACGCCCTCAAATACTTCAATAAATGATCTTTTCTTGCCTCGGATTGAGCAGATGCATGGTTTATAAGGAGTTGTGAGTCACTTGCCAGCCTTAGTTTTTTTGCCCCACAAATTCTAGCAAGTCTCAACCCTGCCAAAACAGCTTCATACTCTGCCTCATTATCTGATGCCTTAAATCTAAAACGGATAGTTTGATACATGGAAATTCCTTTTGGGAAAACTAATTGCACTCATGCTCCATATCTTGGTAAACTAGAATCCCCATCTGTTCGGACTGGTCATTCTGGTCGAGAGTTTTCTTCATCAACCTCCATATCCGATCGTGTAGAATGATACTCAACTAGAAAATCTGCTAAGGCTTGTGCTTTGATAGCGGTCCTGGGCTCAAATTCGATATCAAAATATCTCAATTCAACCGACAACTTAGTTATTCTTCTATACATATCAGGCCTTTGCACCATATTTTTCAATGGAAAAGATGTTTGTACGATGATAAAATGGATCTGGAAATAAGATCTCATTTTTTTTGCGGAGCGATTACTAATACAATGGCTAATTTATCTAGCTTTAAGTACCATTTATCAGCATCCAGAATACTTTTACTGATGTTGTACACTGGTGTTGGAGAGTTATCTTCCTCTCAGATAAAAAAACACTTACAACATAATTTGATACCGCTAGATATACATATAGCTTTTCCTCTAGATTTGGTTTTGTCAAAATTTATGGAGAAGAAATATAATTTTTGATTCAATGAAAATCCTCTGAGCATTCTTGGGTCCCGTCAAAACAGTTTGCTCTTCTCAACACTTGGAAAAAAAGGGCACACTTGTCCGACGATCGTGATATGAATCTGTTTAAGGCTGCCAATGATCCCGATAAAATTTGCACCTCTTTGATCGTTTTAGGTGGTGCCATAGCGCTTATAGAATTTAGATGTATCAGCCTCTATCCCACGCTCACTGATTATATACCCTAAGAATTTTCTGGATTGTACTCCGAAGGTACATTTTTCTGGATTCAATCTTAGTCAAGTTAGTGAAAGTTTCTTTTAGGTCTGCTAGATATTTATCATCCCTTGTACTCTTGACTAACATATCATCGATATACACTTCAACGTTTCTCCCAATATGAGTCTCAAAAGCTTTGTTTACTAAGCGTGGTAAGTTGCTCTATCATTCTTCACCCAAACGTTATTATCTTATAACAATGTAAACCTCGTCCGATGATAAACGTAGTACTCTCCTGATATTTTGGGTCCATTCGAATATGATTATATCTGGTGTAAGCATCCATGAAAGAGAGTAGATGATTCCTAGAGGCTGAATCCACTAACTGATCTATTCGCGGTACTCAGAAAGGGATCTTTGGGACAAACTCTATTTAAATCAGTAAAATCCACACACATCCGCCACTTGCCATTATTTTCTTTACCGGGAATGGATTAACAGTCCACAAAGGATATCGTAACTCTCTTATGTGACCAACTTTAGTCAAACGATCTACCTCGGTCATAATAACTTTGGACTTTTCTTGAGAAAAAGATATTCTCTTCTGGATTATCGGACAAACATTAATTCGTATGACCAATCTATGACAAAAAATATCCACACGGAGCCTTATGTCATCTTCTATGCACCACGCAAACAAATGTTATTTTGTTGATAAAAAATTAATTAAATTTTCTTTTACCTCTAAAGACAGCTTCGTGCCAATTTTAAGACTTTTACCTGAAGATAAAACGCGGTCCTCGAATTATTCCTTCAGGACCATAAATCTGGGGGCTTCCCTCAGATCATTTACGGGATCAAACCCCAAGGGAAGCCCCACTGATTGATATTCTTGCTTTGACACGTGCCCTTTGATTTGATTAGGAGCCGAAGCCGCTCGGTAACATTCTCTCACCATCTTTTAATAGCTTCTAACCGTTCCCACATTATTCGCCACAATATATTGGAGACAGACTTCTGTATAAATGTGGTGAAGCACCTACCTCAAACTGAGTTCTAGACTGGAAATATGTCTCTCTCGAGAATAATTTTATGTTCTTGCAATAGTATATCCTCCGAAGATTGTTAGTGACTCAAACAAACCACATAACTCATTAATCTTTCCTCTCATGATTGGCTCTTCCACCATATTTATGCTGTTTATACCCGATTTTGGATCTAAATATTCGGTGGAGATGTCAAACGCGTCAGTATATTCTTCATCAATTGGTTCCGATATCATTAGAGTATCTTCTTGCTTTAGAACAACTTCTTATTTTAGAGCAACCAAAAAATTCTTCTTCACAAACGCTGCCAACTTCCCATTTTCAATCAAAACCTATATCTCATTCTTCAATGCCATACATTCTCTTGTATCGTGCCCAATACCCTCATGATACTTATAATATCTATTATTTCTGCTTTCCATTGGAGTCTGCATCGAAAAAGGTTTGTGAAAATATATGTGTGGTCGTGGTTTCTCAAAGATCGTTGCTACACATTCGTTTTAACTTAGTAAAATATGCTGGTCGGATCCATTTGTTTGATATGGGATGGACATAGTGTTGAGTTTTGACAACTGGTGAATACTCTTTCATTTTCTGTGGTACATGAACCACAGTCTGTATTGGTGCTCGACTTTGGACAATATTGGCTGGTTGCGAATTAATTTGAGGTGCCATGATACTTGATTGAACTGATTCTATTCTATCTGTTCCCAATAACCTTCTAATTTTATATTATTCAAATATCTTATCAAATCTTATTGTATTAAGATTTTATTTTATTTTATTTTAAGATATTTATTTTATTTTATTTAAAGATATTTATTTTATTTTGTTGTATTCTAATGTAGGGTTTTAAGAAACTATTATATAAAGCCTCATATGCCTTAAGTTATTTTAAGTTTTTGGAATAATATATTTTTTTCTCTGAAAATTTCAGTATTTGTTACCATTGGATTAAGGTTTCATCATGTTACCCTTGAATTAGGGTTTCATCTATCGTTGCTTCTTCTTCTATTTTCACCACATCATCAGTTTGGTATCAGAGCCTCAGTTCCTGCTACGGGGCAAGCATGTTTCTGAATTCTAATTTCATCTGATTCAAGGTTTAAAAAAACAGAACAACATCTTTGGTCATGAAGATCTCGAAGATCGTTTGGTATGAGAGGACACACCATGCGTTTCGATGACGATCGTATTGACCAGTTACTGGAGGAGTTTAAATTGGCTACCAATCGTCGGATCAAGGTAAAAATTGCTTATCGATATGTTGTATGAGGCTATGAAGAGGTTTTCGAAACCAATTTTTTTCATCAACTGGACACGGGGTGTTGTTTTTCAGGCTATGAAAAGGCTTTCGAAACCAATTTTTTTCATCAACTGTATGGCTTTGTGACTTCAAATAAGGAACACTCGAGAAAAATTCATCTTACTATGATAATGTCAACAATTGTAATTCTCAATGTAACAATTGGAGAAATAAAATAAAATAATTTTGGTTGATGATGGTGATGGCGCTGTAAATTTGAGGATAATTCATGTCAACAAGAGGAGGATGATGTAGCCCTGAAGCCCAAACAAAAACCTTTTAAATTTATTTTACTTTATTCAATTATCTTATCAAATCTAATCTTATTAAGATTTGATTTGATTTAATTTTAAGAAATTTATTTTATTTTCTTGTATTCTAATTTAGGGTTTTAAGCAACTATTATATAAAGCCTCATATGCCTTATGTTATTTGAAGTTTTTGGAATAATATATTTTTTATCTCTGATTTTTTTTAGTCCTTGTTACCTTTGGATAAGAGTTTCATCATGTTATCCTTGAATTAAGGTTTCATCTTTTATTGTTTCTTCTTCTATTTCCGTCGCGTCATGAACGACGTTTGCGTTTCTTCCACCAAAATTCTTTTCTCTACCTGATCCAACAGAGGCTCAAATGTCATAGCTTGCTTTCAGAAACATTTTCCTTCAGATGTCCTTGGAAGCAATCCCATCCGAAAATCTGCTAATGCAACATTATATTCACAATTTTCCATATCAGTTTTTGTCTTGCTAAATAATTTGTGTATTCCTTGAGATTTTACCTTAACTTTCCTCTATAATAAATTATCGTATCACCATTGGCGCAAAACTTCTTATTTTGGAGGAAAATGCTCCAAAACATATCAATTTTTTTAATACCAACCCTAGGGCAAACAGTTGTACCATTTTGAGGTAGCATTCTTGAAGGTTTGAGAGAAAGCTCTACAAAGAAGTTTATCATCATTATCATAGTTGATCATAAAATTATTGAATTGTTCAATGTGGTTATCCGGATCCTGTGTCCCATCGAACGTTTCTAACTTCGAGATGTCAAACCATTTAGGAAGATGCCAGATAGTATTTCCGGGGAAAGAGGATATGACCTCTAGTTGTGGCCTGTTCTATATGCACTCCCCCATGACCTTCATTCAACATTGTATACAAACCTTATTCGGAGGGATAAGTGAACTGATTACTCACACAATACTCAAGATTATAGCTTCCAGAAGGAATTTGCATATGCAGATTTGCTTGTTCCTTTGTATTAACATTGATAGTTTTTTCATTCTCCTTGGACCAGAGTCTTTTTTTTAATTTTCTTTCGCTCATTTTTTTCCTTCCTCGAACCCTTAACACGATGACATGTCCGAAGATCATCTCTTTGCCTTTCGGAATCCCTTTTCCTATAATTCTTTAGGTGTCATTTTTTTTTCCAAGGGAGAGAGATTTGTCTAAATCATATGACGAGTAAATACTAGGATAGGATGATTCATAGTGATGTTTAGATTTCATTCTTCTTTTTAAAGAATAACGACTCCGCCCTTGTCACCTTTTTCTGTCCGATGAACTTCTTCCATACGATCTCTTTGAGTTGTTGGTTCCCTTTGGATTTCGGATATGAGTTTCTGCAAACATATCTTCGCTTTCTTTTCAACATTTAGTCGTATATATCCTCTAAAAGCTCTTTTCTTGAGCTACTAATATAGATTCTTCTAGAAAATCTTCAACTAATCGGTCATCTTTGTTTATTTCATTTGCTTCACCCATTTTCTCTTCGACAAAAAGTTCTCTGGATGAACCTATGATCACCTCATTCCTTGTACCAGATCCAATTCCTCCAAACATTTTCATATTCATTACTTTCACAATGTTAAAGTATAACTTTTATGGTTTTATAAAGACAATTTTAGGTACCAATCGGCTTCCCACAGACGGCGCCACTGATAAACTCAGATATTTCTTAGTTATTTATTATGTCTTAACAATATTTGTATGAAAGTTTCTGTCATGAAAATATTCGTATGTTGATATTTCTAGAAAGAAAGATTGAATGAACAATTAGAGAAAGAGACAAAATGAATAAATGAAGTAATAATTGTCTAATCATTAGTCCATTTCCCCAAAAGGGAATGTAATTTATTTTGTACATGAAGTAGGTTCTATAATTACACATTTACCCTTTCTTAAGTGGATATTCTCACCTCATTCATTTACTAAATATAAACGTACTCACTAGTTATTAGATACGATGACCTCATTCCTTATGTTTGCTTTAGTTTAGCCCTTAACATTTAATCACATGTGATAAGGAGAACAAATGTATAAGGGCCAAAATGCATAGAAATAAATGTATAAGGGCCAAAATGCATAGAAATGAATGTATATGGGCCAAAGTGCGTTAATTGTAAAGATGTAGCCGAAATAGGAAAGAATTTTAGAGTAGGGACCAAAAGATGTAATTAACCCGAATTAAAGCGTGTGGGGTCCACAATTGTACTATAAAAGGACCTCACACGCTTCACGAATTTCGGGATGAATAGTACGAATTTCTCTCTCTACTACTTTAACACTTTCTCTCTCTAAATTTGACTCTAAAGTATTTCTCTATCACAAAATCCCCCTCGGACTATCTTTCAACTCTTCAACATGAAATTAATCATTATAATAATTATGTTTAGCCTATTCCTTGTCATATTTTTCTCTCCTTATCCATATTTACCACCATGTTTGGATTCTTAGTTTGATGCGGAAGTATACGAAAAAATTGAGAGTTCGTAAGGCCGATTGTTACTAGATTTGCTACAGCCCATCTCACTTTAAAAAGTGTACTATTTAAAAAAAACGAGTTGCGAGCTATGCTTACTTCCGAAGAATGGGTTCGAAGTAGTTATGACAAAATAAAAGATGACATGTAGATAAAAAAAATTTGTTTTAGGTGATAACATGTTTTGAAAATCAATCCGATATTGTTTGAAGTGCACCCTTCCTTTAGTGAAACTTTTAAGACTTGTTGATGCAGATGTTATACCGAAAATGTGATATATTTGTGAGGCAATGGATAGAGAAAAAGAACAAATTGTTTTTTTTTCCAATTTTGTGAAGAAAATATACTCAAATATTTGGAATATCATCGATATTCGTTGGAATTTATAACTTCATCGACCTCTTCATGCCGCCACATATTATCTTAATCATAGATAAACCTCATAAAATATATTTCATTCCATATATATATATATATATTTCTGTTTTTAATTTTTTTTACAATTTCTTTATGTTTAATTATGCTCCCAATTTTGATTCCGATGTCGAGGTGAAAATGGGGACTTTCACTACCATAGAGAAGATGTGTCCGGATTGTGAGACAAAGATTGTAGTTGATAAAAAAAACTAGAAAAATTCTACATTTTGGATGGGATGTTTGAAATGGATATGGTGATGATTACTCGCGATAACAAACAACATGGTAAATTTTAAATAAATTTGACTATTTTGATATTTTTATAAACTTAAAGCTATTTATAACTTTTATTAAATATTTTGAATAACTTTATGGCGGGAAAGTTATGGTGGTGAATGTAAGGAGCTCCAAATACTTGCTAATCGTATTTTAAGTCTCATATGTAGTGTCACTAGATGTGAAAGAAATTTGAGTACGTTTGACCATGTACATTTAAAAAAAAGAAACTAATTGGAACAACAAAGGCTTAATTCACTAGTATTTGAGAAATATTAATTTAGAATTAAGACAAAAAAGACAAGAGAAAGGAGAAACATATGATCATATTAGTCTTTCAGATATAGAATCCATTGATGAATGGATTACGGAGACCAAAGATCCAAATCTCCCAGAGATATCACATGGATGGACATGAACAAAACGTTTGATGTCAAAATGAATAATGGTGAAGGAGAAGGTTCTAATCAAAAGAGGAAAAGAGGTAAACAAATTCATAATTTTATCTATAACCGCAAGTGATTTAAATTTCTAAACTTTTATTTTAACTATTTTAGGACCAAGGAATCCGAGTTGTCAATTCAAAAAAAATGGCATGGATTTAATAGATAAAGATGAAGAAGAGTACGAAGAAGTTGGATATTTAGAAGATAAAGTTATATACCAAAATGAAGACGATGATAAAAACATCGTTCTTGAAGATCAAAACTAATATAATTATTAGTTGTTTTGAGAATTATTTTTTGTGTCTTAAGATGATTTTTAATGTTTAATGTTTATTTTTTGGTTAGATGATCTAGTTAATTAGTAGTAAACATAGTGAAATATGTTATATCATTAATATCATCTAATACTATTGCACTATGAATTATTTTATGTTATATTTTTTTTATATATTATATATTTTAATAGATCACCGTATCTTACGGAAAAACCAAAATTAATAAACGATACGATACAAAATTTGACAATTATGTGTATATAGTGTTCTGCTTTCAGCGTAATTTGTCTTGTCTTTACTAATGTTTTTTCTAAATCAATATTGAAAGAATAACTGCATATGCATATGCTGTACTTATCTTGTATCAGTCTATTCTACTTTCCTAATTTGAAGTTTTGAGCTACTATTTTCAGTATTCTACAGAAATCATAAAAGTTGTTTTGATTCGGTGGTGGTATTATGGGTGACATGGAAAATGGGTCGAAGATCGTTTGGTATGAGAGGACACACCATGCGTTTCGATGACGATCGTATACCCCTTTGCTTGTTTTTTCATCAAACTGGACTGAGCCACATGTTAGTTGGAAAATAAAATCGAGAAATAGAAAATTGTCTGCGAGAATGAATTGATAAAAGAGACACCTTTAAATAGGCTTTACAAGGAATTTCTAATTTTTTTGTCAAACTCAATAAAGAGCTTTCAATGAGAGTTAATACCTTATAAAGACTTTGTCTAACCTATTAAATAACATTGAATGAAAATTGATAAGGGCATAAAATGCTAAGATTATTATGAGGCTTAATTGATATTATAAAGCACATAGGGTCTATTTGTAAAATTGTGAAATATAGAAAATAAGTGTATATATGACGGATAATATGTAATTAGTTATACATAACATGTGATAGTGGATCCCACCACTAGTGTTATATAAGGAAAGATCCCCTTTTTGAGAAAATGGTACTTTGTAATCATTGGTACTTTGATTTGACTACTTTCTCTCTCAAAAAACTTTGTACTTATTCTCCTGACAAAATTCCATTATACACGATATTCGTTAAGCAGACCCGAATAAATCTGGAACCATAATTGGCGCCGTCTGTGGGAACGAGTGATACCCGTAGATCAGGTTCTCCAAAATCTCGTCCCAAGGAAAAAATTAAAAATTTGAGGAATTGATACAGAGGCTAGAAAGGGAAAGGAAAATGAGAGAGGTTTAGATATGGAAATTTCTTATTTAGAGGATCGACGTTAGGAGGAGCAATATGATGATGATGATCAGGGTAACCAAGTTCGAGGAAAACGGTTGACCCTAATCATGACCAGACAGCAACTATTGGATGACATCGCAAAGCTTAACGCGGAGAAAAAGATGGCCTTTGCTGAAAAGAAATATCGACTAGATAACCGAGGAGAACATTCGTGTGAAGATGGATACGAGGACAATCGTGCTATTCATCAGGACGAGGCTGATTTTTATAAAGGGAGAGCTCAAGTGCGAAAGCACGATGACACTTAGAGGAAAACGTTTAGACGGCGAGCCAAGCACATATATGAATATTCAACCGATGAAGACATGTATGAATAATATTCTACAGATCAGGAGGTTCGAGGCTTCAAGAAGGATAAAAGAATGATTATGAAACGAGAAATTTGAAGATGTAAGTCGCGCCGAGCAAAAATAACCAAACCTCAACTAGGATAACGTCGACAAAGAGACTCCCATTTCCATGAAAAATGAGGGTGTGATAACAGTTAATGGGGAACAACAAAATGTCCCACAATTTCAGTTTCCATTAGGGAGCCAAACCTACGGGTATAGGGTCGGAAGCCAGTTTGCTAATCCACTTGAAGAAGGGCTTTATACAACCCACGCAGAAGGGTTAGGTAGCGGAGTTTTTGGATTCGGGCATAACTGGAGATCATCTCCTCTCTCAGATGTGATTTTTTCGGGAAATCTCCCGAAGCGATTTGATATTTCAAAACTGGAAAAATGCAATGGAAAGAAAGACCCTAATAACCGTTTGGAAGCATTCAAGAACTTCATGTTAAGTTTTGATAATGATGATAAGTTAATCTGTCGAACATTTTCAATGACGTTTAAGGATCGAGCGTCAAAATGGTATAATCGTTTGCCTCAAAGATACATAAAAAATTTGGCATGTTTTTCCTGATGTTCAGACAACAGTTTGTTGGAAGCAAAAACTTCTGTGCCAATGGTGATACAATCGGAATTGTCAACAAAGGGTCGGGGAAAGTTTGAGGGACTACACCCGACATTTTGTAGATGCAAAAACTGATCTTGATTATTGCGATGAGAGCGTGGCTTTAACGAGTTACACGCTGGGTTTTTTGCCTGGTCCAATAAAGCAAACTGTAATGAAAAAACAAGCTTTCACTTTTTTTGCCTTGTTAGCTCAGGTAGAAAAGCAGATTCTTATCGAAGAGACTAAAGCGTCAGAATTGGCAGCACAAATCCAGCAAACTATGCAAGTTTCGGTGTTATCATATCAACAAAATCTGCAAACGATAGCTTCGGTGTCCTAACCAAAACCAATAACTACTGCGGCACCAACAACACAACAGTCAAACGGGATAGGGCCAGGGACTCCGACGCAGAGAGTACGAAACAACTACCAAGGAAATTCGTACCGACCCATATCAAACAAATGGGTTCGACCTTACCACTATGCAAATTTTACCGAGTGCGTTGCAACTATTTTTTATAAATCAAAGAAGAGCGTGCACTTTCAGAAGCCTTTTCCGATTGGGACTCCTCGCTAGAGCCGAAACAACCGATACTTTCGGTATCATGGATGTAGGCCACGACACCAAAGATTGCATCGCATTAAAGAGAGAAGTGCATGTGCCAAATGATAATGGGAAATTGTTAGAATACGTGAAAAAACATGTTCAGCAAAGTGGGGTGCCCAAGCAAATAGTGACAGTGCCGAAACAGGAAACTGCTCTGATGATTTCGGAGTTTACTGACCTGTTCGACATATGAACTGAATATATGGAGCCGGACAAAGACATAAATGTGATTGGGGTGATTGAAGAAGTAGTTCCGGTAGCACGAGGAAATGTAAGTGATATGTGCAAGTTTTTTGAGTCGTGGACTATTTTTGGTGGCGATTCAATGGTAGGGATCACCAACTTTTCTCGGAAAATATATATGGTCAATCTGGCTACGCAGTTAGAAGAAAGAATTCCGCCACATTTATATCAAAACCCGTATCCCATCCTATGTTTCGATGATGATGATGATATGAGAGACATTGCTGGACCCCATGAAGACGCGATTATAATTGTAGCGACGATCGCCGGTGAAGAAGTTTGGAGGATATTAGTTGACACTGGAAGTTCGGAAAATATCATTTTTTGTCAACTTTTTCAAAGTTTAGAAGCTGTCGGTAATTGTTAAATCAGATGGACTATTGTTTGTTTCACGAGAGCTTCAGCGGAAGTAGTAGGTGAATTTGAAGCTGTGGTCCAGCTAGGACGAAAACCTTTTAAGAAGGAAGTAACGGTTCTATTTGTGGTGGTAGATGTACCTACGTCGCATAACGCAATATTCAGTCGATCTTCAATGTCAAGGATGCACGTTGTAACCTCTAGGATTCACGAGTGCGTGAAATATGTGATCAGAAATAACGTTGGTATAGTCAGAAGAAGCCAAATTACATTAAAAAATGTTACAGAGCGGCGTTTGCGGCAAGATCGGATAAGGAGATGGTTGACGCAAGAGATTAGAAATTAATGAGGTCGACCCCTGGATCACAACCTGCAGATTATCCTAAGGAGACCCCAGGTTTATTTCTTACCGAAGAGAATTGTGAAAGTTATGAATTTTCTAAAGGTAAGGTTTTAAGGATCGGTGTATATTTATCCCTTTTTTTTTCAGAGAAAGTTGATTTCTTTTCTCAGACAGAAGTTAATTTTTTGCCTGGTGCTCAGAGGATGTTACAGGGGTTCCTGAGAATGTTATTTATCATCAGTTATCAATAAATCCAAATGTTCGACCTATAACTAAAAAACGTCGAGTTTATCCCACGAAAAGACAGAGGCGATTATTTCACAGGTTGAAAGGTTGACTAAAGTAGGACACATCAGGGAGTCCCAATATCCGTGGTGGACGGAAAATCCGGTCTTAATAAAAAAAAAGAACAAGAAATCGAGAATATGCATAAACTTTACGGACCTTAATAGAGATTGTCCTAAGGACCCATTTCCCATGCCAAGGATCGACCAGCTGGTAGATTCGAAGTCATGGAACAAGTTGTTATCATTAATGGATGCCTACGCAGGGTACAATCAGATAAAATTAGACCCGAGAGACCAGGAAAGTACCACGTTCATCACGAGAAGAGGGTTGTACTGTTATAAGGTTATGTCTTTCAGTCTGAAAAATGCAGGGGATACTTTTCAAAGATTGGTTAATAGAGTTTTTGAAGGGAAAATCAGACAAAATGTCGAGGTTGACATCGATAACATGTTGGTCAAAAGTGTTACTGATGAATACCATTTTGTAGATCTTGAGGAAACATTCAAGAATTTTGGTAAAGTAAACCTCAAGTTTAATCTAGAGAAGTGCTCCTTTGGAGTTCGTTCTGGAAAATTCATAGGGTTCGTGATCAGCGAGAAAGGAATAAAAGTAGACCCAGTTCAGCTAAATGCTCTGAATAACATGACACCCCCAAATAATATTAAAGAAGTGCAGATGTTAACAGGACGGCTTGCAGCCCTGAACAGATTCATCTCACGATCTTCTGATAAATGCGCACCTTTCTTCTAAGGGTTGAGAAATGCTAAGATTTTTTATTGGACACCTGAGTGTACCAAGGCTTTCTTCAAAATCAAAAGTTATTTGTTATCCCAAACAATATTGACAAAACCATTACCCCATGAGATTTTGTTTCTATACATAGCGGTTTCGGAACATGTGATAAGCGCGGCATTAGTTCGAGAAGAGGATCGAATTCCTAAACCTATTTACTATGTAAGTAAAAGTTTGGTGGATGTTGAAAAACGATACTTGAAACTTGAGAAGTTAGCACTCGCTCTGGTAACGACTGCTAGAAAAATGCGACCTTATTTTCAAGGTCATTCTATTATGGTTCGGACTTCTTTCCCTTTAAAAAGTGTGTTACAATGGATGAGTCCGGATTCTGTAACCACACCTTATGGGAACCGGACAGGGTTAATTTGGACAATGTCTATTTTACCAGACAGGGGTAGTTCGGACAACTTTCATTCACTAAGCTATCCGAACAAGACTAAAGTACTTAAAAACTAAATCACTTTTTGACTAAGCTCACTATCTACTTACTTAAAACTGATGGGTCTTTAAACTCGACCCGAATCCATTAAACACAACCCGAAAGCCCATATGGCCCAAAGATAAGGGTATAAATACCCAACCACCTACATTAAATGAGGGTAATGAAAATTAAATACAACAAGGCAGCTCAATTCTCCCTCTACATTCTACCCAAATATTAAATACTCACAAACTTCCCACAAAACTCTAGACAAAGTTACAAAATTACCCTCAAACGAAAATAAACCACACCAAATTGGAAACCACAGTGGGAGCACGACGGTGCCTGAATCCAGCATTCAAAACCATCAGAAAAACCAGTCTGAATGGATCCGGACACACCGGAAGTACCATCAGCTTTGCTTGAAGTGGTGGGAGAAAATGATGAATATAATATCGAGGAGCATGATAGGTTAAAAGACGAGATAGAAGCTCTGAGGGCAGAGAGGGCAAAGATGGGCGTAAAAGAGAAGTCATATGTATCAATTGCTCATCACACAAATAACCCTAGAGAGCATGAGCCTTCGAAAACCCATGTGAGTACGAAGAAGACTCATGCTAGCTCTAAAAAGTCTCACCGGTCCAATCCGGTGGAGAGCTCTGATTCAGACTCGGAATCTTCCAGTAGCTCCTCGGGCGAAGATCGAGTTGAAGAATCCTTGTCATCCAGCAGTGATGAGGGCCGATCTAAAAAGAAACAAAAGTTGGTTAAGAAGTATTCAAGAAAAAGGGATATGCATGGAAAGTTAAAGAGGCATATAGGCAAAGGGTCGTCTCATAGTCGGAGACACATAGACATGCATCTTTGCAACTTCTAATGAAGATACCGTTTTCAGTCGAGGCCGGAATTGGAGACAATCTCCTTTGTCTTCCAAAATCCTATCCGGGAACCTCCCCAAGAGGTTTGATAGTACGAAAATGGAAAAATACGATGGCAGTAAAGACCCGGACAATCACTTGGAACAATTCAAAAATTTTATGATGAATTTCGATGATGACGACAAGTTGCTTTGTAGAGAATTCTCTCAATCCTTTACGGGGAGTGCCCTGAAGTGGTATAACAGCCTACCACAGGGGTGCATCAGAAATTTCGATACCTTCTGGGTGGCCTTCCGGAGGCAGTTTGTTAGAATTAAGGAGGTGAAGGGCAATGGAGACACAATTATCCATTGTGCCCAAGAACCGAATGAATCTCTGAAGGAATATATAAGTCGCTTTGTAAACACCAAAAATGGGTTGGCTGATTGCTTCGAGCAAGTAGCAATATCTTCTCTAAGGCAGGGCTTAAACCCTGGAAATTTGGCTGATTCAGTGACCAGAAAAAAGGCCATGACATGGGGAGGTCTACTGAATCAGGTTGGAAAGAAAATTAATGTGGATGAAACAAAGAAAACTAGGGTGCACAAGCATGTGAGGTCTGCCCCAGCTGCACCAAACCCTAACCGAAATCAGTCCGGAAACAAGGCAAGGGAGGCCGGGCAGGGTCATAACAGAGCCAAAGCTCAATCTCAGCCAGCTGCGCCTGCCCATAGTCAACAATCTAGAAATAAGAGAGGGTCTTGGGTTCAACCGGAGTGGTTTGCTGAGTTAAAAGAAAGTGTAGCCATCATTTATGACAAAACGAAGGAATAAGTACACTATAGATAGCCGGCTGCGCTACAATCTCATAGGGAGCATCGTAACAATTGTTTCTGTCAGTATCATAATGATACTAGCCATACCACCGAAGATTGTATTGCTTTAAAGTAAGAAGTCCAGAATTTAATTGAAAGAGGAAAGTTGGGAGCATATGTTAAAAGAAGAGGAGGAAATATGCGTGATAATGCTCATCGGGCTGGTCCAAACAATGCAGGCACACCCGCTCCGGAGGGAGCTATGGTGATAATCGAGAGATTCGATGTAGAGTCAGATTACTTGGACCCTGATCCAACTCGAAACAGAGTGGGTGTCATTGAGGAACATTGCAAAACAGTTTTCGGGCTTATTAACTTTTTTGAATCACTCACAATTTTCAGAGGGGATACCATGACAGCACCCACTGTTTCTTCGAGGAAGGGGCATGTTCATACTTTAGCTACCCAACTGGAGGGAGGCATGACTTCCTATCAATCGCAGATTCCATTTCCCTTCATTGTTTTCGATGAGGATGACTTGAGGGATATAGCAGGTCCTCATGAAGATGCTGTTGTCATAGGAGCAACCATTAGGGGCAATGAGATAAGACGAATTTTGGTGGATACTTGGAGTTCAGCCAATATCCTTTTTTTAACTTCATACAAAAATATGAAGAATCCAGCGGTAATTTAATGTTCGAACAGGTCAATTGTGGGTTTCACTGGAAACTCAGCAGATGTGATCGGGGAGTTCGAAGAGGAGGTTTTGTTGGGCAAGGGCCCTTTTAAGAAGATGGTTAGAATACTATTTGTCGTAGTGGATTGTCCCACTTGTTATAATGCTATTCTAGGGAGGTCTTGGCTCTCTAGGATGCATGCAGTGGCCTCAAAGTCCACCAATGTTTGAAATACGCTGTGCAAGGACAAGTGGGAGTTGTTCGGAGCAGCCAAAAGGTAGCAAGAGAGTGTTATGCAACAGCACTGGCTCCTCGGACGTTGGGGGCAGTTCGTATCAATGAAGAATAGCAGTTTGATGGGCTTTCTAGGGGTGAGGGTGAAATTGATGACCCCAGAGAGACCCCTAGAGTTTTAATACCGGTTGAAGAAGTCGAGACATATTCTTTGGAAGAGGGAAAAAATGTTAAGATAGGGTCCAAAATGACATCTGAACTAAAGGGTAAAATGTTGAAGTTTTTAAAAGACCATCAGCATGTTTTTGCTTGGTGCAATGCTGATGTTACCGGAGTACCAGCAACTATTATATCACACCAACTGTCCATCCGAAGAGACATAACACCTGTGGTACAAAAGATAAGAGCTTTTTCCAAGGAAAAGGCCGATGTCATAGTACAAGAAGTCGACAGACTTACCAAAATGGGGCACATAAAGGAGTCTCAATATCCTTTATGGACAGCCAATCCGGTCTTGGTGAAAAAGAAAAATGGCAAGTGGCGTATGTGTATTGATTTTTACAGATCTCAACAGGGCTTGCCCAAAGGATTTATACCCAGTTCCCCGGATTGATCAATTGGTGGATTCCACATCTGGGAACAAACTGCTGTCTTTCATGGATGCCTTCTCCAGATACAATCAGATTCAAGTTAATCCGAAGGATCAGGAGCATACTACATTTGTTACTGATAGGGGCCTTCATTGTTACAAGGTGATGCCATTTGGGTTAAAAAATGCTGGGGCTACTTATCAGAGGTTAGTAAACAAAGCCTTTGCTGATCAAATTAGAAGAAATATGGAAGTATACATCGATGACATGATGGTAAAAAGTGTGGACGAAGAGCTACATTTAACAGATCTCCGAGAAACTTTTGCTAACTTAGTAAAGGTAAATTTGAAACTAAATCCAGAGAAATGTGTGTTTGGAGTACAGTCCGGGAAATTCCTGGGGTATATAATAAGTGAGCAAGGGATACGGCCTGATCCGGACTAGCTTAATGCTTTATATCAAATGGAGCCTCCTCAGAATATTAAAGAAGTACAAAGATTGAATGGGAGGTTGGCTGCGTTAAATCGATTCATTTCAAGGTCTTCGGACAGGTGCGCCACGTTCTTTCAAACTTTAAAAGGTGCAAAGGGATTCGAATGGACTTCACAATGTGATGAGGCCTTTAATGAAATTAAAAAACATCCATCCTCCCCCAAGAATTTATTTAAACCTGTTGATGGAGAGACACTCTTCATATACTTGGCAGTTTCCAGTTGCGCCATAAGTGCCGTATTGGTGAGGGAGGTAGATAATTATCCCCGTCCGGTGTATTACGTCAGCAAGAGCTTGATAGATGCAGAAAACGCTATCTGAAGCTTGAAAAATTAGCATTGGCCCTGGTGATTGCTGCAAGAAAGATGAGGCCTTATTTCCAGGCTCATCCTATTATTGTCCGGACGTCTTTTCCCTTAAAAAACGTTCTTCAAAAGGCAGACATTTTGAGTAGAATGACTAAGTGGTCAGTGGAACTGGGGGACTTCGATATTGATTTTGCTCCTCGGACAGCAATCAAAGCCCAAGCTGTGGCTGATTTCTTAGTTGAATTCCATTCAGATAGGGATACAGAGCAAACAACTGATGTGAAAGATAAAAAAGTCTGGGTCGTCCGGACTGATGGTGGATCAAGTACTATGGGATGTGGTGCAGGGTATGCTTGACCTCTCCGTATGGTGAAAAAATGTACCAAGCTATATGTTTTGCTTTTAGAGCTTTTAATAATGAGTCTGAATATGAAGCTGATATAGCTGGTTTAAAGTTAGCTCACATTTGTGGAGCCAAAAGGGTCAAGTTGATGAGTGATTCTCAGCTTCTTATCCATCATGCGCAAGGTCAATCCGAAGCAAAAAAGGAGCAGCTAATAAAATACTTACTTATTCTCAAAGATGTGGCACTTAAGTTCAAGAGAATTGTTTACGAGCACATACCCCGAACGGAAAATGAACTGGCAGACTCCTTGGCAACCATAGCCTATACTGAATCCTACCCTTGGATCCATGTGCTGGAGTGTCCTTCGATTCAACTCAATATGGGTAAGGAGGAAGAAAGCTTCGATATACAGATAAAATAGACTCAAGATTGGAGGTTTCCTCTCCTTCAATATCTCTCAGATGACATCTTGCCTCCGGATAAATCAATAACAAGAAAAGTAAAGTACAAGGCTCTTGGCTTTATCATCCTAAGAGATGTTCTTTATAAGAAATCTTATAGTAAACCCCTCTTACGATGTTTGGGGGTAGACGAATCTCAAGAAGTGCTCTCCGAATTACATGATGGTGAGGGATCAGCTCACTGTGGATTCAGGGCTCTAACAAGGAGAGTTTTGTTGGCTGGGTATTATTGGCCCTCTATAATGCAAGATGATAAGGAGTTGGTGAGGAGGTGTGACCCATGCCAGAGATATCGAAATTAAATTCATATCCCAGCCATCCCTTTAGAGTCAATTTCTGAGCCTATACCTTTTGCTCGATGGGGGCTGGATTTGGTGGGACCTCTACCTATGGCATCCGGAGGACGCAGGACAATAATTGTTGCTATTGATTATTTTTCAAAGTGGATCGAAGCAGCTCCATTGGCAGGTACAACATCAAAAGCTGTCATAAAATTCATTTTATCCAATATCTGTTGCAGATTTGGAATTCCACAAAAGATAACGACAGACAATGGGCCACAGTTCGACAACAAGGAGATGGAGAGTTTCTGTACCTCTAGAGGTATACAACATTGTTTCTCTTCACCCTTCCATCCACAAGCAAATGGTCAGGTTGAGGTGGCTAACTGGACTATTCTGTCCGGTTTGAAGAAAGATTTAGAAGGGGCTGCTGGAAAATGACCTAGTTATTTGCAAGAAGTTTTGTGGGCTTACCGGACTACACTTGGGGCTGCAACACAAGAGTCAGCTTTTGATTTGGTCTATGGGATGGATGCTATAGCTCCTATAGAATCAACTCTCCCTTCATTTCGAGTACATAATTTCTCCGAACACACTAATGAGGTGGCTATAAAAGGCCATCTTAACTTGATAGAGGAAAGAAGAGTTAAGGCTCACCTTAGAGCTGTGCACTATCAAGGTTTGATGAGAAGCAGGTTTGCTTCTAAAATCAAGAGAAGGGATTTTCAACCGGGGGATAAGGTGTTGAGAAAAGTTTTCCTACACACTAAAGAGAGGCAGTTCGGTAAATTGGCTCCAACTTGGGAAGGACCCTATGTGGTCATTGAAAAACTTAAGCCTGGAACATATCAGTTCCGAGACAAAGATGGAAGGATTTTGAATCACCGTTGGAATATTGAACACCTCCGGATGTACTTGGAGTAGGAACTATGTAAATATTTACTTGTTTAAAAGTTCATGTAAATACTTGGGGGCATACTCTTTTCTACCCTGGTGGCGTGGGGAGGTTTTAATGAGGTGTCCGGGCTCTTTTATAAAATTTGATTCCTTCTTAAAAATTCGGAGTATTTTTACTTTGTTTCTTGTCAAATTTTTATTTAAACACCGACCGGATTGAATTAAAGGAGTGATGACTACTTAAACATTTGTCATCGGAGAATTTAAACACTTTCACTTTAGAATGTTTATGAAATAACTAAGGGATGTTTAAACATTAGCCACCAAAATTGAAAAAACTATGAAAGAATGCAAGAGTTGTGAAAAATAAAGATACCCATTAAAACGACCGAAGTGCCTTGGCCATCCAAGGACTTTAAATTCTCAAAACAAACAGATCTATCCGGTCAAAGACCAGACACAGTTACAAAAATGCCTTGGCCATCTAAGGACTTTAGTTCAAACAAAACAAAAATGAAAAGATAATTAATACTCTAAGCCCGAGCCTTTGAAGATGGCTCAGCCTCACTCATTTTCTTCTTCTTAAGGTCATCGTTTTCCTCATCTGGACTCTCCCCGGTATTATCCTCCTCATCGGATGAGTAAGCACTAGAATAGTCATGCTTGTCTCCATCAGCCATTGTGTGGAAGGGAATGTCGGGATACTCTACAAAAGTCCATAAGTCTCCCAGATTCCTCTTCGGAAACTTCTCATGAAAGAGTAAAACCATGTCCGACTTCACTTTGGCATACATTTCCTCCTAAGTGTCTATCACATTGTTGGCATAAGCATCAATCTTGGCTTGGATTTTTTCCTCTTGCTCCCTTAGCAGATCAGCTTTTTCTTGTGCAGCCTTGGACACCGAGTCCTCAAACGCGATCTTGTCATTAGTCAAAGTATGAATGACTTGGTCCCTAGCCTTCACCTCCTCTTTCGAAGAGGAGAGATCTTTCTCCAACCCGGACTGCTTTGCCCGGAGTTCTTTGACAATATCTTCTAAGGTAGCTACCTTTGTGACCCAACCCTCCTGGTTCTTCTTTAATTCCTCGTTTTCTCTCTTCAAAACATCAGCATTTTGGGTGGCAATGAGGAGATCGTTGGATAGTTTCTCCTTGTCAGAATTAAGGGCAGTAATGATAGCTAACTGACCTCGCACTTGTCTCTCCAGGCTAAGCACTGGCTGAATATTACTCAGAATAGAGTGAGCTATAACATCTCTTTCACTTGAAACAGTGAAAGACTTATCATTGAAGGTAACGATGTTCGAAGTGCTTGGAGGGAGGTAGGGTCCCAGCAAAATCATCTCTGGGGAGGTTTTCAAAGTAGTCACCAAGCCCCTTAAGCCCTGTAATGTCGACACCGTCAATACTGATGTCTCCTCCTCCAATCTTATCAGTTTGAAAGTCACCAGGGATCTCTTCTGCTCTTGTTGGATCAGTAGGGTCAACCGGAGGGAAGGACTCCGAAGGTCAGAGAGAAATTTCATAACCCCTGGAGGTCTTTTTCTTCTTGGCCTCCCTGCCTTTGCTTTCTGCTCCCCGTTTCCTATCTCTCTTAGGAACCGTTGGAAGTTTTGGAGATCCTGCCTCTTCCCTAGTGCTCTCATGCTCCACTACTTCAAGAAGAGCATCATCAATTTGACTTGGAACTGACCCCTCTTGGTTTGTTGGAGCATTTTCCTCCGCTTCGGTGGGGTTGGCCTCAAATGCACTAAGCTTCCCTTTACCTTTCTTGCCCTTCATCTTACTTGGGGCCTTGGCTCTACCGGGCAGATACAATGCCTCGTCCGGTGCATGTGTTCTTTCGAGGAATACTTCCGGAGGGGGTGGGGTAGTAAGTTCCACCCAAGATAATTCCCTCCGGTCGGTGGTGTTCCAGAGGTAGAACCTTTCAAGATTTCCTCCGGTAAAGGCATTGTGAAAACGATTCCCCCACTTGTCAGCAGCCCAAGCGTTTAACTTGGTACAAGTAGCCTGCCCGGACTTCAAGTGGTCATTAAAGTCTTTGGGCAGCACTACAAAAAAAACAAGACAAGTTAGTGAAACAAGTTTGATAAAAATAAAAATGGGAATGTGAGGTAGGATTCTTACCATCGCTTCGCCATCTGCTGGTGAGGAGGCTCGGGTTGACACCGGCTTTGATCTTCCTCCCATTCTCCCAGGCACCACTCACAAACAAAAAGTGAGTCTTCCAATTTCTCTCCGACTCAAGCAGGTCATCCACTACTTTGTAATTATCACCCATGTTGAAGTGATAGAAGAGAATGTGGTGGTTTCTGCAGAGGCTGGCCACAGCTGCAAACTCCTCCATTGGAAGAGGAATTCCGGAGAGCCTAGAGGCCATGATACAGGCCATGAGAGTGTACCATGCGTTAGGAATCAGTTGACTTGGACAGAGTTTGATGAGATGAAAATACTTGACTATCTCCGGGTCTAAGGGAAACCTTAGTCCCCAGTTGAAGAGCTCAGTGAAGAAATCTATTTCATTGAGCTTGCAGTCCATCAGAGTTTCTGGGTCTATTAGAATCCTTATTTTGACGTTCTCCGGGATTCCCCACTTTGTTCGCATCCGACCATAGTTAAGTTTTTACAAAGCTATCAAATACTTAACACTCACCTTGTGGAAACAAGGTCCCACTTTTCCCACAAGGAACTCCGGCAAATCTGGATGCCTTAGGCATAGTTTTTCTTTGCCTTTATCTTTCTTGGCAGCAGCAGCCTAACTTGTCTGCCCGGAGACTTCGGACTCAAATGGAGCCTCTTCAATAGAATCCTCCATCACTTCTTCCATAACCAGGGATGGGTTTTCAGTTGTTGGTGGGTGAGGAGAGTTAGAAATTGGCTCACATGACCTCCAGACTGTTGGGCTTGGATGTTTTCTTAAACTCTGTCCTCTGGCTGGGGCTCATATGTAGTGGTTTCTTTTTAGAGGCTTGAGCTAGATGTCTCCGGTCCGGACAGCTTGTCCTTAGGAATTTTGATGGGTGCCTCTGACCCCGTATTGCTATCTTTGGCCCCTGATTTGGAAGGCGTACCTTTTAGAGTTTGTCCTTTAACCAAGCGACCTCTTCTTCGATCGACTAACTTTTCTGGAGAGGCATCAACATCTGATCCCATGGCTATGAAAGGAGAAGGCTTCTTAAAACTGGTAACTGCTTGCCCTGGTTCAACAATGGGCTCTGATTCCTGAACCGACGTGCCTGAAACGATTGGTGAGAAGTTGGTTTGAAACAACCTTCTATGTTTAACGCTTTTGGTTGAAGAAAAGCCATGGTCAGGATCTGTGCTGGGTATTACTGGTTTGTCGACAGGGGAAACAGGGAGGCCTGCAACAATGCGCCTCTCACGTTCAACCTTCTGAGCCTTCTCTAACTCTGATAAGTTAAGCCACCCACCTTTGATTAAAGCGTTCCTAGCTGTGAACATAAACTCACACCGAGAAAAAGTATTTATTTTTGAGCAAGAGCTTTGAAGTTTGAACAGGGTGAAGAGGATGGTAAAACAGTAAATGAGTGATTAATTTATAGTAAACACACAAGAAGATGCTTAGATACCTAGGATAATTCGAAAGGGTTGCAATGATTAAGGACGGCGCTGATGTGATCTTCATTAAATGAAGAGGTTACTTTTTGGAGAAGGTGGGAGCGCCATTCTAGGTGAAGAAACGGCTGATGTGGCGAACCAGAGAGAGACACGTGTCCCATGAATTCTGGCAAGAAACCGTTTAATTTTCAAGAACTTTTTCAGTTCGGATAAAGCTATAACAAAGTTCGAAGGGCCTGTCCGGATATGACTGTGACCAGCTGCAAAGACTATTTTTTAGGTCTTGCCAAAGGCCTTTGAACACCACCTAAAAAAGGGGCTACTGATGAGTCCGGATTCTGTCACCACACCTTATGGGAACCGGACATGGTTAATTCGGACAATGTCCATTTCACCGGACAGGGGTAGTTCGGACAACTTTCATTCACTAAGCTATCCGAACAGGACTAAAGTACTTAAAAACTATTTCACTTTTTGACAAAGCTGACTATCTACTTACTTAAAACTGATGGGTCTTTAAACTCGACCCGAATTCATTAAACACAACCCGAAAGCCCATATGGCCCAAAGATAAGGGTATAAATACCCAACCACCTACATTAAGTGAGGGTAATGAAAATTAAATACAACCAGGCAGCTCAATTCTCCCTCTACATTCTACCCAAACATTAAATACTCACAAACTTCCCACAAAATCGAGACAAAGTTACAAAATTACCCTCAAACGAAAATAAACCACACCAACAACGACCTGATATTTCTAGGCGTATGTCCAAGTGGTCGGTAGAACTTGGTGACTTTGATATTGATTTTGGACCAAGGACAACTATTAAAAGGAAAGTTCTAATAGATAGTTTAGTAGAGTTCCACTCCAGTAGACCAGATGAGACAGCAATTGAGCCGGAAAAGGATTCAGATGAGTGGATAGTCAGAACCGACGGTGGATCGAGTATTAACGGTTGCGAGGGCGGTGTTCAGTTTTATACACCTTTAGGAGTTGCAATGCATTAGGCGATTCGTTTCGGTTTTAAAGATTCGGACCAAAAGGCTGAGTATGAGGCAGCATTAGCTGGGTTAAGGTTGGCACAGATTTGTGGAGCCAAGAACGTTCGACTGTTAAGTGATTCACAACTACTGATTAATCACGCAACGGGGCAATCGAAGGGAAGAAATGAGCAACTAGTGCAATATTTAGCAGCTCTTAGAATTTTGGCCTAATCTTTCAAAAAGGTTACTTATGAGCATGTCCGCAGGGAGGATAATACAATTGCCGACTCATTTGCAACTACATCGTATGTTGGAGAATATCCTTGGATTCCGACTTAAGAGTATCCTTCCATTTTGAAACGAAAAGAGCTAAAAAATGGACCAGAGTTGGCATGTCAAATTTCAACAACATTACGTGCTGACTGGAAGAATAATATCATAAAGTTCTTGGCAGAAAAAGTATTGCCTGATGACAAGAGTTTAGCAAAAAGTGTTCGATATAAGGCGCACGATTTTGCGTTATTGGGTAATATACTCTACAAAAAAATCTGCAAATAGACCTCTTCTAAGGTGCTTGGGACAAGAGGAGTCGCAGATGGTGTTATCCGAGCTGCATGACGGTGAAGGGTCGGGACAATGCGGTTTTAAGACATTAATCAGAAGAGTTTTATTGTCAGGGTTCTACTGGACCATGATAACATTCGATGCTAAAGAATTAGTTAAAAGGTGCGAAACCTGCCAGAGGTTCACTAATTCAATCCATACCCCAGCAGTTCCCCTCAAGTCGATCTCAGAAGGTCTACCATTTGACAGATAGGGGATAGATTTAGTAGGCCCACTTCCGTTAGCAACTGGAGGAAGATAAACTATTGTGGTTGAAGTGGATTATTTCTCAAAATGGATCGAGGGGGAACCACTGTCAGGAACTAAAGCTAAGGACGTAGTAAAGTTCATATGGTCGAACATTTGTTGTCGGTATGGGGTCCCTCAGAAGATAAATATGGATAATGGCCCCCAATTTGACAACAACGAAATGAGGGAATTTTGTTATTACATATTCGAACCTATTTAAGGGGATTTCAACTTTAAAGTTGATCAACAAAGTCGAACATGTTGCAAGGTTTTTCAACGCCAAGGTTGATCAACATATTCGAACCTATTTAAGAGTTTTTCAACTTTAAAAGTTGATCAACAAAGTCGAACATGTTACAAGGTTTTTCAACGCCAAGGTTAATCAACATATTCTAACCTATTTAAGGGTTTTCTCAACTTTAAAATTGGTCAACAAAGTCAAACCTGTTACAATGTTTTTCAACTCCAAAGTTGATCAACATATTCAAACCTATTTAAGGGTTTTTCAACTCTAAAGTTGATCAACGAAGTCGAACCTGTTACAAGGTTTTTCAACTTCAAGGTTGATCAACATATTCGAACCTTGTACAGGGTTTTTCAACTAAGGTTGATCCACAAATCTGAATATAGCATATGATATGAAGACTCCATTTGTTTTTGGCATCGAAAATTGATCACTTTCGATTACAAAAAGGGTAGGACATTGAGCAGCAAGTAAAAAACGCGAACAAGAGTTAAAACATACAACAAAATAATAATCAAGTCCTAACTTGTAAAGGAACAAAAAACAACAGACAGTAAACAACAGGGTTTAAGGATTGGAGGGGTCTTCAGATGATTCACTATATTCAACAACAGGAACTACATAATCAAAACCTTTTGGCGATCTTCTTCTGGAACGTCCAGCCATATCGACCCTAATGGCAGCCAAGGAAACTGTTCGTGGAAGTTTAAAACATAACCGACCCTTGCGTCGGCAAGCTCTTCTTCCATAAATTTCTTACATTTAGTAGTAAAAAGACGGTTCTCTTGACTACTTGAAATTCATGAAGGATTTTAGCTATTTTTGTCGATCGCCAGCGAAGGTAGCTGTTCTGAAGCTTTTGGGCAGTTAATTTTTCGATAGCCTTCGTGCGATCTTTGTTGGACTAAGAAATAGATTTTTCAAGGTCCTTTACTTTTATATCAAAAGCCTGGATTTTAGCTTCGTCTGCATCAGCTCGAGCATTGGCAAGGTCATTTAAGTTTTGTGACTCATGGGCTTTAGATGAGATGTTTTTCTTGAGTTCTGAAATTTATTTTTGAAGTTTCAAGCATATTGTGTATGGAAGTCGCTAGGATGACTGAATCTTGAAGGAAAAAAGGCTCGAACTTTGAGCGTGAGCAGGTAAGATCGTAGGATCAGGGTGTATTAAATTCTCCTGGCAAGGAGTACGGTCTCGGTCCCTACACACTTCATCTACAACGATTATCTCCTTGGAGCTTTTGGTTGAAGTATGATTTCCCTCGTCAGCTGCGACAATTTTCTTTCGTTTTTCACCACATCTTTTCTTCGATCCTGTGCCGACTATAGGGGATTTATCCCCTCTTGCAATTGGGTCACTAAGGATGACAATGGTTTAAGGCTCTGATGGTAATACTTCTTGGGATTTGTCCACGACGACACCGTCGACAATCTCTTGGTCGTTTTCTGGATTGGACAACTCCTCCGATTTCACCCGTTTGCTAGGCACCCGATCTCTCATGGGTAAAAACACTTCAAAATCTGGGGCATCTAGTCTCCTCACAAGGTCGGCAACATCAGGAGGAATCCACAACTGATCGATACTTAGAATATCATTGTAACAACACCAAAGGTTGCTGTTGATAAGGTTGGTGTTTTTAAATCATCGGGGAAATTGCTGACCCCAGTTCTTTCTGGCAAATGCTCTGAGTTTAGCAAAGATGTCTGAGGCCTTTTTAAGGTGAGTTATTCTCAAATCATGGATAGTTACCTTGCAAGCTTAAAGAAGAAGGTCAGTCAGTAAAAAAAAACGAGACAAACCTTCTGGAGTCCATTTGTAAGTTAGGCGCCTCGGGTTTTGTTTGCCGTATGGTCGACCGATTTCCCAGATACAACTAACGAAGAAAAATCGATACTTTCACGACCTGTCAGCTTCCAATAAATTGTTCACTATCTTTTTTGGATTGGCAAGGGAAGAGTAGAAGAAGGGCAACTTGGGAGACTTCGATAATTTAGACATGCTTATATACTCCTCCATAGATTTCGGGACTTTGGCCAATCGAGAGGCCATAATGGTGGACATTAAAGTGTACCAAGCGTTAAGAGTCAATTGGGTCGGGAAGATCCGAATGATCTCGATATATCTGAGAATTTTGGGTTGAAGAGGAAGTCACAGACCCCAATTGAAAAGATTAGTGAAGAACACTATTTCTCGCAATTATACCGAAAAGGGAGTTTCACTTGGCTTCAGAATTCGAATGGTTACACAGTTAGGAATTCCCCAAATCTTCTTTAAACCGGCTTCTTCGTCGGAATTGTATTACAGATACTTCCCGGTAAAAAGAGACATAATGTGATATTTGGGCAGGAGAACATGGTAGTCCGTTACGGCCTCAACGACTTTAGGAGGTAAGGGTTCTTATTAGCCTCGCCATCCGCATGAGTAGTTTGAGCCACTGGGATTGTCGGTGCAGTTGGTTCGGCAATCTTGTCTTCAACCCTCATCGATGCAGATACCTTGGCAGTCTTAGGAGTTGATTTTTCGGCTTCGACACTTTGGACCTTCTTGGGCAAGTTTTTATCAGTAGATGACAACCCTTTGGAAGAGGGAGTTGCAAGAACAATGCTTGAACTACTATTTGGTGAGGATAATTATCGCCTGAGGGTAGGCTCATAATTTGTTGGATGTTTAATAGTAATATGTGGGTGTTATATATTTAGTGTAGAGAGTAGAGAGATAATTAAGCTGGCTGGTAGCAGTTAATTCTCATTACCCACACTTAATGCAGGTGGTTGGGTATTTATACCCTAATGTTTGGGCCTTTTTGGGCTTTCGGGTTATGTTTAATGGACCCGGGTCATGTTCAAAGACCCATGAGCTCTAAGTATGAGAGCAAGTAGCTTAGTCAAGTAATGTTTAGGTTTTTTAGTACTTTTGTCATAGTTCGAACAGTCCTTTTGGCTAAGTGTTCGAAGTGATCTGTCCGGTTCGAAGTGCTTTGTCCGGTCCGGATGCCTTGGACCGATCTGTCCTTGTCCGGGGGGGCATGCCGAATTCGGACTCATCACTATTAACTCGAGTATAACCAGGAACTGGGACCTCGGTTATATTTAGAAGCAGCCTCTTCGCGCTTCCTCCTTTCTTCATCTTGTTGAACCACCCATTTAGGAGTGGTCACGGTGTTGTAACTGGTTCGACATCCTACAATGGTCGGAGTTAGCTGGACATATTCTGGAGTGGTAGACGAAGAGCTAGAATCACCCATAGTTAAGAAAATAGTTTTATTTGGTCGGTCAACAGAGATTTCTGGTTTTCGAAGTGGTAGAGCGAATAGCAACGTCGGGTTTTTTGGTTTACGTGGAAACCCTCGAGATAGTCGAGGGGCTTGCTTTTGAAGAAGGTATAGACGAGCCCGTATTTTTGGGTTTTGGAAAAATTAGCGGTTCTGAACTCAACAGAGATATGGGAACTTTGTGAATTAACCCAGCGACTCGATATTTGTCAGCTCCTTCGGTAATACTGAGATAATCAATTAAGCCAAACATTGTTTTCTCAGGAGGGTCAGACTTTTTCTTAGGTTTCTTATGAGAGGTGGGTCTTCTCATAAACAATACAAGAGATTCTTTCTCTAAGAAATAGAAAATAGCAAAGTGTTTATCTCTCTAGAATGCAAGTAAAATGTGAAGATTAAGAAGTGAGACTATTTATAAGCGAGTAAGCATGGTAACCGGTCTGTTCCATGGAGAAGCACAATCGAAAAGAGCGTTGGGAAGATCAAAATTCGCTTAATCAAAACGTTAGTCAAAGTATAATCAAGTTATCACAAGACACATGTCCACCATGATAACTACAAGCAAACCTAGGGAAAGATAATTTGCCCCAAGGCTTGTTATGTTAGGCCATAGAGTTTGACTACAATTTTGATTAAGATCAATGCGTCGGGATATAACAGATCAGCAGTTTGACCACTAATAAACTACTTTTGAACGACGACTATTTAGTTTGCCGACCCTGTGAGGAAAGGTCGATAAATAACACGTGAGCCACAACATCGATATTTTGCAGTGGATGATAACGAGGTAAACAAAACCTGGAGAGTGACTAACACAAATTTTTAACTAGAAGGCTCAACAATCAAGTAGTTTTTGCTCGACTCTCCGCAAAACTAGGGGGCTACTGATTAGGGAAAAAATGTCAAGATTATTATGAGGCTTAATTGATATTATAAAAGCCTATTTGTAAAATTGAGAAATATATGAAATAAGTGTATATATGAGGGCTAATATGTAATTAGTTAGACATAGTATGTGACAGTGGAGCCCACCACTGGTACTATATAAGGAAAGATCCCTTTTTTGGGAAAAGGGTACTTTCTAATCATTGGTACTTTGATTTGACTACTTTATCTCTCTAAAAAAAAT
This sequence comes from Limnanthes douglasii subsp. nivea, assembly GCA_036936605.1. Lineage (NCBI taxonomy): Eukaryota > Viridiplantae > Streptophyta > Magnoliopsida > Brassicales > Limnanthaceae > Limnanthes > Limnanthes douglasii. The sequence goes on from JAUPFV010000001.1 coordinate 305,150,758, forward strand.
TTGTACTTATTCTTCTGAAACAATTCCATTATACATAATATTCGATAACCAGGCATGGATAAATTTAGAACCATCAGAAATAAATATAAAACAAAACATTTTAAACTTAACACCCTTCCTTAAACTGAAATCTGCAGATATCAGTTTAAAAATAATAATTAACCCTATACATTAAACTATTTTAGGGAACTACATGAACAAACTCCAAGTAAACCACGTAACTTCATAAATGTAGGCAACTCGAGATGTTTAGTTTGTAAAGATGCAACTTGGTCTTTACTTCGACAATAAACCAGTTTGATTGTTCCATCATTACTAAGAACTCTAAAAAAATAATATTTCACATCAATATATTTACTTCTTCCGTGTAGCACATGATTCTTGGAGAGTTTGATTGCTAAGCTGCTATCACAAAAAACTCTAGTAGCTTCCGTTTTCTTGAAATTGATTTCTTCAAGAATTCTTCCTAACGAGACAGCTTGACGAACACAAGCTGTGGCAGCAATAAATTCAGCTTCTGTAGTTGATAAGGTACAATTTGTTGCTTATTATAAGACCATGAAATATCCCTAGTTCCCAACATAAAAACATAGCATGAAGTGCTTCTTCTATCATCTTGATCTCCTGCATAATCATTGTCAGTAAACCCAAACAGTTCTAATTTTTCACCCTTTTTGTACAACAATCCAATATCTAGCTCCTTGCAAATAACGAAGGAATCTCTTGGCAGCTAACAAATGCATTTATGTTGGATTCTCCATATATCTACTTATTAAAATCACAGAATACATTATATCTCCTATTGTTGCAGTTAAATACCTCAAACTGCCAATGATTTGCTTGTAAAGTGTGTTATCCACCTTCTTTCATTCATGATCTTTGTTTAGCTTCAAGCCAAACTCAGTTGGAGTGCTTACAAGATTGCAACCCTTCATTTGAAACCTATCCAAAACATCTTTTACATACTTATTTTGAGCTATAAAAATCCAATTAGCTGACTGTACTACTTCTATGCCAAGGAAATAATGCATCATACCAAGATCAAACATTTCAAATTCAATCATCATGGATTTTTGAATTCTTTAAACATTACACTATCATTTCCAGTAAATATGAGATCATCTATATATAAGCAAACAATGAGTATTTTCCCCTTATTTCCAATCTGAACAAAAGTGTGTGCTCATATGGACATTTGTGAAAGTCTTCTTTCAAAAAATAAGCTCAATGCAACTATACCAAGCTCGTGGAGCTTGTTTTAAGTCGTAAAGAGACTTCTTTAATATATAAAATTTATGCTCATTTCCAATCTTAATATGACCAAGAGGTTATTCTACAAATAAATGTTCCTCCAAGTTTCCATGCAAAGTATCCGATTTGATATCTTGTTGAAAAGTAGGCCAAGATTGTACGGCGTCAATGCGATCACCGATCTAACTGTATCATGTCTTGCAACATGAGCAAAAACTTATGTACAATCAATCCTATATTCTTGCTTATATCATATAACTGCTAAACATGCCTTATACTTTTCAACTTCACTATTTTAATTTAGACTTGTTTTAAAACCCTACTTTACACCAATGGTTTTGTGCCATTTTGGAAGATCAGTCAGCTCCCAAGTATCATTTTTTTTCAATAGCATTAATTTCATCATTCATCGCCTTCCTCCATTTTTTTCTTTGACAACACTTACAAAGAATGTAAGATCACAATCTGAAAATAAAGCAAAGTGAATTATTGGATCATCGATTTAAGTTACCTCATAGTCTTTCATCCATGCATGCCTTTTTCGAATACGAAGAGGAGATTGAGCTGCTACATCATTAGATTCTGCTGCTTCATCACTAGTTTCGACTATGGTTTGCAAAATTTCAGCAGCTGTTGGAGTTTCGTCTGATAAATTTTCAAGCATAAAGGTTGCTCGAGTTGGTTCGCTTTTAGAATCGTTGTCAAAGAAAAGAACTTGAGTAGTTTCTTTCCCATTCAAATCCCAAGTGTTTTCTTCATTAAAGACAACGTATCGGCTTGTCACAATTTTCTGAGTTAACTGATTAAACAATTTATAAGCTTTGGATGTTTTCCCCTTCATCATCAAGTTTCTTCATTTTCTCATCTGGGATATGCGCATAAGCAATACAACCAAAAACTCTAAAATAATCTACAAGTGGTCTACTTCAACTTCAAGCCTCCTCTGGCATCATATTTTGAACAACATATGTAGGACTTCTGTTCAAGATATGAATAATCAAATTTACTGCCTCAAGACAAAAATATTTTGGAATTCTCCCTTTTGTCAACAAGCTTCTCACCATATTGAGGATGGTTTCATTTTTCCTCTACGATACACGATTTTGTAGTGGTGTATAATCAGTTGTTAAGTCTTTTCGAATGCCATGAATATCACAAAAAACTTTAAATTTGGTTGAGAAATATTCTCGACCACGATCTATTCGAAGGGTTTTAATGGTCTTTCCTGTTTTATTTACACACGAGCCTTGAAGCTCTTAAATGCACAAAAAGCTTCTGATTTTTTCTGTAAAAAATAAACCCAAGTTTTTTCGGGTATACTCATCACTGAAGGTAATTAAGTGTCTTTTACCTCTGTTAGAAATAGGTGTTATCGGGCCACAAATATCAGAATAAATTAGCTCCAAACTTCTTTTGCTCGCCATAACTTCCCTTGGGTAAATTGAGAACGATGTTGTTTGCCAACAACACATTTTTCACAAACTTGGGTTAGAATACTAATATGAGGAAGACCTATCACCATATTTTTATATTAGAGGATCTTCACTCCACCAAAACTCAAGTGGTCATAATGAAAATGCCACAACCAAGAAGGATCTTTTAGTTCAGCGACCAGACAAGTTTGAACACTTTCAATCTTTAATGGAAACAACCTGTTTGAACTCATTGGCATAAGAACAATAGCTCCTATAGTATTATTATAAATCTCACAAACATCTTTTTGAATAGTGATTATATAACCCTATTCTAACAATTGACCAACACTTAACAAATTACTTTTCAAGTCAGGAACTTAATTATAGATCATTTCTACGAAAATATCCTTGGTTCTTATCTCAATATTACCCTTTCCTAATACTTCAGAGTGGAACAATCACTAAAACTTACTGTACAATGAAAGTTTTCATTTAAATAAGAAAAAGAAGACTTACTCCCCCACATGTGGTTACTGCAGCCCGTATCCACATACCAAGCATCAGACTAAGATTTCTGATTAGCTTGAACAGTCATGAACACAGTTTCTACTTTCTTATTTTCGGTAAAATTTGAATATCCTTCCTTTTTTGTCATTAGCCAACTTAGTATGACATTCAAAACGATAATGACCAAATTTATGACATCTAAAACACTTTACATTGGATTTGTCAAAATATTGATCTCGTCATCTGCCTCTGCCTGAAAAATTATCAGTATTGGTTTTAAAATACCTGATTCCATCTCTATTTCTAAGGAATCCTCTTCATTTACCTCTACCCCTACCTCTTCCTTTAAAGTTTGCGAAACTAGTATGGGTAGAAGCCTTTAAATCTTGCTCCTTTGAAGTTGAACTGTGGTTTATCTTCTGTTCATGGACCAACTATAAGCTTTGTAGTTCATTAAGAGAGCATGCAATTATGTCTTTTGATTCTTCAATTGAACACACAACATAATCAATTTTTGGTGCTAGGGAACACAATATTTTCTCCACAATGGTAATATCTTCCGTCTTCTCACCATGAAATTGCATTTTGTGTTCCTAGCACAATATCTGGTAATGGATTCTCCATCCTTCATTTGTAGAGTATCAAAATCTATTCTCACGGCTTGAAACTGTGCACGCTTCACTCTAGCGGAGCCATGATATTGTTTTTTCATAGAACTCCAAATATCTTTGGAAGTTTCTTTGCTAAGAATTGTTTCCAAGATGGGCCGATAAATTGCTTGAAAAAGATAATTTTCTGCTTTCATATCTTTTAGCTTTCTCGCTTCCAACTCTATCTTCTCAACATCCGTCAACACAACACCTTATGCTGGTTCTGCTACTCCACAAACAACAACCGTCAAATATTATTTGGACCTCAAGAAATTCTCCATGAGCATGCTCCAATGATCATAGTGACCATCAAATCGTGGATTTGATGGTTGTACAAAACTTTCTCAAGACATCGAGTATTTTTTTATACAAATAATTTGGCTTTTTTCTTTTTGAAAAAATGCATTTTTATTTTGGAAAAAAATGGTTTTTTCTTTTCTGATTTTTTTTGCTCTAATACCACTATTGATGTAAAATAAAATTGAGAGAGAAAATCAAAAAGAGAATTAATGAATGGGCAAGGCTAAATAGAGATCCCATTTAGTTGTAATGAGACCCTTTTATAATGAGACCTACTTTGGTTATAATTGGACCCCAAAAATGACCAATTTATCCTTGATATAAAAGCTTTATTTTAGTCAAATCTTCTCTTTTCTCTATTCTCTATACAAAAAAACTCTCAAAATAAAAAAAAACTTAACATTTCTCAAATCCGAACTCACAAACACGTTAATGTATGAATCTTATACTTATTAATGTATTTTTTATACATTTTAGTTAGCTATTTTTAGTGATATTTAGAGTTATAGGTTTTTTTGAAAAAGTCAAATTTTCATCTAAATGGTGTTGTTTTTTTGGAAAGTAAGTTGTAGATAACTGTTAGTCTAGTTAATGTCGACATTTTGGTATGTTGTTTGCTGATTGTAGTTGAGTTTCTAAGGATTTGGGGTTCTTCGTTTTCGAAATTTAGAGAAGAGGTTTTCAGGGCGCGATTCGCGAATGCCCACTTCGCGAATTTGGGCAAATTGCGAGTTGGGTGCTCGCTATTCGCCCAAATTTGCAAATGCCCAATTCACAATTTTTTTATTATCACATTTTGGAGTTTTATTTTTAAAATTTTACACCATTCATTGGAAATGACTAATGTATTATATTGGTGGAAAAAATTGAGTTTCGAACACGTAAACTTATAAAAAATGAAAAATGACAAAAATTCCAGAGAGTTTCGCGAGCACAAAGTGTCTAATTTTGTCAAAATTGAGCGCTCAGAGCGCGCGATTTTGACAAATTATAGCGTTGCGAGCGCTCAATTTTGGAAATTTTGTGCATTGTTTGTTCGCAGTTCATGCAGTTCATAGCGTTGGTAGTGCTATATTCACACTGAAATTTCAAAAAACACGAAATGATCATCTTCTTGGGTTTGGAGATGGTCCGTCAAAGGCTCATTCTCCTTCGACAAGAAATCATTCATATTGCAGCTCAACTCTTCGTTTAAATCGCTCAAATCCATGATTTTTGGTGTTTTTTAAAAATTTAGTTTAGTTAGAGAGAGAAAACTTTAGGAAGAGGAAGAAGAAAAAATTTGTTTTTGGTTAGAATTTTGGTTTTATATATGAAGGGTAAAATAGTCAATTCACATCAACAGCTTTTTTTTGAGATTTTTGGATTTCATTATAGTCAAGAGGAGTCCTAATATAGCTTTGCCCTTAATGAATTGATAGGAGGAGACCTCCCTAAATAAAACTTTTAAACTCAGTAAAAAGCTATGAATGAAATTAATACTCATAAATACTAAATCTAATCTACTAAATAATTTTGAATGAAAATAAATATAAAATAGAACGTTTTAAACTTTAACACCACTGTGATAAAACAAAAATTCGGATTTCTTGTTTGTCATGAGATGGTTCAAATAGTTTGACTCAAAATTAACCATAATATGATGTTTGTCACGGGACGGTTCGAATAGTTTGACTCGAAATTAACCATAGTGTTATGTCTCCTGACTTTATCATAAATTATTGTTGTCTTAAAGTTTTATCTTTTAAACATATTTTTCATTTTAGCATGTCAAGTAGAGCTTAAAGCTGCTTTGAGTCCATACATCCCTTTAGATGCTAAATCAAGCTTAAGTAAAAGATATTCAATATCATTTCTTTTTCATTACAAAGGTTGACATTGTGTTTGAAGCATAACAAAGACAAAGAAAGGTTCTGATATCTGTCTTCTGAACAGAACCTGACTCCTCAAATCCTATACAGTCAAGTTTGATTTTGTAGCTTAAGTAGAATCCACTGTGTCATGACTCATGAGTGAAGTTAAAGATGACTAGATTCCCATCTTTTCATACCTATCCAAATTGATACTTCTAAGGGATTGCTTTGATTTTTCTCAATAGAATGATACTCCCTTGTTTTAGTGGAGTGGACAGTGGAGATCAGCATCTATATAAAAGTATTAAAATATTGGATATTTATACTCTACTAGGAAATATTGGATCTTTATAAAAATTGAAGAGGTAATGTTTGATTGTGTCCTTTCTAGATCCCGAAAAGATTTCAATTTTAGTGATCTAGAGCTCTATTGGATTGTATTGTAAACTTTTTATTAGATTTTGCAACCATTCCATATCTTAATCACTTTTATTGACGATTTTGTCTTTTAATAGTTGGGTTGAATCTTGTATTGTTGTAATCGAAACCCATATATGGAGTTCGAGTAAGAAACAATTTAAGGAGCAATATGTAGAGATATTCATTGGAAAATGGTGGAACGAAACTTAAAAAGAAAGTGACGGTAGCGTGTTAAAATCAGAAACCATATAAACAATTTACAAAACATGGATGGTATTAATTTAATTGGAATGATGTAAAATTTGTGTAATAGATGCGATGCATATTTAACATACGATTTGAGAATAAATATTTTTAAATCACACTAGTTTTGGTTTACTCTTATTTTATAATATATATATATATATATATATATATATATATATATATATATATATATATATATATATATATATATATATATTTCTTTTCTTTCAACACTTAAAATGATATCAAAATTTTTATGGATAAGATTTTATAAATAAACAAAATATTTAAAATAATATATAACCATTTTAGAATTATTAATGGGGGTTTATTTTTCAATTTCTAAAACTACTAATAGAATTTAGGGATACCCTCTAAAATCTATGCATAGCCGTTCAAAACAAGAGTACATTTGTTTTGGTGAGACAAGAAATAAATTCTCCGTTGCTACAATAATCGAGTATGGTTGGATTTGAAATACAACGTTTTACCACAACAATCGAGTATGGTTGGATTTGAAATACAACGTTTTACCACAACATCGAGCTAGACCACTATGTAAAAGTACTGTTACAACCATATCTATCTTTTTAAAGTAAATAAAGATTTTTATTACTGAATTGAAACAAATTATAGGCTTAATTGTTTGAAAGAGGGTTTTTACAAAATAAAGGACTAAAAGAAATTAGCCGAAAAATTGGGCACCCTTTTGAAATTTCGATTTGAAAATTCAGCATAACACACCAAAGAATCAACTTCTACCTTGACTCAACCCATCTTCAACCTTTAGCCATGGAATCTCCATAAGAATATCACGTTATGTAGCCCAATCCAAGGCTTTCAAGAAGCACAATCGTCAATAATTCATTCAGAGCATTTGAGTTAATGAATTTGAGGTTTTGCTTGCTACTAAGAACCCTCTTAGCAATCTAGTCAGGACTTTGATTTTGGGTTTTAGAGCGAGTTCTTCTGCTTGCAAATAATCAAGCCTTCGAGAAGAGCACTGATTTCAGCAAACAGTGGATTCATTTTGCCCAGCAAAGTACCAGTGCCTAGAATTATTTCTCCATGAGAGTTCCTGAACAACACTCCTCCGCTAGCTTCACCAAAGGAGTTACACGCCCCCATCAACGTTCAGCTTCATTCTGCCAGGATTTGGAGTCTTCCACTTTAGCTATCTAGGAATTTTCTTTCTGTTCTCAATTGTTTTGCAACCTAGAGCAGTGCCAGCATGAAGAGCATTAGACCAAAGCTTATATGATAACATGTTAGACATGTCCATTCATATGATTAAGTTGGTGATTTTATCAATTGCTCCCTTAACTGAGTCATGAGAGCCTTTAAACTCAGAAAAAATTCTGTTTTTCCAAATTACCCAGTAGATTATTTGAGGGATAATGTGAGTAATATGCCTCTTGTTATTAGTAAACAAGAACCAAGAACGAATGGCATGGGAAAAAACCATAAACCTTCCAATCTTAACTTTGAAAATGCAGCTAAAATAGTTCCACATTTGCTAAACAAAGCAACAGCTTACAAAGAGATGATTTTTCTCTTTACAAATGTTGCAGAATTGGCACTTGGACACGATTTGTATATATCTTTTCATAAGGTTGCTATCAGTAGGAATAAATCCTTTTATACGCTTCTAGCAAAGAAAGGAAAACTTTTTGGGAATAAAAGGGCTCCAAATCTTATTGAATAAGCCATATTTGATATAGGTAATTCTATTACTTTCCCAAGTAAGCTTAGTATTGAAATCCTGACTATTATAAACTTTCGAAATGATTTTATGAGCTTTGTCAGGATTAAACCTATACTTTGCAAATGGTTCATTCTGTCACTAGTTATGAAGTTTTGAAGAGAATTGTAATCCCAATTATTGTTTTTCCAAAAGGTTTTAACACTAGCACTTAGGTACCAATTATAAGAGTCAGAGGGGGAAGATTATGCCATTCTTCTAGCTAGAAGTCCATGCATCCTTGTCCAAGTGTCCACTTTATGTTTCTTTCAGCTACTGGTTTAATGGCTGTAAGTCTTTTCCATATTGTAGAATCAGTTTTTGTTTGCATTTAGCTTTAATAGCATGGGTGTCTGAGCAGTAGATGTTGTGCATAATAGAAGATCATACGCATTTTTTTTCCTGAAAAGGAACCAAAATTTTTGCGAAAAAGTTAGTTGAATATCATCTAGTTTTTTTTATGTTCAGTCCACCCTCTGCAAAAGGTTTGCAAAGGTGATTCCAGGAGGAATTTCAATGAATAGCCTTTTCATTGAAATTTGACCTCCATAAGAACTTGTTAAAGCAAGACTCAATTCTCTTGATAATAACACTAGGAATAGTGGTATTTTTCATCCAATAGTAAGTGATAGGAAAGTAAAACATAGGTTATAAGTGTCATTCTCCTACCAAAGGACAGATTTTTCAAATCCCACTCAATAATTTTATCATGAATCTTGTCAATGAGAGGATATAAATTCTTCTATTTATTGGTACCAGTAAGAGTAATCCCCAGATAGTTAATATGCAAGTTCCAGTGTTGAAACCAGTGTTTATCTTTATGGTGCTGATGTTATAATGATGAGCTTTGCTGGATGTAATAAGCTTTGTTTTTCCTTGTTGATAGCTTGACCAGAGATCAACTGATATTTGTCCACAAACTTGCTTAAGACAGCAATGGAATTTGGCAGGCAGTTAGTGAACATCAAGATGTCATCAGTAAACGCCAGACAAGGCACTAGGTAATCAGTTCTTGATGCATATTTGAGGATTTTTTTAGTATTCATAAGATTGTAGAGGCCACGAAGAAGAACCTCTCTAACAAGGATGAAAAGGCTAGGAGACAAAGGGTCTCCTCGCCTTAATCTTTTCTTCGTGTGAAAGTAACCTATGACAGAGCCATTCATTAGGATAGATACATGAACATTAGAGATCATTTTATTAATTAAAGAGACACAATCATTAGAAAACCCAAATCAAGAAAGAACTTTAATAATTAAAGCATGCGACATCCTATCGAATGCTTTAGACATGTCAAGCTGGATCATGACGTTCCGAGTTTTAGGTTTTCTTTTTATATCATGGATTATTTCTTTCGTGATTATGATGTTTTCGTGAATGAGCATGCCTTTAAAAAATACCCCCTGCATCTTAGAGACAATGTTAGGTAAAGTATTTCCATTTAAGTAGGAGTTTAAGGCATTACAAAGACTGATAGGTATGAAATTGTTCCAACTTGTAGGATTAGGACACTTAGGGATCAAACAAATACCAGTGGAAAATACACCACTTGGTATGATATTTCCATTTAAGTAGGAGTTTAAGGAATTACAAAGGTCATCACTAATTATAGTCCAACAAGTTTTAAAGTAGAAAATATTAAAACTGTCAATGCTTGCAACACTGTCATTGCTCATGTTGGTGATGATTTTCCAGACTTCATCTTTGTTTGTTAGCCTGAGAATGGAGGTATTATCATCATCATAGACTAATTTGGGGATGTTATGAAAGATAGAGTCCTGTATCAATAAATATTCCTCTTCTGTATTAGTATATATATTAGAGGCTAAAGAACTTTTTAAAAAAATTTCAGCAGAGTTAGCAAGATCAGTAGGATTCTAAATCCAGACCCCATCCTCTTTGATACCATCGATAGTATTTCGCCTTCTCTTATTAGTAACATAAGCATGGTAAATCTTAGTGTTACCATCATCCTTTTTGAGCCAACTATTATAGCACTTATGTTTCCAGAAGCTCTCTTCGTTTCTAAGGGCTTTAATATAGATGCTATTTGTTTTGGAGAGATCAGCCTTATATATTTTGTTATTGTTTTTAAGATGCCTAATTTTCATTCTCTTTATATCCTCAGCAACATTCATGACTTTACTGAAGATATTACCAAAAGAGTTGACCTTCCAATTCTTGAGATAACTTTTAAGCCTCCTTAACTTGAACCAAAAAACATGACTATGATCCTCCTTACAATTCATGCTCTAATTCTGACTGAAAGTACTTAGAAAAATATCATAATTAGTCTAAGCATTAATAAATTTAAAACTTTTCTTACTATTGATAAAGGTAGAATTATTATAATTAGAATGAATTAAGAGAGGAGCATGGTCTTTTCAAGTTCTGACCTTGTGAAACACCTGGGTCTCTTTGAAGGTAGTGATCCACTTGTCATTTATCATGGCTCTGTCAAGCCTTTTCCATCGAGTATTCTTGTTCCAGGTGTACCTAGAATCCACAAAGCCAGTGTCTTCAAGATTTCATTTTCTAATGGCTTCGTTGAAGTCACTTGTGCTAGCGTAATCATAGGAAGTACAGCCCACTTGATCATCAGAACTAGTAATAGCATTAAAGTCACCAGCAATAATCTAAAGGACATCAGTAGATGCTATAGAATTCATTTGGTTCCAAAGGTCCATTTTAAGGAGTCTTTGACTCTTAGCATAAACATAAGTAAAGTTGAAGTTGAAATCACAACCAGGGTATTTGACGTCCATATGCATTAACTGATCATGGTCTTTGATAATATTGATATCCACATCCTCACTCCAGAAAGTCCACACTTTATTTAAGCAATTGACAAAAAAGTTCTTGAATCCAAGAACAACAAAAACACTCTCAATCTTGACACTATTAGCCATAGGCTCTTGAATCGATGAGATCTTAATTTTGTTTTCTTTCACCATAGAAAGGAGCCTTCTCAAGGTAGGCCTATTGTTAACACCTCTAGCGTTCCAACTAGTTATCCTTATCATTGTCTGATATGGATTTTTGGTTTGTTCTTTCTTCTTTTCTAGATCAGAGAATTAACACTAAGCTTTTTGGATTTTTTCCCTTTCATAGCAGACTTCAATTTGCTGCTGATTATAGTGGTAAAATCAAGGAGTGGGGAGAAATTTCTTGGGAAACATCATTACTGCCAATGTTGTCACAATCTGGGGTTATATTATTTTCGTCAATGTGCAGATTACTTTGAGCGTAGTCCTGGTCCAGTTTGTGCAGGGCTTCTATAATTTTCATATTATTTTTTGCAGAAGATTCAATACTTGTAGCATCAATCTTTTCACTGTTTTGATCTTGTTTTAAACTTTCTTTATACTCTTGAAACTCATGATCTTGATCCTTTTTTGTAACGATGGATTTAAGCTTCCTTATGTATTTTTTACTGAAGGTTTAAATATTTCTTGAAGTATTTTGGGAAATTCGTATATCTTGAATAGTATTATCTTGAGTATTGTCTACAGGTTCAGTCATCTTGCTATCATCTTTTTCTTTATGCTCCACCTTATCAGATTTTTTACAGTCTTCACCTTTGTGGCCAATGTGATAACATAAATCACAGTAAGAGGGAACATTCTTGTAGCTTAGGTTGATCCAACATCCATCAGTAGACCCAAAACCTATCGATAATCTATATTTAAGGTTTATGCAAATATCAAGTTTGATTTGAGCAAAGTACGCATTCATGGCAGCCTTGTTAGTATCAAGAACAATGATTTTATAAGGTGTTCCGATAGATGATGCTAAGTTTTTTATTACTAAAGCATTGTACATAAACTCATGGACTCTTTCGAAGAGAACCCACACCAGGGTCTTTGGGTTTTCAAATCGTCTATTGAATTATGGGGACCATCTCAGAATTATCATTGTCTTTCCTTCAACATTCCAGACGCTCTTGGACCAGATAGTTTTGATATCCTCTTTTAAGTGGAATTCCATAAAAACATGTCTAGAATCATGACTGATAAACGTGTATGGTCCCCTGAATTTGAAAGAGTTTAAAAAGTTTTCCATGGCATATTTTTTCAGAATTCCATCACTGAACTTTCCCACCAGAGTTATTGTTGATTGTTGAAGAAGCAGTTCTTTTGTTTCTTTACTGTATTGAATAAAATAGTGATCCAATATTACCTTGATAAAATCTGGCTTCATTTCTGATTTCAAAGTAATCAGACTTTATCTAACAACATCAACATAAGACGTTTTGGGTGGGGAATAATCTTTAATCTTGTGAAGAGAAGGGAACTCTTCTATTTTTTTCAAAACGTTCATAGCCGAATTCATGGTAAGAAACCAAAAATTAAAAGAGAAAGAAGAGAAGTGACACTTGGATCTCCAGAGATTGACAGAATTGAAGTTTTATAATTACTGCCCCTCTTAAAGTTTTCCCTTGACAGATCAAATGACACTATTTTTCTCTTCTCTTTACAAGATTGTTAAATTCTCCTTTCAGTGTGACAACCATATCTACGAAAAAGTATAAAGTTTAGAAAAAATGACTCGTATTATTTATTGGTCCAATAGTGTGCGCTATATATGTTCGTTTTCTGATCAAACTTATCTCGTGCATTTGAAGTTCGACTACATATCACTTTTCTCCTCTTTCGTTCCTCCCGTTTTAACGATCCAAATTCGTCAATAAACCTCATTTTCAAATCAATTTATTTTTTATTAAACATTTTAACAATTACCAATTTATCAAATGTTTCAGAAAATATTTTAAACATAAAATTGAATATATTTTATTTAAAATTTATTTTAATATAAAAACAACCAAGCTTGGTTGACATTTTTAGTATGTGTAATTTGGAACAACTTATTTATATTGTCAAGACCGTTATCCCACATATACAGACGTTTTATTAATTTCATTTATCGTTTTTCTTTTTAAATTATTTTGGTTGTGTTTATTCAGAATATTTATTTGAGATGAATTTATTCTTTACAAGAGAACAAACTTGTCAGAAAAGTGGAAAGTGATAAAAGTGATGTGTTTTATTTCGATAAAAATACTACTTATTGAGGTAATATCCAGCCGAGCAGAACGCCAAACCACCAAGCAGATCAAGAATGAGAAAGATAAATGATGAATTCAGGCTAAGAAAAGAAACGAATAAGTCTCAAATAAGCAAGTAATGGTTGATTCTGACGAATGAGGTGGATGACCGAGCTGATTGTGCAGAGGATAAATGATGAATAATCTAATAAATGATCGAGCGAACTCCAAATACTGATGACCGAGCACGCTCAAACAACTGAAGCTTACTGGGATTATTCTGTATCTTGAGCTTAACATCGGAGACAAGTAAGAGAGTCCTGATCGAGCCCTGCTCGGGTTAAAGCACGTCTGCGCAGGTTTTTAAGAGATGAAACCGTTTCTAAGTTATCATTTAATGATGTTAGAAGTTTCAGTCAAACTATTTAGTAAATACAGCCTTAATTAAAGGCGACGTGATGTAAGTGCAGTAGTGGGCGCATTAAGTGGGATAAATGTATTTGTAATTTCCCACTAATAAGTAGAACTATAAGTAGGGAAGTTCTCTAAGAGAAATGTAACTTCTTCTCTTTTCTCACTAATCGAATTTTACTACTTTGGCATAGCTTTGTTACTTCCCGTAACAAATTTGACACCGTCTGTGGGAAATCATAATCAGCCATTAACCATGGTAGTCACTAGGTCAGGAATCGAGTGAGGCAGGAATCAACAGGAGGGCGATAACGATGACCCACATAGATAGAGTAACTTGTACCATGTCCCTGCCCAAGAGACCGACTTCGTAGCACATGCCGGGGTAGCAGAAAAGGTGGGCCAACCGTTACCACTCATGATCACTACCCGCGATCACCAATAATGTCGACATCTAGCCTCACAAATCCAACGGAGCCCAAGAGGTGATGGAAGCCAACGCAACTGTTAATCCAACGGTCCAAAAACTGGAGCAGCAAATCCAACACATTCAACATGAGCAGCTAAGGGTCCATGACCCTCAAGGGTAATGCAATGGATTGGTTCAGTAGCCTACCGAAAGGGTCCATCTACGATTTCATTGGTCTCTGGAAAAGGTTTGAGGGACGATTCGTAGGAAACAGGGAGCTCAAACGTGAACGGGATTCGATCATGGATCTTTATGAGCGACGAGGTGAGTTCCTTACAACTTATGTTAAACGATTTGTTCATGCTACGAATGCCTTGCCAGATTTAGCAGAAAACATGGTGGTGGCATCACTTAAAAGGGGGCTTGACCAAAAGAGGAAACTTTATGCGGACCTCATCAAATTCCCAATCGAAAACATGGGAGACCTACTCACACGAGCTGATACCTTTATCAGAGTTGATGATGCTCGAAGGGGTGGGTCGCGTGAGCGGAATGGGTCTGATGCCAAAAAGAAGGATTGGAGAAGAAACAGATTGAAGAGAAGCCTCGCAAGTAGGTCAGCCGACACCTTCATCAATTTGAGCAGCCAACCATACGATTCACCCACTTAATCAAAGCTAATTCTGTGATATATGATAGAACGAGGGGGAGAAAGAAGTACCAGACGCCTCGTACGATGAGCGCTCCCGGTTTTAAGCGGTCCAACCGATACTTTTGTGCTTATCATAACGACCATGGACATTCAACAGATGAATGCTGGCAACTCAGGGAGGAGATCTAACGAGTCATTGATAACAGAGAAATAGTTCAGTACATTAAACCCTCACAACGAGATCGCCGCAAAGAGGTTTGATCACCCATTGCTAAAAAACCTAGAAATGAGGAAGCAGGATAGGCCAACAAACAACGATGGCTCCTTATGATCGCGGGAGGCAGCTCGGAAATAAAAGGTTCAACGGATATACCCCAACACATCACTAGAATTGGACATAAATCTGAGGTTGCTAAAAATTTTGTACCTAATCGCAATATCGATATGTCCCTCTACGCAATCACGGGTGGTAATTCTGAAGCTTCACAGGGAACCACCTCTAATAACCGAACAGATAATTAATTCGATGTGTATCAAATAATACTAACTCCTACCGCAGTTATAGGGATCCAGTATCCGACCTCACATTTAATGATGACGACCTTAGAGGCGTCAACCTACCTCATGAGGATGTGCTAATCATTCATATAGACAGTTTGGACCGTATGTGAAATGTGTCCTCATATCGGGCCACTCAACGAACATTGATTTGCTATGAGGGAAGAACTTCGCAGTGCGTTGAGCTGCTGGTAAATGTTAGGCACAGAGCAACAAAAAAAGGGCTAACAATATTATTCATCATTTCGGACGCACCAAACCCGTACCATGCCATTATTGGGAGACCGTGGATGCATAAGATGGAAGCGATACCATGTATATTCCGCCAGTGCGTGAAGTATCTGGTGGGGAACTCAGTTGGTATAATTAGAGGAAGCCAAAGGACATCAAGAATTTGTTATGCGGTTACATGGGATCCATCTAAGCCGTTATGATAGCAATTAAACGACGATGGGGTCCCTAAGACAGAGGACTTGGGTCTACCCTCACCTTTCCCGTTCGATGACCCTCGTGAGCTCGTTCATTCTATTGATGCAATTTCAGAAATCGTGGAGGAGCCAATAGCCGAAGGCCGCCAGCTCCGGATGAGGGGTAAGTTATCTCCGAATTTTAAGAAATTCTTAATTACCTTGTTATCCAAGAACTTGGATGTGTTCGCGTGGGAAGAAGGTGATATTTTCGGGGTCAGCCCCTATATCATATGTCACGAGTTGGCCATTAACCCGTGTACCAAGCCGATACACAAAAAATGCCGATATTTTTCGGTGGAAAAACAAGAGGCCATACTAGCATAGGTGGCCAAGTTAACTCGAATATGGCATATCCAAAAAGTACGATACCCGGTATGGATAGAAAATCCTGTATTTATCAAGAAGAAAAACGGTCAATGGCGGATGTGCGTGGAATTTACCGACCTAAACCAAGCATGTCCTAAGGATGCATTTCCCTTACCACATGTCGATCAACTGGTAGATTCAGATTTTGGTTACAAATAACTTTCATTTATGGACGCTTACTCTGGGTACAAATAGATTTAACTTCATCCATCCGATCAAGAGCATACCGTAATCCAAACCTAGAGGGGTTTATACTGTTATACAGTCATGCCTTTCAGATTAAAGAATGCAGGATCTACATACCAACGATTGATAAACCATATTTTCAGGATCATTTGGGAAAACACGTAGAGGCATCTATCGACGATATTATCGTCAAAACCTATACCGAAAACAACATCTAGAGACATTGAAGGTAGTTTTTGACTTACTCCGACAATTTAATCTTAAACTTAACCCGAATAAATGATCCTTTGGGGTTACTAGGGGAAAGTTCCTTGGCTACGTAGTGAGTCAGCGAGGTGTCGAGGCCGATCTTGTCTAGTTGAATGCGATTTTGGAAATAGAACCTCTAAACAATATCGAGGAGGTGCAGTGCCGCACCGGACGCCTAATAGCACTATAAAGGTTTATTTCTTGAGCATCAGATAAAAGTCACTACTTTTTCGAGATTCTAAGAGGGTCTAAGAAGTTCACATGGATAGAAGACCGCGATAAAGCTTTCACCGAGCTCAAGCTGTATTCTTGTATCTATCGGTATCCCCGTTCTCTGTCAGCTCAGTCTTGATTCGTGAGCATAATAGAGTACAATGACCAATGTATTATACTAGTAAGACTTTCATGGATGCAAAAATAAGGTACCTTAACCTATAAAATCTAACCCTAGGTTTGGTCACCACTGCCAGGCGAATGCGCCCATATTTCAAATGACACATCATCAACGTGCGAACAACCTTTCCCTTGCAAGCAGTACTACAGAAGCCTGATGTATCAGGATGTCTGACTAAGTAGAGTGTTGAGATCGGTGAATATGATTTATGTATTGAACCGCACACAGCTATTGAGGGCCAGGTGATTGCTGAAGTCCTGGCAAAATTCTCATCCTCAAGGCCAGAACCGGTAAAATGGAGAACACTGAAGCACAGAAGTAGAATGAGTGGATCATTGAAGTCGATGGCGCATCTTGCACATCTGGCAGAGGGGCTGGAGTCGTGTTGCGATTGCCAGATGGAGAGGAAATCAAGCAGACAGTCAGATTTAACTTCTCGGTCACGAATAATGTAGCGGAGTACGAGGCAGCTCTGTGTGGCATAAAATTGAATTTAGTTTGTGGAGCGTAGAACATTAGAATCAAATCAGATTCACAGTTAGTGGTTAATCATGCAGTGGGCGCCTACGATGCTAGATATGAAGGAATTCAAAATTACATTTTTAAATTAAAGGAATATAAATCCAAGTTTGTCTGCGTCTCGTATGAACAAATTCCACACTCACCAAATTCTGCTGCAGACTTGTTAGTTAAGATAACGTCCTTGGGGGAAAGTCCTCTGGTACTCCTTCAACAGCTATAAACAACCGAACTAGTCCCCAAAGAAGACGTCATCCATAAGATTGTCGAAGAACCGACTGGAGGAAAACTTATCTACAATATTTGACATACGCACAAATACCACCCAATAAAAGTGAGGCTCGAGCCCTGCAACTTAAGGCATCAAAATTCTGTATGCTCGACAATGTTGTTTATAAGAAAAGCGCCACCCGACCTCTATTGCACTGCCTCGATCGAATAGAGACAAATTCAATCATACGAGACTTACATTCAGGAGAGGTAGGCGCTCATTGTGGACATCAAACTCTAATCCGACGATTTCTGTTGGCAGGATACTATTGGTCAGAGTTAGCGGCTGATGCGGAGAATTTAGTGCAGCAATGCCATAAATGCCAGGAATATGCTAATACACAACATATGCCCAGCGAGCCGATGCAAACCGTTCATGTTCCCTGCCCCTTTGATAAATGGGGGACAGATCTGGTTGGGCCCTTACCAATGGCCACCGAGAAGAGATAATTTTTGATCGTGGCAGTGGATTATTTCTCCAAATGGTTTGATGCTAAAGCTTTATTCCGCACAAGAGCATATGAGGTATGTGATTTCCTTCATAATCAAATTTTTACTCGATATGGCATACCACGAATCCTGATGACCGACAATGGCCCACAGTCCCAAAAATTTGTACTTATCAACTTCTGTAAACAATATGAGATCCTCCTATATTTTTAAATACCATATTACCCCCAGGCCAATGGACAAGTGGAAGTAACAAACCAAACATTACCTGAAGAAATTAAGAAGGATCTTGAAGGAGCCAAGGGAAAATGGCCAGAAAAATTGGCTGAGGTCATATGGGCATATAGAACTGCTCCAGTGGCGACAATATATGATATGCCTTTTGCTCTGGTCTATGGTACCGAGGCGGTCATACCACCAAATCATTGTACCATGTCATAGAATTGAAAACGTCGATAAGGAAGCAAATTTGATAGCCTAAGCGACGAGCGTGTACCTTTTAAACGAGCGATGTGACCAAGCCTCAGTCCGAGTGAAGCATTACAAAATTCTGATAAGGGGACGATTCAATGCTCGGCTGAAGCCTTGTAGTTTCAAGGTGGGTGATCTAGTGTTGAAGAAAAAAATCTAAGGATCTGGCAGTGAAGCAAGTGGCAAGCTATGACCCAATTGGGAGGGTCCATATGCAATCATTTCTACCGGACATCATGGCGCACATCGACTGGCAGATCAAGATGGTTGTGTACTCAAGAACCTTTGGAATGTGAATCATATTAAATTGTATCGCCAATCTAACTAGAATGTATTGATGCGCTATTTTTCCTCCCTCATGGTGCGAAGAGGTTTTTTAACGAGGCATCTCAAACACCAACTCTCTTCTTAATCTGATTTATGCTTTCACCACCATGTGTTTATTACAAGTTTTTATCCTTAAAATTATTGAATGAGCCATTAACCACGCCACATATGGCTATGCAAGGGACCACACTGAGTCCAGACCAAGTGTTTATAAACACGAACGAGCTAATTGGCCACGTCTACGGGCTACGTAAAGGACATACTGTGCCTCAACCTTGTACTGGGTATATTAGCGAACTGGTTACAAACCAAGTCTATAGCAGACTATGCAATAGGCTCTATGCAACCTCATCGCAAATCAGCTAGAAAGATAATGCTCGTCTAAGCTACGCAATGAGCCCTACTTAGCTCGACCTTGTAAGGATCACCCTATGAAACTATATGCAATAGTAAACACATCTCTATGAATATATATATAAGTTTGTACTCAAGATGCCAAGCTGATTTCACATACGTTATCATTCCACATCCATTCAAATAAACAAACAAAAGTTAGGAAGTAGCCCAACATTACACAAAAGTACATTCTAAGAGTTAATGTCATTCATTACGCATAAATTACTACAGCTAAACGCTTGGGGGAGGAGGTAGCTTGGTGTGATCTGGTTGGGTTGGATCATCTGCAGCATTACTGGGTCAACTGTAACTATATCAACATCAACACCAAGGCCTTTATCGATCAGAGCGATGTTAGACTCAGGCGTAACTCGGGGAGGAATGTCTTGAGGATGCACATGCTCTTTCACCAAGCGAGAGGGGGACTCAAGTTTTAGCCCATGATTTAACGCCACCAGCTCAGCCGCATCATTTTTCTTCTCTCTGGCTATCATATCCACCGTGATAATCATCATATGAGTCTCACATTCCTCTAGCGTAGCCTTTAAACTATCTTTCTATTGTTGCTTTTCCAGTTCGAACTCCTTCTGCACCTCCTCTAATATTGACTTCAACTGGGTATTTTTTGCTGACATTCATGTTAGTCGGCCAGCTTGCTCTTCCACCTTGTTTATCTAAATTTATGTCCAATAGATTCGAGCTTTGAGTAATGAGTTCCTCATTATTTTGGATCAAAGTATTATTATGTTCTAGCAACTTCGTATGACCTATGGACACCGCCTTGTATTTTTTGTCACAAAAAATTAAAGCCTCCTTCAAGATCTCCAGCTTGGTTGCACCTTCGTATGACCTATGGCATGACGATCCTTTTGGGAAACAACTCGTCCATAGCCACATTCTGCTGACTTGGTCCAGCACCGCTATTCCCAATTGTAGGCCCCACCACATTTCCTATTGGAGATAGTGAGCCAAGTACTTCCATTGCTGTGGCCGATGACCGAACAATTGATGTATTGACACAAGTCCTCATCTTCTCTGCTAGTCCTGGTGGGATCACTATCTTGGGATGCGTTTTTTCCGTCAATTCTTCACTGTCCTCAACCAAATCGATAAGACCATGTTCCATCTCAGGCCTATCATCCTGCCCTTGGATTATTAAAGGAGGAGCTGGAGGGTCCATGGAGTTTCCTCGAGCAACCTCCCCATTGTCACTTTTCTCATCTCTCAATTTTAACTTCTTGGTGGTGAGGATAACTGCATCGAAGATCCATTTTTGCTTTTTGTTCCAAGGTTTCACCAAAGAGGCAGCATATTTATCCTCTTCCTCCTCATCCCGTTCAGATCGCACCCGATCAAAATCAGCGGTTACTCCACCCTCAGGATTACTACCTTCCGCCTGATTCACCTCATCCCCCCTTAAATGACAAGCTTTTCCCCCTGCCTATACGGTTGGCAAGGAACTGAAGATGAGCCTTGAGATTTTTTACCTTTCCGGGTCGTCTGAGGCACTAATAACCAAATGCTAGTATTATTATTTTATTGATATCTCTATTCCATCAGGGCTCTGATGCATTCCATCGTAGCATCTCCACCATCTGCCATTTTCAAATTTCCGTCTTTTCTGATCGTTAACTCCGAAACCGGCCAAAACCCCGACTTGAGATAGTTAAACCGTATAAATAACAGCTTAGGTTCTTGTAACCAAGTGGAGCAAGCTAGGTTTCCAACTTTGAATAGGGGATTTACGTAATCTTTGGACCGTGCTTCTTTCCACCAATCCTGATTAGCGATTTCTCCAGCATATACACTTATGAATGGGTCAATTATCAAATATTCACTTATAAAATAATTCAGCATAAAGCTTATACTACTGATGCTTCCACTAGACTCTCATTTTCTCTCTAATTCGAGGTTCATAATCTGTTTCTCATGTTCCCAACCAGACACAAACAAAAAACAGTTCTTCCAGTTCTTACCTGACGAAGGGAGTTCAACAATCTTTTTTATTCTCTTTAGATGAATGTAAAAGAAAGGGGACTTGGCAAGTTAGTCACATTAGTCTTCAATAACAAGTCGGCCATACATATTTTAATCTTTAACAAACGCGAACTAAGAACTACACTGAGTAGCATCCTCACCCCGTTAGCAGATAACTGGGTAGGGCAGATACCTATCACGCTAAAGTATTGTGAATCAACATGGATAGGGAAAGTCGCAGACCCCAATCAAACAAGGTTATAAATAAATAAATCTTTGTTTAGCGGGCATGATATGGATGTTCGCCAATTATGGGTGCTCCCACCGTAACATCTTCTGGAATGGCATATCTATCCCAAAAATTAAGCAACTCAACATTGCCTAGGTATACATATTTGGGGGCTATCTCCGAAAATTAGTTTTCCAAAATAACAACGTCTTCAAATTAAGACTCTTGAGTTTTCTCTAAGTTCCTCTTTGTCGCCCGTTTTGGTGTCATGATTTCTACTGGTACTGCAATGAGTTAATGTCACGGACACGCATGATTATAGCAGACAAAGGGTGTTTGATTCTACATATTGTAAATGCAAGTATGTGATAGTTTCCATAACCTCAAGCCCCTTATTTCAGAATCAAGGGTTCTAACCTATTATCAAATACTACATTAATGCATAAGTTACAGTAGAAATTGTGTACCTAATCTGGAGTTGGAATATCAAAAATATACTTCTGGGTAGGAGACGATGATATTGGCCTTAGCAGACGCAACACACAAGAAAAAGTGTTTAGAGAAAATGTGATTTCAAATGCAGATAATATAATATTTAGCAAAGTGAATTATGGTGTACGTTGGGTAAATATCATCAGCCACTTGCATACTCTTTCAAAACCCAAGCGCCAGGCATTGTTCTGAAAATATGGCTGTGTCAGAACCGCCACAGTTCCATTCCAGCCACGTGTCATCCCAATAGAGTATAATGATGGCAAATGAAAGCCAACAGTCACTTGGTTTGGGGTTCACCTAAACTGCAAATATATTTCTCTAAAAATATAATTTTTAATTTATAGATTTATCAGTTTTGTCAGACATTAAATCTATAAACCAGGGGGTGTTTTGATGATGGGGTAATCTCCGGCCGAGTAGAAAGCTAAACAACCGAGCAGATGCAAGACTGGTAAATATAAAGAACAAGCTCACGCTAAGAAGATAAACGAAGATGTCTCAAATAAGCAAGTAATGGTTGATTCTAACGAATGACCTGGATGACTGAGTTGATTGTGTAGAGGATAAATGATCAAACGAACTCCAAATATTGATGACCGAGCACGCTCGAACAACTAAAGCTCAGGTCGGATTGTGCCGTATCTTGAGTTAAACAGAGGAGACAAGTAAGAGAGTCCTCACCGAGCCCTACTCGGAATAGTGCACGTCTGCGCATCTGTTTAAAAGAGGAAACCGTTTCTAAGTTATCGTTTAATAATGTTAGGAGTTTGAGTCAAACTATTTAGTAAATACTTCCTTAATTAAAGACGGTGTGATGCAAGTGTAGTAGTGGGCGCATTAAGTGGGATAAATGTATTTGTAACTGTTCACTAAGAGGGAAAACTATAAGTAGGAAAGTTCTCTAAGACAAATGTAACTTCTTCTCTTTTCTGACAAATCGAATTTTACTACTTTGGCATAACTTTGTTATTTCCCGTAACACTTATATATATATACGGATTATAGCTTAGAGCTAATTATGACTATAATCAATACATTCGATCCTAGTTATGATTTTAATCAATACAATCAATCCTAATTATAACTATAATTAGTAGAGTCAATCTCACTACATTCATGTCTAAATTAGTAGATCTACTTCTCTATCATACCGATATGTGGCCAATCTACTTCTTCTATTGTTGCTCCATGCTCACCGCACCACTTGTTGGAGGAACCACCACTATTCAGACTAGACAATAACCTATATACGACTATATAAACCTGAAAATAATGATTTAGTTACCATGTATAAGACGAGCAACAAATAAAAAATTGGTATAAAACCAAGCACACAAGAGAGTATTTAACGTGGTTCGGAATGTGAATAAATCGTACATTCATGGGGAATATACACTCTTTTATATATATAAGTAGGTTACAAAAAAACTCTCAAACACAATTGACTCAATCATTTTTTGTAACAAAATATTACGTGATTCACAGAACCATATCTTCAATATTTTTCTCGCCCTCTATTTATCTCTCAAACGACCTATAACTATTTTACTATTTTAAGAAATATTAAGTTCGTTTAATCACATCATATCGCACATTTTATAACAATATATTCTTCTATTTATAGATTTAAGGAAATTTTTTATATATTTATCAGATAGTCCGGATCAAAGCATACTAATCAACGGTTGAAATAACTCATAATCCATTAACATAGTTAACCTCATTAATAGAAAATATTAATTGATATGTAAAAATTAATTGGTATATATATATATATATAATATAATATAATTAATATAGAAATACCAAAAATAGGATACTCCATTAATATAAGAAATCTACTAAATATACTACTCCGGTTCAGCCTAGTTGTGGTGCTACCGTCCAGCTCGCTTTAGATTACAATGGCTCAGCTCAACTCCCTTTAGACCATCTACTTCAGACCAATCCGATTCGACTCAACACACATTTCATTCGCCGATAATTGTCACAAGTTTTTGAAAACTTATCTCATCCCTCACGATCAATAGGTGGCTCTGCAACTAAGTCACGACTCAAGTTTTACAAAAAGAAAAAGTCGATAGTTTTTGCCTAATACATATCACAACAGATCCAACTGTGCCTATATAGTTCTACGACATTACTCTGTTAACGAGTTATTTATAGTATACAACTAACAATATATATATATATATATATATATATATATATATATATATATATATATATATTTATATATATATATATATATATATATATATATTATTACAACAAAATACTAAAATTTAAGAATGAACCCATATATCATCTATTCAAATCTCTAAAAATTTGTTATAAAATACGTACCTAAGTAAATCGAAAGTCATAGCAGCTAAATGAATAAAATAACATCAACGAATTATAAAAAAAACGTTTACTAGGTACTAAATAATGAATATTTTAAAATTTTATAATATATGTTAATAAATAATTTAGCATGTAATAAATGATACAAATGAAACTTTAGCTTTTTAGTTGGTACGTTCGTTTAATTGTTTGATAATTAATGACACTTTACCCTATAAATAAACGAACAATACATTTCTACTTGTCTTAAGTTTTGTGGATATAATACCTTGTTGAACAACAAAGAGAGAAGTAGCCGCAGGAGGCGGCTAGGGTTTTGTGTTTATTAAAAATGTTTGTCATATTTAGATATTGTTAGAATATTCAGTGTATTAAGTTTCCTTGTATAGACCTCTAAGTTCTCTATAGATTGAGAGCCTTACTTGGGTTTATCATTATAAAAACAGTTCAATACAAAAAGGAACATTTTTTAATAAACACAAAACCCTAGCCGCCTCCTGCGGCTACTTCTCTCTTTGTTGTTTAACATGGTATCAGAGCCATAAATGGCTTAACCGCCAAATTTCCGGCAAATTACTGTGATAAATTTTTAGGGGAAAAATGAAGAATAAACTTCATCCCATAGAGGAACCCAAATCCCACATTTCCAAGATTGAACGAAAAGAGTGTATATAAGTGTGAACCAACCTCAGCTAGCGAGAGGCCTTCTGGGAGTACACCCAAAAACAAACCCGTGCGCGCCTACGAGCGCAAGACGGAAAATATGTCGCTAGTCCGTAAGGTCAGGTCACACACTCGCACATGAATTCTAACATACCTTATTGTGTGTTATGTTTGTATTGATTGTATGAATACTTAGAGATGTGTTTTTTAATATTCGAATATGATTCTAAAAATGATTATCAATTATATCAAATGGTAAGAGCTCGTATATATTTTGTATATGGAGTTTAATTTAATTAAACATAATCACTCAAAATTTTATATAAGAAAAATAAAAAAAGATACAAATTCTATGAAGATAACAACAAGATTGTTAGTATTATCAACCTCTTAAGCATTTGGGTACAATAATAATCAAATACCAAATAAACAACATTACATCCTTTTTCCATATATAAATGTATATTGGTCCCTTGCTAGCTTGAAATTTTAATATATCCAGTGATTGTTTTGCATTTATGGTTTATATAGTTGGTATGATTAAAACAAGTCTTACTTTCGGTATGTATGTCATGAAATCAACATATCACGTAAATAAGTTTTTTTGGTAGATTGATTTATTTATATTGCGAAGGGTTTCTGACTAATAATACTGGGTGCAATAATGTCTCCTAACAACAATTAATGTTTAATTTTTTTAATTATTAATATAAGAGTAAAAATTGTGAATTGATCGTTAAATATTTAATAAAAGTAGGAAAACTATTCCTAAGAGATTTTTCTTTTATGCATTAAGTCGATTAAAATTGGATCAATAATGACTTTATACAATTATGTGTTGATATGTTTTCCCCAAGGTATGTCATTGACGATAAACGATAAGCTTTACATGTTGACTTCAAAGTTAAACAATATTCTAAATTTATATGTCAATGAATATGATGTTTATATGTTATTTTTCTATATGTTGTTTAGCCAATAAAAAAAGTAAATACCTTTAATCAATAAAAAAACCTCCCACTTTACATGAATAATATTTTTCCAACCCAAATGGCATATAAAATTGAATTTGAATTTCAAGATTTTGACATGATATTAAGGACTAAGCATCCCATACCTCTCAAAAAGTAGTTCTTCTAAAGATAAGAAATAATTAGAGTCGTGGAAAGATTCAAATAGCTTGTGTTTTACAATCATAAAACATTGAATACCTTTGGCATTATGTGGGGTTGTTCGGACTTGGATTACCCATGCAAATGTGTTTCTCAAAGAAATCGAGAAATATTTTGTCAAGATTAATAAGGCGGAGACTAATAAATTGTTAATACAACTCTCCACCATGAAGTTTCATGTCAAAAGGACAATAAGGAAACATATTCTCGTGTTGCCAATGCGCATTTCAAATTTAAAGATACTTAAGATGGAACTTTCCGAGGAACTTGTGGTAAGGTTTGTGCTTCAGTACTTTCCTTAGCATGAGAAGTAAATTTTTAATGAACTAGTTCTCATGCTAATCAAGACGAGGAGAGGCTTAAACAATAATATCTTCAGGTGCATATGGTTAGGGTAAAACAAAGAAAAGAATGTATGATACAATATTTAATAAGGCTTATGGTTTAGGACCAAACAAATTTAATGAATCACATGCTGTAGGTTGATGTTTCTTTTACAAGTGGATGGGGCATCTAAAAAAACAGTATGAAAATACCAAAGTTATATGTAAGTTAAAGGTAATCTCACAACCATGAGTTTTTAATAACTCAATTTAGTTTTAGTTGTAAGAAACACATGGTGGATTGATACGATTGCGACCAACAATTTATATATTCTTATGTAGGGTACGATAAGGAGACATAAACTTAGTGATAATAAAGTATCTATATATTGAGTAAATAATAATTCATGCACGTTTTCTTCTATTTGTTATTTTTCAGTTGTTTTTAATCGATATTTCTTATATTTGAAATATTTTAGAAGGAATTGGATATCGTTTTCTATATTGGCACCTTTGTATTAAT
Source organism: Limnanthes douglasii subsp. nivea (assembly GCA_036936605.1). Lineage (NCBI taxonomy): Eukaryota > Viridiplantae > Streptophyta > Magnoliopsida > Brassicales > Limnanthaceae > Limnanthes > Limnanthes douglasii. Next base: position 305,178,041 of record JAUPFV010000001.1, read on the forward strand.
GAGTCCGGATTCTGTTACCTCTTCGGACAGGGACAGTTCAGACAAAGACCATCTAACCGGACAGGGCAGTTCGAACCCCTCATCCATTTGACTGTTCGAACAAGGACTAAAGTACTTAAAAACCTAAATCACTTCTTGACTAAGCTGCCTGCTCTCCTACTAAGAGCTCATGGGTCCTTAAACTTGACTCGGATTCATTAAACATGACTCGACAGTCCATAAAGCCCAAACGTAAGGGTATAAATACACAACCACCAACATTAAATGAGGGTAATGAAAATTAAATACCACCAGGCTGCTTAATTCTCCCTCTACTCTCTACTCAAATATTAAATACCTACAAAACTTCCACAAACTCTAAACAAAAATTACGAACTTACCCTCAGACAAAAATAAACCACACCAAATATTCGGGTATTTTGGGGAATGATTATCTCTTTCTTAACATGATAATATCGTAGGTAGTGTATACTTAATAATAAATTATAATTTTTATTTTTAAATAGTATAAAGCATCACTAAGAAGCAATGAACACACACGCGCGCGCGCGCACACATTCACACACAGATATATATATCTAATAAACTAAATTATAAGGTTGAAATTCAAGACATCTTTGGCACAAACACTTAGGTCATATCTCTAAGGAAATAATGGATAAGCTAGTTATTGAAGTTTAGTATGTTACTTTGGTTATTCCGACTTTAATGACCACATTGAACATATTAAGGGAACATATACCAAATTTTAAAGGATATATGCATATAGAGTGAAATAAATCTTGAGGCTGATAAATACCAATATATGTGGGGTGTTTCCAAAGAAATCATGGAAGGAGCAATAATATAGAGTATCATTTATAAATGACTTCTCTTGGTACGAGTATCTATACCTTATTCATGAAAAGTAAAATCCTAAGAGAAGTTCATAGATTTTATGACCAAATTTGAAAAATTACTTGGTAAAAACATTAAGGGTGTCACATCTAATCATGTTGGTGAATATTATGGAAGATATGATGCTTCATTTGAACAATATTTTGGAAAATTTGTAAAATACTAGAGGGGTACAATATAGTTTCTCATTATACAATGTTGAATTCATCCAACATGAATGACGTATCTGAGTGATGAAACCGTATGCTTAATGATATGGTAAGAGGTATGATAGTCATTTGAATTTACCACTATCACTCTAGAGTGAGGCAATCAAACGGAGTGAAAATATTATCAATATGGTTCATATAAAAGCAATCATAAAGATCCTACATGAACTTTAAACTAATGGTATGTTTGTGGATGTCTATTTGAAGCGAAGTCTTGTAGACTGAATCAAAAGAAATTGGACCCTAAGATGGTTCGGTTTTATTTCAAAGGATATTTAGAATATTCAAATGGCTTAACATCAATGATCTTTCTACTAAAAGTATATTTAAGACGAGAGTAATAAATGTCTTTGGGGATGTTGGGTTTGAGGGGAATTATATAAGAATAAATGTTCATTTTAACAAAGAATCTATAAAAATTCATGAAAGTTCTGACGATGATACTCATGTATAAGATGACATGGTTTTAGTCTCATTCATTTCAGTCCCATTACAATATGAAGATATTCAAGATAAAATTTGTCTTTCACGTAAGGAACAAAATAAAACTATTCAAGAAGAAAAAACTCTAGTTTCTCAAGAAATGCAAATTATAGAAAATGGAACCCTAAAATAATGGATATTATAAAAAATTAACAATATATATTTGGATTATATACTATATATTTTGGAAGATGATTTTGATTTTTAGATTAATATACTATATATTTGGTATTAGTAATTTTTGGTTTTGAGATGAACTCGATTGATGATTGTATCTATCCAATGTCGAGTGAGAGTAACTTCGTATTTTTAGTAGAATATTTTGATGACATACTATAAACCATAAATGATAAGGATTTGTTACAAATACAAATACATTTATGTCGAATAATATCGATGCGAAATATCTTAGTTTTCTGGATTTTGTATTAGGAATCTTGTTTCACCATAATTGTTCCCACAAAAAATGCATTTTGTACTTCACGAGATATTTTAAATTTATTTTCATCACCTTTCCACCCCCAAACTAATGGTTAAGTAGAAGTTGTTAACATAATCATCTTGAATGGGTTAAATATTTTTTTTATAGAAGGGAAAGTAGAGAAATGACCAAATTATTTACAAGAAGTATTATTGGCCTATTGTACTACTCCCCAAACAACAACACAAGAATCCCCATTGGCTTTGGTTTATAAGATAGATGCAGTAAACTCAACTGAGTCTATTCTCCTAACATTCCAAATAAAAAATTTCTCCAAATATGATAATCATGTAACCAAGATGGGTGAGTTAGACTTCATTAAGGAAAAAAGAACAAAGACCCATTTAAGATGTTTATTATGAGACCCTAATGGTAAGAAAAATATGTGCATTGGGTTTGAATTAGAGAATTCAGAATAAAGGATATAGTTTTAAAAAAGGTCTTATAACATAACAAAGATAAATGCTAGGGAAACTGGCACCTGATTGGGAAGTTTGTTATCCGGTTATTGAAAAACTTAACCCTGGAACCTATTGGTTCGCAGACGAAGAAGATAATTATCTTCGACATCTATAAAATATTGAATATTTAAGACTTTTTCTTGAATAGTTATAAAAGAATTTTTATTTTCTATTTTATTTTTCTATGTAAATATTCGAGGGCATACGTTTTCCGACCTTGTGGATCGGGGAGGTTTTGGTAAGGTGTCTTAACCATTTTAAATTTATGACTCATTTTTTCTTTTATAATTCGTGTTATTTTATTTCTATGTTTCGGAGTTGGTCATGTATAAAGGTTCCAATATGATTTAGTCACAACTAAAAGGTTCCAACATTAGTCAATCATGTGTAAAGGTTCCAACATTTGTAAGTCACAATTAAAAGGTTCCAACATCAGTTGGTCATGAGTAAAGGTTCCAACATTAGTTGGTCACAATCTGTAACACTATTTGGTTAGAAAAATTGGATTTGAAGGAATGCTAGTCCAGATTTAAATACTTTAATTACCTCTGAATAGAAATAAAATCGAATTGGTTATTTGGTATATGATAAATTGGTTTAAAGATGTTATCCAGATTTAATAGAGTGATGATTCAAATTCGAATATATATATAGAGACAGAGAGAGATTACTTTTAAATAAAAAATCTAAATGTGCTATATGACTAAAGACACAAGATAAAACAAAGGTGGTTAACTTATAAAATCTTGAATACAAAATGAATTGGCTAATCCAAGTACTTATAAATATCGGAATAAAGTACTACAATATTCCTTGGCTATACCGAGGACTTATAAAAACACTAATACAAGGATATAAAAATTAAAATTAATTCAATTGAATTAGGGTACAACCCGTCGACATCATCTTCTTCGGATCTCCCACATTCGAAGTCTCCACCATCAATTACATAGGTAATTCATCATATGAATCCATTGATATTCCTATTTGGATAAGAGAATGTTGTTAAGCCATAATTCTTGCGGAACTAACTCTGACAAAGATCTGAGGTTCAACTTTGGGAATATTTTTTGAAAATTTAGGACCATATCGGACTTGATCGAAGCATTCCGTTTAGATAAGGACTCTAAGATTTGGTCAGCTTACTCATGCACTAAATCTTTATTTTCTTTCACAATATAGGCCTTGAGCGTATTTAACTCTCCCTTTAATTTGTTTAGTAAGAGCATCTTGATCTTTCAATTCATTCGATAAATGCTCTAAAACATCCTTGTCGCTTTTAATATTGTCCTTATATATTTGAATCTCCTCTGATCTGGATGATTACAACTCAAAAATTTCAAATTCATGAGCAGTCTTTTGCTTTCTAAGCTCTTCACCAACAACCATAACTTCGCTAGTTAAACCACCGACACACGCTTTTTCCTATTCACAAGCTTTCTTGTGCGCTTATATTTGTATTTAGGCAAGGTGATGGTTTATTTGCGTGCTTTTACTTCCATTTCTAACTCAGTAATAGGCTTCATGAAGCCGAGCATTTCAAATGCAAAAGTGTATTGTTTCGTCACTAACTAAAAAAGCACATCTTCTAATGGACTAGTCAGACCGGAAAATTCATTTTCAAAAGCCTCAAAATCGATCCCTTCCATATTACCCATCGGGTTACCTTCATCATAGGCTAGCTCTTCTATCATTGGAACCAGAGGAGAACACGCTTGTTCAGTGGATGAAGTTTAAGTGGAACTGTGATTGAGACGATTTCTCAATTGGTATCTGTTTTCTTCTTCTTATATTCCCTTCTATCACTGTTATGATTATTCCTCTTATGTGTCTAATTTCTATTTAATACATGAGCCTCTTCAGATGTCTTACCCACTTTAACATTGGTCTTAATTGTTACAAGTAAATACTCATAGGTCTTATCCACCTCCTCAGCACCAATGATGTCGTTCTTTGAACCTTATTTGTTGGCGTCACCTTTTTCTACCTGATAACTGGGATCGCTTGTCTTTTACAAAATATAAAAATTACCATCAGCAACCTTAATTTGGTTAAGAATAGCCGATGGACAAAGCATGGTAGTAAATTCTTCCAAGACAGGTTGCATTCAAAATTGGTCATACAAGCATGACTCTGAACTAGATTGTTAAAAGTGAAGCATTTGTGAAAGATATTAGACCATTTCTCCTGATCCTATTGATGTAATTTTCTAAAGTAGTTTTAGCAGCTTCTATGTGTTGCTGATGAGAAATCAGTATTGCTACAGAGAAGATGTCAAATAAATTATTAATGTTTTAAAGAAACAAGTGAAACTCGATGAATTACATGTACTTTTCCAAAACCTCAGGACACAACTCAAAATATATTTTAAGGAAATAATTTTTTTTCATTCTCCCAACAACCATTGATAAGAAGAAATTTATCTTCCACAATTTATTAGCCTCCATTAAGTCGTTCACTAGCTTTTACTTGTCCCTTTGGGTTACGAAAATTGAAGATGATCCGAGAGTTTCGTGTACGCCGGACAATAGTGACGAACTGATCTATTGTCATTTTGATATTTGACAATATTGATATAATATACACGATAGCAGGGTGAACCATGCATCTGGAATGACTTGACTCGGACATAAGCCTACCGTCTACCAGTTCCAAATATTTAACTAGCTTCGGGTTTAAGTGGAACCTAATTCCCAAATTTAATATGTCAGGATAGAAGACCAACTCACTGTCTCTATAACTAATGAGTGTCTCTCCACCCTTCGATAATTGTGTAATCAGCTCCTTCAGAATTCCTTATTTGGTACGAAGTGCGGTTAACTCACTATCTGGAGAATAGTTGTATGGAATTATAGAAATGACAAGTAGATATTTGTGGCTCACTTTTAAATTTGGCCCTCACACGCATGAACGATGAAGGAGGTAATTCTATTTATTTTTCTTATTTAGTCTTTCCTTTACTGCTCTTAGCTTTTTGAGCTTTTCTTATCACTTCTGTTGAGATCCAGAGATTCCCTCTGGATTGAATTGACACTCCCAACGATGACTTTATCCTAACGACTTATTCTTTATCAAATAACTGCATTTGATTAGGCCTGGAAGACAATGTCCTATCTTGACTTACTGTCTAGTGGAGGATATTGGTTTTATTTTTGATTAGTTGCTCAGAGTGAGAGCTAAGGGATGACGAGGCTGTTTGGTATGCTATTTACTTTTGGTATGCTGGACCTTCATAAATTTTGTTTGCATGGTCATCTTAGGAAGAAAATTATATCCGGTATCAGAACCTAGTACTATGAAAATAAATTGACCTATATGACTTGTTGCTCTTTGGGAACGTGTCGGTCTTGAAGAATGACTTTTTGACATGAAAGGCTAAGTCATGGACGGGGATTCGGCTGAAATACTATGCATGTCATATGGATGTACACCGCCATAGGTAAAGGTTTGGCTAATAATAGTTTTACCTTCGGATTATGGAAATCTTGCAGCCAATCTAGTTTTTTTTCTCTTCAAATTTATCCGATAGGCATAAGCAATCAATAAAAGTTGTTCTGGCAGTGAACATACAAGTTCAAAGAAAGATGTTATCGAAAATAGATTCTATGATGGCTATTATAAATAGACATTGAGAATTATAGTGGTAAAAATGCAGAGCTTCTCTCTCTAAGAAATTGATTTTATCTCTAAAAGTTGTTGTGAAAGGGGAGTGAGTGGATAAATTATTTATAAGGAACTGTAAAAAAATCCAACACCATATTTCTCACAAGCTTAACGGGTATACCCCTTGAGAAATGAAACCTACTCCAACGGCTATTATTTGGATAAGTGGAACCGTCTCCAACAACTATTATTTTTAGAGAACTAGAACGGTCTCCAACCATCATCACATTTCACCACTAAAATGAGGAGTCATAGATTTATCATATCTATGATACGTGTGCAAAAGTATAACCAAAAGATAAACTCTAGAGGCCTCATACAAGAATATCCAAAATATTTTGTGAGACATTTCAAAACTCTCTCCCAGATGTGCTCGGTCTGGATAGATTTTATACATTAGTCATTCTGAAGACACTTTCATGAGAACTAAGAGAGTTACCTGATGATGACCAAATTATTTGAAAGAAAAATCGAACAAATGGATTATTAAACCAGCATTTATTTTATATAGGTAAATATAATAAATTAGAAATAATTAAATAATGAGCCTTTAGAATAAATGGACTCAGATAATAAGAATAAGCCTATGGACCTTTCTGGCCCATTAAAACCATTGGACTTAATTTTTCTATAAATAATATTTTAGATTCATTAACGCAGGTTGATGAAAATCATTTACTCTAAATCTAATCAATAAAAACTTTTCTCTTTTAAATTGACTAAACAGTTCAATTCTCTTTATAATTTATCCAAATTTTTTTTTTTTTGTATTATTACTCGAATACCCTAAAAAACTCATCAAACCATATCAATAATTATATATATATATATATATAGGTGATAATGTATAATTTTTTCATCAAACTTTGAATTTATTAATGAATTGGGTTACAATATCAAAGTTGAAAGGCTAAGGCCCAAAATATATTTACACCTAGATTAAAGCGAATTAAAATAAAATTTTAAAACAAATAGAAGCGCCAAAAAAATCTACCAAAAGTAGATCTGCCGCTTAAAACCAGAGAGAAATGAATCCTTCAATCCAGAGATTTTGTCTTTAACGAAGAAGCTACAAGAGGAAAACATATTTGGATAGATTGATAAAATTGAAGAAAGGTTTGTTTTATTGAATCGGAGAGAAAGATGAATAACAACAACTTGGATTAAGGAAGAAGAAGATGAACAACAACAGGAGGATGGCGACTTGCATAATCAACCAAATAAAAGGTTCGTTGGACGATTCCTTATGTACCCAGTGCCTAGGCTTCCAAGGAAAATAATAGCCCTGAGTTTATTAGGAATTTGGGTTTTGTTGAATTCTGTATTGTATTCCATGTTCAGAGTGTCTTTAGATTTCCAGTCAGCGGCGACAGTTTGTTCCCAAAAAATGTGAATACTATTCATTGTAGGAGAGATGAAAGCTCTTCATCATTTTACAATTGGTTCTAAGAAACAATGAGAGTTCCCTTTGAGAATCGTTTCAGTAAGGATTTTTTTAGTCAGTTTCGATGTTCAACAAGGTTATTCCTTTAGATTGGCAGAGCAGTAGACCATCCAACAAAGCTATACATTCAGCCACAATAGGTGATTTTTTCCGTAGAGTCTGCCATACCAGGCCACAAGGTCCCCATTCTGATCTCTGATTGGACCTCCTCCACTTGCTTCACCAGTATAAACCTGATAGAACCATCAAATTTTAATTTGTACTTGTTGGCTTTAGGGAGCTTTCATTTCAGAGAAAGGGAAAATCTGGGTAAATCCCATAGATAATGAGCAGCATTACGAGAGTCTTTTCCCCAGTTCTTTCTTTTTAGCATATTAGCTTGGTAAATCCCATAAATAATGTGTATGACTTAATCGATCGTAGAATTGCTAGAAATATATTGATTTAAGTGCTTTATTGTATTCTTAGTAGACCATAAAGAGTATTGTTTTGATGTGAGTATCCTTTATTCATAGTAAACCATAGTGAGTGAATGTCATGCTTCTGTTGATTCTAACTTTGAACATAGAAGCAAATAAAAACCAAACATCCCATACTTTTAAACACTAAATGAATGTGTGACTGATTGATTCTGCATTCTCACAATGCTGGCATCAAGAGGCCAAGTGAAAAGCTTTTTTCAGTAAAATAGAGTCAATAGGGAGCCAGTTGTTCATTGTAAAAAAAGAACATTTTTTTTTTGGAGTAATAGGATTCCATAATTTCATGAACAACTTTGATTTGTTAAATTTCTGCATAATACCATTCCATGTATCTTTAATGATGAAGTTTTCAGTAAGAGAAAAAACCCACTTGATAAAGTCATTAGATAAGTTTAGAGAAATCTTTATGATTTTTTCCATAGTAGCAAAAACGAAAGCTCCTTGGAGTCTAGACATAGTCCACTAACCATCAGCCCAATAATATTTAGCTCTAGTAGGTTAATACCAAGCTTTATCTTCAGTTCAATCAAGGATAATGAGAGGATTAGGAGTACACCAACGATCAATCCATAAATCCATACTTCATTCACCTACATTCCAGTAAATTAATGGCTTTGATTTGTCTCTGATGTTGATTAGTCGATTCCAAAATTTTAAACTTTTATTAGGCTTAGGAGCAGTATAATGGTGAAATAAATTATAGTAAATTGAAGTCATTAGCATGGCCCAAAGAGATCTGTGTTCTCTGAAATTAAACCATACCTTGAAGGAGAATGATTTCCGAACATCATTAAGGTCCCTTAGGTTAAGCCCACCATCTTCATAAGGTTTACAGAGCTTAGAACAAGAATCCCGTGAGATATTTTGCTTGTTATTAGAAGAACCTCACACAAATATTACAAAGTACATTGAGGCGCTGAATTGTATCTTTAGAAAGAACAAAATGATGCATAATGTAGGTTGGAATTGTGTTTATGACAGATTTGACCAAAGTAAGCCTTCCATCATAAGATAGATAGCCCAATCCATGATTCTTTGCTTGATTTTATTGACAAGAGTTTCAAAATCAATGACTCTGTTATTGTTGATAATAGTAGTACCCAAGTAGTGCATAGGGAGAGAACTGTGCTTAAAACCGAGAATCTGTTTCAGACTTTGAATTCTTGAATTTATCATTTTAGGAGGCACAATAATTTTTTATTTCTCTTTATTTATTGCTTGCCTTGATATTTATTGGTAATATTTAAGCTTGTTGATTGAAGAAGAATAATTGCAGAAGATTATAAAATCATCCACGAAAATCAGGTAAGGTATACAAATGTTTTCCTTGTTCTTGAATCTAATTAAAGAATCTTGAATAGCCATATTCTTGATACCTCTGACCACATACTCTTCAGCAATGATAAACAGACTTGGAGACATAGGGTCTCAACGTCTTAAACCTTTCGTTGATTCAAAAAACCCTTTCACTTCACCATAAATAATGATGGATTAATGAATATTGTTGATGTTCTTAAGAATTGAGTCGTGGAAGTGGTTATCGAACCCAAAATCAGAAGGATCCGTAGAATAAACTTATGAGAAAATTTATCGAAGGCTTTAGACATATCCAGCTTCAATAGAACATTACTTCCCCTAGTTTTATAATTCAATTCATAACATAGCTCCTGGGTAGTAAGAATATTCTCATTGATGCTTATGTTTTTTACAAAGGCCCATTGTTCTTCAGATATAATCCTGGGTAATAGAGTTGCCAGTCTATTATTGATAACTTTCAAAATAATTCTGTTCAGCAGAGTAGATAGACTAATAGGCCAAAAAAATTTCCAAGTTTTTATAGATACAAGCTTATAAATGAAGCAGATTGAAGTAGAATGAATCCCAGTATGAATAGGGTTTCCTCTGAAAATATCTCTGATAGCTTCACAAAGATCATTCCCAATTATATTCGAACAAATCTGGAAGAATTTCCCATTATATCCATTGGGCCCAACAACTCCATTCATGTTTAAAGAATTTATGATGTTTAAAATTTCTTCATTGTTAGGAATAGACATCAATATCTTGTTATCTTCACTTGTAATTATATTTGGTTAGGAGGCTCTGTCAGCATATTGAACAATCCATCATCTTTTTTTTTGGTTAGGAGGCTCTGTCAACAAAGCTTTGAAGTACTTTTCAGCAGATGACCCAATAGAGGACTCGTCTTTGAGGCAAGCATTATCATCCCAGATTCTGGTAATTCTGATTCTTTTACTCTTTCTTATAACAAAATTATGGAATGAGGAAGTTTTACTGTCATTATCTCTAAGCCACTTCGAGTTGGAATTTTGGTCCCAGTAACTCTCTTCTCTAGCTAGTAACTCTAAGTGGTGAGATTTAACATTCTCCAAGATATTTTTATCAGCTGGAGACTTAAAATGCTAATAGATGGCTTCATGAAAGTTAGTTTCGTCTTCAATCTGCTTTAAAGAGTCAACTACATTCCCAAAAGTAGTTTTGTTCCACAGTTTAAGGCCAACTTTTAGTCTTTTCAATTCGAGCCAGAAAATTTGAATATGAGTGCCTTGAATATCATCTTTCCAGTTCATCTCTACCATATTTAGGAAATCATTGTGTCTACCTCACATATTAAAAAAATTAAAAGAGGATTTAATCTGACATTTATTAGCATATAGAGATATGCATATAGGAGCATGGTCTGAATATGTCTTAGCTAGATGCTTGATAGAATTGTTGTCAAAGTAATGTAACCAGACCGAGTTATAAAGAATCCGATATGGCCTTTTCTATTTCCTGCCATTAGACCATCTAAATTTTGAACCAAAAATACCTACATCACTTAGATGACAATCAATTAACATGTTGTCAAATTAATATATATTTTCTTAGACATGTGGTAGAACATGAAAGTTGTTCATTAGAATTGCGTTGAAATCACTCAAGTTCATCCATTCCGAAAGTGATAATATATAAATCAATAAAAAATATTTTTATTTCTTTGTCTTACGTTTTGTGGATATAGCATCTTATTATATTTTTTGTTTGGATTGATTTGATGAACATTTGGGCTTTTTTCATATTCATGATTCTAAAATATTTATCAATTATGATAGCACATGGAAAGGGTAGGTATATACATCGAAGTCTTGGCTATATAAAAGGATTTTAATTTAATTAAACATAATCTCCCAAAAGGTCGCATTATAAACAAATAAAAACGAAATCCTACAAAGATTGCAACAAGATTCTTAGAATCATCCACCTCCCGAGTATGTTAATACAATAACAATAACATCACTAAAAAAAACAGCACTACACCTCCTTCTATATATAAATGCATGTTCTCCTTTAACAACTCATAATCAGCAAAACAAGATCTAGTCACACGAAAAAAAACTATATTTTTTATCTTAACTAGATTATGGGTATTGCTATAAACAACCTCTCATCTTTTGCATGTGAAATGAAAATCATACAAGGAAGAAACATGACACATGATTTAAACCAACCAGGTAACTTGTTTGTTAGATACTATCTCTCTACAGGATCAAGAAACACAAAAGTCCAACTAAACACAAAACAAATCTCTTCAAAATCAGCAGAGTTCGTGTTTAACGAATTTGTTTCGTTGGATTGTCAAGGAACAGCAGATTCGATAAAGAAACTGAAGCAAGAAAGTATTGTGTTTGAACTTAGATGGAGAAACACAGTTCCTGTTTTTGGAAACTTATGCAAGTCAAAAGTATTGGGAAGGGCTGAGATTTCATGGAAAGATGTTTTCGAGTCCAAAAATATGGAAATGAAGAAATGGGTGGTAATTGGTTCGACCAAAGATGAAGATGTTAAGCCTCCTATGATAGAGATTAGTGTAAAAATTGGAGCTCCGAGATTCGTTGAGGAAGAAAAGTGCGGGTGTAAAGATCGTGAAGGATGTGGTTGTGCATATTATGATGCTTTTGTGTTAGTGGCTGCTGTGTGTTAGACACAAATAATAGTTTTTACTTTTACGTTTTGAATCGGAATGGTTTGAGCTTTTGTTTTCCAAGTATAGACATGGAAATATGTTTACGTAATCAAAAGAAAAGTTAGATGCAATATTTGTTGCATGTTGAATTGGAATCTTATGGTTAACTTGTAAATAAAGTTTGTGTAACTATTTTGATTCATATAACATCTTTTGTATTATGTTTAACGTCTAAAGTTCCAATCACAAGCTTCTCGTCTTTTCGAGTAAAAATGACAACTGGATATGGATATATATAGAAATAGTAGAATAAACTTGTATATTTTTGAACTTTATAACATTGTTTTTGTTATTTCTGGTGGACAATACCTTGATAAGGTCTAGAGTACTTGCCTCCTTAAAAAAACCTTAACTACCCCGTGGATGAAAACCCGGTCTAAAGAAAAAGATACAAGTCTTCAGGCCGGCACTAATGGACTATTACGAAAAACTAAGTGTATCAATGAAAAAAGACTCTAACATGTGATTCGATAATGCGAATATAATCTGAATAAAATCTTCAATGTCGTGAGAGTGATTCGAATGACGATGGTGTCTTGAGTCACAGTCTCTTCATCAAACACAAGGAGGTTGCGGGCGCGCCAAATCTCGAAGACAGTGGCTTGGAAGGAAATATTGATAGCGTGAGATCGGCAGGATGTTCCTAGATGCTCCTTCCTAATCCATTTGTGTGCACTATCAAGCGTGGTCATTTCTCGAGTAATCCCCAGCCATGATCGGATACGACTCCAGATTTCCTTAGTGAACCTGCAAGCAAAGAAAAGATGGGCACGAGAATCATCTGGGTGCCTGCAAAAGGGCAGTTGACGTTAGGCAAGTCCATGTAGTGGAGAGTGTCTTTCGTGGCAAGGCGGCGATTGAAGGCTAGCCAGACGATGAAAGAAAATTTAGGTGGGATGAATCTCTTCCACATCTTTGATAGATCCTGACATGTTTCACCCTCTGCTCTCATGGCTTCGTAGACACAGCTAATGATTAGCTTTCCGTCCAAAGTACAACTTTTAAGACTCCGTATGGAACTATCTCGACCCCCAAATATATGTATCCAAGGGTCTCTAATATCAAAAATCTTCCGAATAAGATGACTGTCTCTATCTCATCTTTGGTAGTCCCATATAGTTTGTCCTCGAAGATAATACTCATGCACCCATTTTATCCATAACGACTCAGAGTCTGAATGTAATAACCAAATCAAACGGGTAAGAAGGACACGATTCCAAACTCTGATATCCATAAGGCCAAACCTCCTTTCATTCTTGGGTTTACATGTTTTGTCCCAAGCAACCCGAGCAGGTCTACCCCCAGAAGAACTTAAGGCAGAGCGAGCGGATGATATTAAGCAGCGTCGAGTGCAAAGGAAAAGCGTGGAACCAAAATGATTCGACTCATTGAAGCACAGAGTTGATCAATTGAAGTTTTCCTGCGTAGGAAACTTTCATATGTTCCAATTTCTAAATGTAACTTGAGATAGCCTTTGTCAAAGGGGAAAAATCAGTAACTGAGACGGTCATAGGAGTGAGAGGTATCCCCAAGTAACGTACAGGGTAAGTGCCAACTTCAAATCCGACTCTTTCCATGATCCGATCATAGACAATCCCTTTAACCTCGGCTAGGTATATTGTGGATTTAGAAGGATTCAGTGATAGGCTTGAAACATTCTCCAAATGGCTCAAGCAATCTATAAGGATGTTAATCGATATATCATCCCCTTTTAAAAGTAGCATCAAGTCTTCAGCAAAAGCGAGGTGGGTGGTGTGAGTACGGGCGCATTTTGGATAGAATTTAAAACCCGGTTCGCTCAATTTCTTGTTTAACAGACGAGATAGATATTCAAGGCAAATGATGAATACAGTAGGGAACATGGGATCACCTTGCCTTAACCCCTGCTGCCCACGGAAGAAGCCATGAAGCTCGTCGTTGATAGAAACCGATAAGGATGTCGTAGTAACACAAGCAAGAATCCAGCCCACAAACTTCAGCGGAAGCCCGATACCATGGAGGATATCCGATAGGAAGTCCCATGAGACTGTGTCAAATGCTTTGTGAAGATCCACCATGAGCATACATCACGGAGAAACTCTTGCACGGTTCGAACCTCTAACCATCTCTTAAGAAAGGAAAACATTATCAACAAGATTTTGACCATTCACGAAAGAACCTTGTCCTTTGTCAATGAGAGTTGGAAGTAAGGGGGCCATTCAGTTAGCCAAAATTTTGGTAATCACTTTGTAAGTAATATTTCTGAGACCAATTGGCCTAAAGTCACCCACTTTAGGATCGTTGTCTTTCTTCGGTATAAGGGCGAGAATGGTGTGATTTGTTGCACGAAGGAGACTACCGGTATCAAAGAACTCACAAACACACTCAACCAAATTGGTTCTCACAAGTTCCCAATTATTTTTTAAGAAAGCCGAGGTGTAGCCGTCCGGTCCCAGAGCCTTGTCATTCCCGATATCAAAGAGGGCATTGCGGATTTCATCAACTTCAATAGGTTTGAGGAGTTGCTCGTAATGTTGATCCTCGACGAGGGGTCTGTGACTCATGACCGTCGGATCGATGGGGGATCTTGGCAGATATGTGCCAAAGAGGTGCGCGTAGAAATCTACAAGGAGGGAGGCGACTTATGTCGGGGATGTGGTATTGGTGCCATCATCTCGGACAATGTAGGAAATGTTATTTATTACATTATCTCGTTTTATTAAGCTATGAAAGTATTTCGTACCTCTATCTCCGTCAACTAGGTGGGTGGTCCTCATACGCTGTTGAAGGAAGCTCTTTTCTGCATCGATGAGGAAATTTGCATGAGCCCGTAATATGTGTACCTCTTCTTTCAAAGAAACATTATTAGGGTTAGCCATGAATGAGGAGATAGCCTCTTTAAAGGCCGAATTTGCAGTAGCTATACGCTCTAGAATGCCACCATACTCAGCTTTATTCAAATCTCTTGGCGGACGCTTTAATGCTTTCAACTTCTGCGCAAGTATATACTGTTTCGTACCATCAATAGGCTTCCCCCATGTAATTTCTACAATGCTAGCAAATCTAGGATGATCAAGCCACATGTTGAAGAATTTGAAGGGCCGATAACCATGTTAAAAATCTCGAATAAGCGAGACAATAAATGGACAGTGATCGGACCCGGGTTCTATCGGAAGAAACGTGGCTTTGCATAAGATATACTTATCATTCCACCCATGGTTTATAAGGACTCAATCAAGTTTAGCCCAAACAGTACCATTTTTCCAAGTAAAGAAAGGACCTGTGGAAGGAGCATCGACAAAACCGTGAGATATCCGAAAATTATTTTAATCAATTAACTCACGATTTCGAAGTGGGGCAGCCCCAATTCGGTCTCCTGGAACGCAGTAGGTGTTATAATCTTCCGTACTCATCCAAGGTAAATTAATGTTGGACCCTATGGTGGTTAGGTCCTCCCAAAGAACTCTCATTTGTGGTACAGTGTACAAAGGGTAAACAAACGTAACATAAAAAATCTCTTGAGTGATGTTGAAATGGTCTTGAAACTGGATGTGTTGTCTTCCAATTTTAATCACCGTACATGCCACCCTACTAGCATCCCAAAAAAAATGATACGTCCTCCATTTATAACATCAAGATTAGAAACATGATTCCAGCTTATGAAACGAGAAGATATAAAATTATCTAAACGTTCTTACAAGAATTTAGTTTCCAAGAGGCAAAGCACAGGAAAATAATTTTGTTTGATGAGCTTATATTCCGTGGAGAGAGAAGCGCCTCGATCTGCACGCCCACATAGGCCCCTGATGTTCCAAATAAGGATCTTTATTTATCAACTGAGGAGTTTGTGGGCACTCCACACCTCACATTTTTCTTTGATTTTTTACTTTGTACCTTTTCCCGAAGAATAGTTGATGGATCACCTGTGTTACTTATGGAAGGTATGGTTTCATCGTTTCCTTTCGGATGGCCAAATATGGGTTCCCGGTTATTAACATGAGTCATATGAGTGTCAACTAGGGGGCTGATTCGGCTAGGCAAGTAGTCGATATCACTTGAACGGGTATTTTTTTTATAGGTGTGGTTCATCTCTTCTGGTTGGAGTTATATACAAAAGTTATTCATAAAGGGAAATCATTTTGGTCAAGTAAATGACAATGGATTTAAAATTAAATAAATATTTAAAATTAATAAAAAACAAATGTATTTAGTATTTTTCAGTTGATTAATCATTCAATCCCTTTAATAAAATGATTGCACGACAAATCTATATATAAAAGGGTATTTAATAGTCGTGATGTTTACTAATTTAGCATTTAACTTTTGAATGATACCATCCGTGTATAATTTTTTTTAAATATCCATTAATAATCAATTGGCATTGAAAGTTTATTAACTTCTTTTGATTATTCAGACTTTGGTGCTTATATTGAATGTATCAAGAAACAAAATATCAATGGGAGAATGTTAGATGTATATAAAGTAGAATATGTCTTAAAGTTGATACATACCGTTATGTTGTTGATTCTTTCCAAAGACTTCTAATCTAACTTAAGAACCATAAAATTAAATCATCCTGTAATAATGCGAAAATACTTACATGATGTAGACATTCTTCGAATATCCAGATTTCAAACTTAAAGCAGATGATCTGTGATCAATGGTTATAATTCTTCTAAGAGATGGCAACCAAAACCCAATTTCGTAACTGATTCGAAGGAAGAATCAATTCGTTTTTCTTATATGTATTTTCTCTCTATATTTTGATATCGTGTTTTCAAGAAGTGAGAAACTCACTTCTTATAAAGAAAACTGAGAAAATAGTTCTTCTTATGTAACTGTCTGTAACTTTGAGACAATTACTTAATGAAGACCAGTCCTTATTAAATTGCCACTCTTAGGGACCATTACTCGGTATTATTTTGTCTTACAAAATAATCTCAAAACCTTACCTTTTGCTTGTTGTTTATTTCTGAATCCAATCCTTCACAATATTCGAAATTAAACCCGGTATCTGCCCAATTACCTCAACAATACATATAGTATCTACTAATTTGTTCCTTTCTTTATGATTATTTTTATTTGACTAATATTGACGACAGTCTGATACATCGATAAACATGTGACGGTCCAACTCAATGGAGAAAGTCCAACAACCTTCCATTTGGATCATCATATGCTACTATAGGATACATCCACTTAATGAATGTTTTTAATTTCTATCGTGAGATAGATTACCTTAACAATCTCGTAAATGACCATTAACGACATAGGACTAAAGTCTTCATCAATGTATTTTAAGCCGCAAATAAATGCATCAGTAATCATGATATCGCAACAATCAACTACATGTATTTATCATGGTGCATATCACGAGAATAATATGAAATGTAATCTTACATATCTATTCTTAACTGGTCCCACTTAATTGGAGGTCTACTTACAGCAGAGTACAGATAATAAAAGATAAGAGCACACCGAATACTTATATATAAATATGTTTGCATTATGAACTTAAGTTCGCGATTATCGTAATACAAACAAATTTAATAGCTCAATACAAACTCCACTGAAACTAACAATCCTCTAAGTATACGACGTTCATGTTAATGGTGTGTTCAATAAAAGCCTTAAGCATTAATGCCTTTGTAAGAGGATCTGCGAATATCGAGTTTGTCTCTATGTGCTCAACATTGATTCGACCACTCTATACTCTCTCTTTAATAGACAAGAAATTGATATCTACATGTCTGGACTTAACCCAGCTCCTATTACTGTATGAGTACTGAACTTTTGAATTATTGTCATAATATAATCTAAGAGGTCTTTCTATCCCCTCTACAATTCGCACTCTCGTAACAAAACCCCTGATTGGATGCCTTGAAACAAGCAACAAACTTTGCAGCCATAGTGGAATATGAAATGAATGTTTGTTTAACACTTTTCCATGATATTGTACCTCCCGCGAAAAGGAATATAATGTCTGAGGTTGAACGACGAGAATCCTCACATCCAGCGAAATCCGAGTCGAAATCCCCTATGATTTCAAGTTTATCCGACTTCTTATACGTTAACGTGTGATGTTTTATTTGTTGCAAATACAAGAGAACTCTTTTGACTACTTTCCAGTGTTCCATCCCCGGATTAATTATGTATCTCCCTAACACACCCACCACAAAATTAATATTTGGTCGTGTACAAACTTGAGCATACATCAGAATTCCAACAGCCGAAGCATATGGAACCTTTCGTATTTCCTCGATCTCAAGTTTCATCTCTTATGTTGTTAGCCATCCTATAATGTTTTAACATACTTTCAATATACAACTTTTGTGATAAACTTACAACTCTATAGGATCAATTCCTATGAGTTTGACTTCCTAACACAAAAGATTCATCACCAAGATCTTTCATATCGATTTTTTCCAAAAGAAATTTCTTGGTCGTATGTAACAATTCTTTATCGTTCGTTACCAATAATATGTCATCAATATACATCATTAGAAATATGAATTTACTCTCACTAAAATTTTGATACACACAATCCTCCAGTGAATATATCTTGAAACCATAAGAGACAATAACTTCAAGGAATTTGTCATACCACTGTTAAGACGCTTGCTTAAGACCAAAAATATATTTTTTTTAGTTTGCATACCGTCGACTTTGGATCACCAGAGATAAAGTTTACAGGTTGCAACATATAGATCATTTCCTCAATATCTTCATTAAAAAATGGTCTTTACATCCATCTGCGGAGTTCAAGGTCGAAGTGTGCAACTAAGGCCATGATTGTCCAAAACAAATCCTTCGATGAAACTAGAGAGAAGGTTTCTTCAAAGTCAATCCATTCACGTTGAGTAAAACCCTTAGCTACAAGTCACGCTTTATGCCTCTCCACATTACCCTTAGACTCCCGTTTGGTTTTAAAAATCCATTTATTTAATGGAACAAAATCTCATACAGCGTTATCTTGCATTGATTTAAACTTTTCGTTCATTTCTTTAATCCACAACTGAGAATCAGAACTTTTCATGGCTTCACGAATACTTAAAGGATCGTTTTCTGTTGTACCATAGAATTCATCATGTTCTTGAAGGTACACTATATAGTCTAAAAAATATAGCGCTCTTCATTTCTCTAGTGAATCTATGCAAAGGTATAATTCCTTTATTTTGAACTTGAACTTCTTGGGAAGGTAGAGTCTTTTCTTCTTGAACAACTTCATTTTGCTCTATTGGAACAATTTCATTTTGTTGAATTTGGACAACATTCATATGAGGTAGATTAAAATCATCTTGAGTATCTATATGTTCTAAACGAATAGTAAGTGATGATTGACCTCCTAAATACCATATCATCTGATACCAAAATATCATTGTTAGAACCTTCATGAAACTCTACTGATTCTTCCTCAAAATGAATGTTAGAACCCTTCATGAATTTCGTTGTACCCGTCTCAAATATATTCTTTGTGGAATAATCATAAAACTTAAAACCCCTACTGTACTTGGGATATCCGATAAAATAACTTATAACCTCAAACATGTAAATTTTTTAAACTAGGTTTACGCCCAGTCCAAAGTTCATACGGTGTCTTAGTAGTTGTTTTCGTCAGAACTCTATTAAGAATGTAGGTTGCACCTTTTATTGTTTCTCCCAGACTGATATAGGTAATGTTGAATGATTAATCATATTTCTTATCATCTCTATTAATGTATAGTTTTATTTCTCAAATATCACAAATAGAATTAACTAAACACGAAATGTCATCATCTGTATAGATGGATGTTTCACCATCACTCAGGCTTCGGTTTCTTATCATACCATACAACGAAATACAAACATAAGTGGTTGTTGCTGTATCAACCTACCAACTATTTCTCAGCACATAAACTAAATTGATCTGAGAAGAGACCATAGAAGTGAAAATACCTTCGGATTTCATCATAGCCCTCCATTTTTCACATTCTTTCTTAAAGTTCCCCGGTTTCCTATAATGGAAGCAACACCCTTTACCAGACGTACCCTTATGTTTCTTTTATCCCGAACCGGATGCATGTGCATATGAACCTTCATACTTTCTCTTTATTCCCTTATCCATTTGAGCTTTCACCATTTGTACTTCTGATGTTCTTGCTTCATCTTTTCTTCCTTTTGCGTTGCCTAAGAGATGAGCTCGTTAAGAGTCAATTTCTTGCGCTGACAATTATAAGAAGTTCTGATGTTTTTATATTGAGGAGGGAAAAAATGAAAAGTAAAGCTTACCACAACATCTTTCGGAAGGTCAATCTTAAGTGCTTTCAATTTGGAAGAGATGTTTAACATTTCTAAGATCTGCTCACGAATAGATCATTTGCCACGATACTTTATAAAGGATAGCTTAATAAGAAGTGTCTTAATCTCTATTATATTGTTCTTGGCAAAACATTTCTCTACATTTTTTAGAAATATTTTCGTATTGGTGATCTGAGGTGGAACTGCACCACGGAATGATAATAGAATTTCTTGCTTCGTGATCCCTAGACTTACCATGTTCGACTTTTCCCAAGTCTCTGACTTTTTCTTCTCTGTAGGAGAACTGTCCTCAGTGAGAGGTTTATATTCATCGAACCTTAATGCTAAGTCGTAATCATAGCACATCAAGTGCAACGACATATCTTATTTCCACAACTCAAAGTTGCTCCTATTAAGTATGAGTGCCTTATTTCCTTCCGGGTTGTTAAGATACGAATTTGCAAACATAACAAACAACAAACAACAAATAGTCAAAACCATCATTTAACATATAATCTCCATAGTATTTATAAAATAAACACAGCATAATAGAACATACTCTTACAACACCAATAATATATATTTGGGCAAGCATATTAATTTGTAAATGTATGAGTTGGAGCATAGTTAATGTTGATCCTACCAATTAACTTAATTAAGAAAATATTCATTTGGGTAGATTTTTCTAGTTCAATTTTTTAATGGCCAATTCACAAATAATTATATCGTACCTAAGATTAATTATGTCAAACATTAACCTTCACTTAAGTAGATTAAAATTTACATACTTGTCATTCAAAAGACTTGTCAAAACTCTAAAATAATTAATTCATCAATAGAGATCACTTTGGCGATATGTTGGATCATTAATTATTTATCCAAATTTAGACAACTTAAAACATGCTAATTATTTAAAAAAAAACTATACAACTACAAATTCACTTAATTTCAAACTATTCTTTAATCTACATATAAATTTAATGTAATTTACACTTTAGATTATTATGAATATAATAATCTCTAATTTTATATTATAATATAATTCTTAATACATAACAACATTATATTTATATTAATATTAATATTAATACAATACTATTTCTAGGGGTGGCAAGTGGGTATGGACCTGCCAGAAATAAATGGGGACCTGTCAAAATTTAAATGGGTAACTGCAGACCTGGTCCGCCAGACCTACAGCCTGCCAGACCTGCAACCTGCCAAATCTGCAACCTGCCAGACCTGCAACAACATGTTAGACCTGTTTACATGTTATACGTGCATTAGGAGTAACCTGCCAGACCTGCAATCTGTTAGACCGGTTTAAAGTTTGATTATTATTATTATATGGTTATAAATATTATAAGTGTTGTAATTATTTTATAAACCAAAATCTTACTCTAAGTTATATTTAAATAATATTTTTACAATGTATATGATTATAAATAGTAGTAGTGTTGTTATTATTTTTTGATATTACATTCTGATTATTATTGTGATTTTGTTTTAAATATTATTGTTATTATTATTTTTTACAAAAATCATATCTTATAATTATTTGATAGTACAATTGTTTTTATTATAATAAAAGTTAAATATTCTTTTTTTTTATTTAGCCGTTCAGAGTTTATACTCTTGCGGGGAGTTGAACAATTGTTTTCAAATTAAAATACAAAATCTAAAAAAACTATTACAAACATCATTCATCTTCTTCTTCATAAGTATAATCCTCATCATCTTCACTTGAATGACTCGCAACTTCGTTTTCTTCCATAATTTCGTGTTCAAGTGTATCTTAATAATCATCCGGATAATCATCAAAGATGTCGTCTACATTCACTTCGTCTCTAAACTCTTTGTCTTGCCTCTTTTTATCCGCCGCGGTCCAATTCTTGATTGCCACAAGCACTCCAAGTGCTTTACCCGTCAATCTTGTTCTCTTATTCGTGTATTGCAACCTCGTTTGGCTAAAAGCACACTCACTTACAACTGTAGACATAGGTATTGCATAAATCTCTTTAACAAACCTGCAAAGAATATGATACTCATCAGTTTTAGTACCCCACCATCTTATGATATCTTCAATACCATAGTCGGGAAAATTCGAATTAATTAACACATTCAAATTAATTTTAAATAATATTATAAATTATTTGATAAGGAGTGCCTTAAATGGGTCTTCTGGTGGATAATCTGCGTGGGTTTATCTGCCAGACCTGCAAACCGTCAGACCTGCAACATGTCAGACCTTCAACTTGTTATACATGCATTAGTAGTAACCTGCCAGACCTGCAATCTGCCAGACCTGCAATCTATCAAACCTACAACCTGTTTAAAATTGTTAAATGAGTACATGTTTACCGACCCTAATTATTCTTAATACTTTAGGAATAAAAGTAAACTCTTATTAGTAATAAAAGTAACCGGTATAATAGCATGCTAATAAATGCTACATAAATTTTGATGCACATCTTCTTTTCCCAATTATAATTATTAATGTTACTAACTGTTACAGCAGTTTTAATGCCCGTCTTCTTTTCCAATGATAACTATTAATCGTAAAAAAAACTTGAAAGATTTGCCTGAATTGTATATCTAAGTAATTGTACAATATTAATACTTAAATATTATTAATACATTAGCAATAAAATTAGCGCAGGCTGATCTCGGGTAACTGCTGCAACATTTTTAATTGAATATCAATTTCACGTTGTTATTTTTTGTATTTTTTTCGGAGCTGCTATTCAGAGTGCAATGAATGCGCACAGGATAAATCCTCAGTCTAACGTGATAGCCTGCAAACCACCATATACAAAGTAATAGGCTCAGCCGAAAAAATGTATATAAAAAGACTCGAACTCATGACCTTTGGTTACAAGCATACCATACTCAACCAACTCGGCTACCCTTTGCGGGCTCATCCTGTATTTATTATGTCTATCAATTGGGTTTACTGTGCTTACTTTTATAAGCATACTGTAAAAATCAATTGTTTACTCCGCTTCTTAATTACTCATATGAGTATTTTTAGATATAATTAAAGCAATTATTAGAGACAATTAAAGCAGTATCATTTGTTAACTGTGTTTAGATAGAAATTGTAACTCTCTAAAAATATGGGGATGCCGAATAATTAACTACAATGGCATACTACAATTTCAATTACTTCAGAGAGTCTACTTTATCGACATTCAAATATATATAAAACACTATTATAATGGATTGGTATATAAACTGTTGAACCGCTGGTTTTGTGTATTTTATTTTTAAACATGATTTTAATTTAGCACTGAATCAATTCAAACCGTTTTAAATACACACTTTTAAGGGGTAAAATAATAAGTTTCGATATGATGAGAATTTGAAAAGTTAATAATTTAACTTTTATGGTCGCTATGATATTATTTGTTAGATTTTTTTTTTTTGAATTTCTAATATAACTTAAGAATTATATACTCAAATCATCATGTAATAATGCGGAAAAATATTTAGACGATGTAGACTTTCCTCGAATCTCCAGATTTTCGAACTTGAAGGAGATGATTCGTGATCCTTATCTAACGGTTATGATTCTTCTAAGAGATGGCATCCAAAACTTAAATTTGTAATTGATTCGAAAGAAGAATCAATTCGTTTTTCATAAAGGTATTTTTTCATTGTATTTTGATACCGTGTTCTTAAGAAGTGAAAAACTCACTTCTTATATAGAAATCTTAGAAAACGGTTCTTCTTATTTAATTGTTTGTAACTTCGAGAGATTTACTTAATGAATATTAGTCCTTATTAAATTTCCACTATTATGGATCATAACCCGGTATTATTTTGTCTTACAAAATAATCCAAAAACTTTACATTTTGCTAAAGTTGTTTATTTCTGAATTCAATCATTCATAATATTTAGAATTAAACCTGGTATCTATCCAATTACCTCCATGATACATATTTTATTTACTAGTCCGTTCCTTTCTATATGATTACTTTTATTGGACTAATATTAACGATAGTCCGGTACATCGATAAAACATGTGGCGGTCCAACTCAATGGAGAAATTCTAACATATGTATCTCTACCTTATTCTTGAGAAATAAAAAGTCATAGATAATTTTATAGCTTTTAAGACCACAATTAAAAACTAACTTGGGTAGAGATTAAGTGCGTCATATCTTACCGTGATGATGAATATTATGATAAATATGATAGTTTGGATGAAAAACATCATGGACCATTTGTAAATACCTAGAGGAGTGCATTATAGTTCCTCATTATACAATATCGGGTTTGTCCAACATAAATGATGTATCATAAGCGGTGAAACCATACACTTAAGCATATGGTAAGAACTATGATAGTCACTCGGCTCTAGCCCTATCGCTATGAGATGAGGCTATCAAATCATATATTCTCAATATAATTCCTAAAAAACAACCATAAATATTTCATATGAACTTCAGACTACGTGTAAGCTTAACTTAAAGCATGTGCATGTTTGAGGATATTCATCTTAAGTGAAACCTTATAGTATGAGTCAAAAGAAATTAGGCAATAAGACTTTTAATTGTTATTTCATTGAGTATTCCAAATATAAAAAAGGCTTTAAGTTTAATGAAACTTCCACTAAAAGTATATATGAGAGAAGAACAACAAATTTATTTGAGGATGTTAAGTTTGGGGGAAGAATTTATGAACAAATATTCATTTTTTGAGTAATAATTCATAGAGATTCACGAAGGTTCTAACGCTGATAATTAAGTATAAGAGCATTTGGTTTCAATACGGAGATCCTCCTTTGATCCTTCTGAATGATAACTGCAACAACAAAGGGTATAAATATAGTTAGTCAAGGATTTTTGGATTAATGAAAATTTGGACTTCAATAAGCTTCATATATTTCTTAAAGATGATGTTATTGCTAAGATTAAATCTATTCAAATCAACCCTAATCTTGATGATGCTATCATTTATAAATTATCTAAAGACACTGAGTTTAGTACAAAGCATACTTGGAACAATTTAAGAACCAAGTACAACTGCTCCAGTATTTATGGGAAGTTGTGGAACATGGTGACTCCTAAAAAATACTCTTTTTAGCTTGGAAGCTTATTAAAAAATATAAAAGAAGCATTTTAGCATTGCTTCTAAATGCCAATTCTGCAGAACTATTGAGAGCCCTAAGCATCTATTCATCGAGTGTGATCTAATTTGAAAGGTTTTAAGGTATTATGCAATGCTTTTCAACATTGAAATCTATACCTATATGACTATTTCACACATATTGAAGGTCTGTTTCTGGTCAAGAAATGCTAGAGTTCACACTAGGTCCATTCTTTCGGTCATCATCCTTTGGACTGTTTGGAAATTCAGAAATAAAGTAAAGTTTCATAACAATGCTTTCACCTCTGATCAGATAATCAGGTACATTGACAACATTATAATTAATCTAGATTTAACTAATTATATGAGAAAAAAACATTGGAGTAAGGATCTTCATCTTGCTAAGAACATGGAATGCAAATCATCTATTGTTCCTAAGATTACTTATCTCCAGTGGTGTCCTCTCCTGGCTTTCTCAAACTTAACACTGATGCATCTTGTTTGAGAAATGGAGAAGCTAGAGGGTGGGGGGGGGGGGGGGGTTATTATCATAAATATTGAGGGCAAGATTGTTCTTGGGGCCTCTTATCGATATCAGAAGCTTAGCCCTCTAATGGCTGAGCTGAGAGCCATGCTCGATCGTTTAGTCCTTTGTAAAAAAACAAAACTGAAAAAATATCCTGATTGAAACTGACTTTGAGGTAATTTTCAATCTGCTTGCTATTGATGTTTACTCGTATCATCTTAGATCTGCTCTTAGTTTTTATAAAAATCTTATTTACTCAACTATGATAATTACGAACATTTCAAGGCTCCAAAACATGGCAGCCGATTGGCGTGCCAAGTGGACCTTGAAATGCAAGGTATAACATACCTCAAAAGTATGAGTTCGGGTTACTTAAATATGAAGGATTTAGCCTACTCTTCATATTTTTTAAACAAGTATACTGCTTGATTGAAATCGTCATTAGAGAAGAATATGGATATTCCTAATTGCGAGGCCTTCTGGAGTGAAGTCATAATTTGCCATGCATTCTGCTCTTCTTACTCAAATGGGTTTTGAGGAATCGTCTTCAAGCTATCAGTTGTTGTCATCTTCTAAGCGAAGTCTTTCTGAGCATCTTTCTGGCTCGATTAATAATCGATTAAGCATCACCCTCAGCTCCTGATTCAGGGGTTGCTCTCTCTGGTTATGAGAGTTTCAAACCTGTTGTATGAAGCCTTGGAGTCCCCCCTTTAGTGGCCAGTGAAGTCTAGGAGAGTTGTCTAGATATTGTACTGCTAAAGCTCTTCTGTTCAGCAATCACAGTTAGATTGTCTCTTGCATGTTGGTTGATGGATCGAGGATAATTTTCACAGTTCAAGCTTGGGGGCTGGAGTAAAGCTCTGTGGAGGAAGATGTGAAAGCTAGGATTTTAGTTCTAATTGAGAATAAGAGTATATGTCGTGTCTATTGCCTATTCAGGGTTACTATATTCTCTGTAACTTAAATTTGGGCTTCAATTTGAGGCCTGATTCGTGAAATAAATATTTTAATTTTAAAAAAATACATTTAAGAATGTACTAGAGAAAAGAATAATAATAATATGTCATTGGATTATATAGTGTATCGTAAAGAAAATGAAGCCTCATGTGGTGTACCTATAGTTTATCATGTTTTCATGAAGCTATGAAGAGTTCTAATTCTCATTTATGGATTAACGCTATTAAGAAATAGTATAAGTCAATGATAAATTAAACGATTTAAAAGCTTGTCGCATTACCCAAAGAAAATAAGTCGATTAATTGTAAGTAGATTTATAAAACCGGAAATGATTTTAAAGGTAACATGGAGAGATATAAATAAAAAATTGTGGCAAAAATTTACACTCAACGTGAAAGGATTTAATTTAAAGAGACCATCTCACGAGTTTTGTTAGTTGCATACTTTAATATAGATCTTCAACAAACAAATCTATATGTTGCAACCGTTTTTAAAGTGAAATTGAGAAAATGATCTATATGTTGCAGCTTGGGACTTTTGTAATTGGTGATATAAACTCAATGTTATGAAAACTTAAAAAATGCAATCGTGGGCTCAAACACGCTTCTCAAAAGTGGTAACATACATTCCTTGAAGTAATGCTAAACTTAGTTGAGAATTGTGTGTATCAAACGTTGAATGAGAGTAAGTTCATATATTTCGTGTGATATGTTGATGTCATACTGTTGGGAAAAAATGATAATGATTTTTTATATAAAAATAGAGATTTATGTCGAACAAATTCGATATGAAAGATCTCGGTTTCTGTATTAGGAATCCAGTTTCACCTTGATCGTTTCTGTGGAATCCTGGGATTTTTAAAACTTTATTCATATAAAGTATGTTGTAACAATAAGTAATAATATATAGCTAGCTATTGAATACCCATATTGAAAACGAGACAAATTAAGTCTAAGTCAATATCCATAGACAAAATTTAGGATTAAAAAATGAAAAATATTTCATATATTTTGGTAGTCGAGAATCAAATGTATGCTCATATTTTTACCTAGTCAGAAATTTCCTTTGTTATCAGATTGCTAGAAAGATATGAAAGTAATTCGTGTTGGAATTTCTCCATTAAGTTGGACCGTCACATGTCTTATCGATGTATCAAACTATCGTTAATATTAGTCCAATAAAAGTAATCATAAAGAAAAGAACGGACTAGTAGATAAAATATGTATCATGGAGGTAATTGTATAGATACCAGGTTTAATTCTGAATACTGTGAAGGATTGGATTCGGAAATAAACAACTTAAGCAAAACGTAAAGTTTTGAGGTTATTTTGTAAAACAAAATAATACCGGGTTATGGTCCCTAAGGGTGGCAATTTAATAAGGACTGGTCTTCATTAAGTAACCGTCTGGAAGTTACAAACGGTTAAAAGAGAAGAACCGTTTTCTCACTTCAGTTCTATATAAGAATGAGTTCCTCATTCTTAAAAGACACGAGATAAAATACAGAGAGAAAAATCCTTTAAGAAAAACAAATTGATTCTTCCTTCGAATCAATTATAAAAGTGTGTTTTGGTTGCCATCTCTTAGAAGAATCGATAACCTAGCAAAGGATCACGGATCATCCGCTTCAAGTCAGGAATCTGAAGATCAAAGAATGTCTACATCCTGTAAGTATTTATTCCGCATTATTACATGATGATTTAATTTCACGGTTCAATAAGTATATTAGAAATCCAAAAAGTATTTCTTACAATTCGGGGATGGACCATAGGAAAGTAGTGAAAATGGTTAGTTGGTATTTGCAATTAACACAAGGACACGTGTTGACAAATAAAAATTTGGATAGTCTGATGATCATTGGATATTCTGACTCTGATGTTGGTATTTCGAATTTTTTTATATTAAATGTTAGAAAATTAGAACGACATAAACGACTTATATAAAATTTGGCGGATAACTTAGATCAGATAGAGCTTATTTCTTTATTTTGGGTTGAGGAACGTATTGGATATAAAAAAACATTATTTACCTCACTTATTTATTATGATTCATGTTGAATTTATTTTATGATATATAGTTTCTTCAAACTTATAATACAAATAACTATAAAAAAAGTTTATTCAATTAACATAATAGACAAGTTGAATAATATATAAAAGTATAGTTATTTTATCATTGGTTGGCCTAGTCTCTCAATCATCAATGTTATTGGTAGGTTCAAGATGATCTTTGAAAAATAACGTAACATTTTGGAACCAAATTCCAAAGTCGAAATAGGATACGAATATACACACATATTTGTTGGTACTGAGACAAATAACATAGTTCATAGCGTTGAGCGACTAGTACATCGCTTTTAGTAGTTCTGACGTGACTCGCCATGACAACAGGTAACCACCATAAGACGATCATGCAACAATTCAGGTAATGGAATTTATATTTCTTTTATTTTAGCTCAACATACATTTAAAAAACTTCTGAATATGGATTTGTTTCTTTATCACAGATACATTTTGTTTAAATGTTTCTAGTTTTACACAATACTATGTGCTCTTCAGATCTGTCAACAATTCTTGTTTGGTAACTTTTCGAAAAAAGAGAAAATGTTAAGAATACTGCTACAATCTGAAATATTTTTGAAAGTTTTATTTGGACAAATACATGTTTATCACTATTACTTGTAATTTATGTATTATTTAAAAATAATTCTTCTTATAAAGAATGTATAATACAAATGCTATTACATAATAAATATTTTAGTACTTTATTTTTTGGTTTTGTAATTCTCCTGAAGAGAATTCCAGATTTTGAGTGCAAAATTACCATTTATGTAGAGGTCGAATAAGAAGTCTAGAAGAGTAGTACTCTTTTGATGCTCCAGAAGTTCCTTTAACTTTATGTCAATATTGTGGTACACTATCTAAGCTTTTACAAAAAATGTCAGATTGTCTTGCTACTTTGTGAAAGTTATTGAATCAAAATGATTTAATCAAATAAAATTTTGCTTCAGCACTTTGATATTAGTCAATATCATTCTCATAAAAATTTATAATATATACTTATTTTTTAATGTTAACAACATAAACAATTTACAGAACTTAGGTCACTAGAATTTGATAAGAAAGATAACTTCTTCTTTTTCTTTAGATTATGGGATTAGAAACATACTAGATATATTTTCTAAAGAGAAATCATGTCTCGACATCACTTAAAGTTATCAATTTTTTTTGGATATAACAAGGCTTTAGCACTCGGTTCAAGCAATAAGAAATTGAAAATTTGTTCGATAAAATTTTATAAATTACAAGGATATCAAAATTAGTATAAAAAGTTTTAGATATTAACTTTATATGCTTGATATCATGTTAAGAAAATTATGCATCTTCTTGACACCCATATACCTTTTTAGATATAACGCAATCTTGAAAAACCTTTCAACATAAAAATAGAAAATGCGAGACACGCGTTCAAAACATAAAACTGCTTGTCGCGAGCACGAGTCATGTCGTTTTGGTGTATAACTATTTTAATATGGTAATATTTTCTAAAAACTAATAGAGAATATGCTCTTCAGTTTAGGTTTCAAAATTTTGATAATGTCTAGCTTTGCATTTTAACAATCAAAATTTCATAGTTCTAAAATATTTTGCATTTTAAAAAATGACTAACAACACGCGCAAAACTATATCAAAGTTAACTAGATTGTGCTTCTCAATATATACATATTAGATTTCATAGATAACAACATCTTCTTCTTAACCATTATCACTGTAAAGATCATCTTCAAAATTTATATTTTTTGTTTCGATTACAACCTCGTTGGATGGTTGAATTGACTCGTATAAGGGTATAAAACCTATAACGAGATAATGATAATATACCGTATAAACCACAGATCAATGGTGTTATAGAAACATCATGTTATATGTTAAGGAGAGAGAAATTTAATATATTCAAAATAACTAACCTCTAAATTGATATGTAAATATGGATTTGTAAAAAATAGGTAGTGCATCTGTGGGTTTGAGCTTGAATCTGAGGGAGAAGATAAACAAATTTTAGAGATAAAAAAAACTCTAGTAACTATGTTTAACAATTCAATTATATGTATAAAATGTGTAGAAAGCTATTTTTATCTAATATAATGACTTTAGTAAAAATGACGTTTTTAGTACCACTAAGAATAGTGGAGAAATTCTTTTTTATTCTAGTCAACGTTAAACATTAAAGAGCTAATGTTGATTATGTCCTTTATAGATCTTGAAAATATGTCCACCTTGGTGATCTTGAGCTCTCTTAGATTATAAAGTAAACATTTTATTAGATTTTGTAGTTATTTGATATATTAATCTCTTTTATTGACGATTTTTAATATATAATAATTATGTTGTATCTTATATAGTTCTAGTAAAAAATTTATACATTAAAGTTTGAGTTGTTGGAAATGTATGAACCATTATGTTAATAATGTATTTAGTCATTGTCATAAGACAGTTCAGTTAATAAGTAATCGGGTTATATATATAATCATGAATTGGACCAATATGTGAAAATCAATTATGTATAAGTGTAAATACCATATTAAATTTGGGTTATATGAAGGAGTGTACCTAAATATTCACACTTATGTAATAAATTCATTAATTAATTTTAGTGGGTTATGGTCCTTGAAAACATAGTGGAATAAAGAGGTTTATAAGAATATGCATGATATTTGTTTGTCGCTCTGTTGTGTGGATTCACCACAAAATAATAGTCTTCTATTATTCTTGTTCTCTAGGTTTCTTTTGTAAATCGATCCACGATACATGAATAATATTATAAATCAATCAATAACACATGAATATGATTTAAGATACACAATTAAATAGTATATCCAATAGACTCAAACAAGCACGAATAAGAACACGATGAGGGCATTTATAATCTATTATTATTATGGTGCACATTTTAAGAAGTAAGTGAATTCAACAACTTCACTCATAGTATATGATCCATTGATACAAGGGAATATTTATTATTTATGTTATCATTGATGTATAGAGTGATTTAATATATATTAGCAAATGGTATTGGAGCTTAGGCTCCATTGTGAATCGATATAGTGTTGTATGTATGTTTCAATAAATCGTATGAAAAACATCTTGACTTAATTTTGGTAAAACATATGTGTCATTGGGATTATGTGCTGATTTAGCTGGTTCGAGGTATGAGTTTAGGGTTATATGAAAGCATATTTGATAAATCATACAAACATGCTAATGATTACATATTTTAGTTTCTGATATTTTAAACGACTGAATTATGGTTTTATCCATAATTTAGGGTTAACTTTATGTTGAAATAATAGGATTTTACTATGAAAGAGACTCTATATCAAAGGATAAAACAAGTAGTAAAGAGTTGTCTACACACCTCCATCGCGATCAACCCTGATGTTATAGTGAAGAAATGATCATGTTTGATGCGATCAATTTCATCTCACTATGATGAAAATGGGTTGCTTCAACGAATAAGTTCTTTGTTGTAGCATGAGACCCATGAGGGTTCTAGGCTTGGGTTTTCCTCCTTTTGTGACATGTAACCACTTATATATTTTTGAGATGATTTCCTTTATATGTATGTGTTTGAATTGAGATGCGTGTTTAAATTTTTATGTGAATATGCATAACTAAGGTAGTTAAACTACGCAATTTGAATCATAAAATCAATTAATCGACCCAAATGATGGTTAATTTGTGGATTAAAGATCCTAGGGTCTGAAGAATTCATGGATTAAGTATATTTCAAGTATTTTTCGACCCAAAGAAAGGTCAATACTTGACATGATTAATAATAAAATAAAGAAAATAATTCGGACAATATACATTAAGTTTTTAATCTAAGTAGAGGAATTAACCTAAATGAGGGTTTCTCTGGCACTTAACCAATTAAAATAAAATTTATAATGTTTTTTCAAATTCATAAACAAAAGGTTAGTATGTTTATCTAAAAGTATCTTATTAGTGACGTGTGTTATGTTTTACATGTATTATGCCACATATAAGCACTTTAAGTTACAGTAATACATGTTAGTGAACTGTGCATTTGACGATTGTTATGTGTAAAGTTTTTTTAAATACTTATAAACCATAAGGCAATAATATGCTAAAATCAATGGTTGGTCACTAGTTTTTACAATTTGTGTCAAAACGGTCATTGATGTTCACTTATATATTAAAATGATCACTTTTGCTTACCGCTTATATCATATGTGGTCCCTCGCGCGTGCCTTTTACCAGAATGTGACATGTGGTAGGTAAATAACAGGTTTTTTGTTGCAAAGTTCCATTGTTAGGGTGGCGACCAAAGTCCCACATCCCACAACGGTTAAACATGGGAAGGATCAGTGGTATATAAGTAAGAACATACCTAACTAGTATGAGGCCTTTTGGTAGTGGACCAAATGCAAAACCGTGAGGGCCTTCGGGTGCCAAAGAGGACAATATCATACTAGTGTTGAGATCGGTTGTGTTCTTAGTTATATACGAAGGTGGAATATGTGGACCGGACCCCCATATTCCCAAAATGTAGTATCAGAGCGTCAGGCCCAGACAGAACGCGATGACGGTAATATTCTCGGAGGTCGAACATGATGAACCAGTAGTCATGCTCAAGTTGAATGATCTACTCTATACATCCTAGTTCGGAGCGTCCATGACTCATCAAGCGGTGGTACTTGATTCGAGTGGATAGTGGAGCTTAGGAACAAGCACAGGATGATCGAGTGAGTAGATAGATCCGCTGTAAAAGCTGTATTTCTCAAGTGGAGAAACTTCTGATTAGAGTGAGCGGATGAAAGTCAATTGAGAGGAGGCTAAGTGGTACTTTGTTCGAGAGGAGGATTTGTTAGGGTGGCGACCAAAGTCCCACATCCCACATCGATTAAACATGGGAAGGATTAGTGGTATATAAGTAAGAACATACCTAAGTAGTATGAGGCCTTTTGGTAGTGAACCAAATACAAATTCGTGAGGGCCTTCGGGTGCCAAAGCGGACAATATCATACTAGTGTTGAGATCATGTTGTTCTTACTTATGTACGGAGGCGGAATATGCGGACCGGACCCCCATATTCCCAACACCCATCAATTTTATGACCTAAAATACTATTCCCCTACTTTTTTACCATGTACTTTAACTTGTAAGTTTATTAATATTTAACTTTATTTTTTTACCATTAAATTTTATTTTTTTACCATTTGCTATTATTTTTTAAACTTTAAACATAAATTAGTTTACGAACCGGGTGGTTCACAATCTATAAATTTAACCGACCTAATCCCAAAAAAAAATCCAACCTACTTTTATATTCAGTAACTCGATTCACATTTAAATTTATAGAAATGTAAGTCGATTAGGGTTCTTGGTCTCTAATTTTTTAGCATTTGTTTGTATTAATTGATGTCCCAGTTAGAGAGAAATCTCTAGGGACAAGTTCTTTTAATCGCATTATATAAAAAGACAATTTCTTTATTCACTTTCTTGAATAATAAATTTGTGTACTATATGTTTTTGTACTTGTTGAATAAATCAATTTTTTTTAACTCCGAAGATGCTTTGTGATAACGAGAATTTGATTACATAAGTATGTGTTGTTTTTAGTTCTGTGATTTTTACACGGTTTCGCAAAACAGTTACAAATAGATTTTCAAGTTTTCTACTTATTGAAACCGTCATTAACGGGGAGACAGAGTTTCGCTAATTTTTGGAAGGTTTGTTAAAAAAATGCTAATGGATCAAGAATTTTGAGTTCACGAGTTATGGTGAAAATAAGGTTGGGGTTTGATTTGATAT
This sequence comes from Limnanthes douglasii subsp. nivea, assembly GCA_036936605.1. NCBI lineage: Eukaryota > Viridiplantae > Streptophyta > Magnoliopsida > Brassicales > Limnanthaceae > Limnanthes > Limnanthes douglasii. The sequence continues at coordinate 305,212,851 of JAUPFV010000001.1, forward strand.
TAAATAACGATCTAATATATATATGAAAAATATATAAAATGGGTAGTGCACATAAATTCTTCGATAAAATATGTGAGAGAAACGTGGTTTCATTGACAGATTTTATGTGTTGGCATATATTATATGACAACCTTACAGAATCGTTCAATACTTCTAATAAGATGTGTATTTCAGGTATGAAGCAAACGAGTTCACTTTCTCACATAATCTAAACGCGTGTACAAATAAATATGTAGGGTTTTCATCAAAAGTGAATCAGGTTACTGAATAAAAATAATGGGCTTGATTTTGTTGTTGGACTCAGATAGCTAAATTTATTAAATTGGGTCTCAACCAGTAAATGGTAAAAAGTTAAAAGTAAAAAGTAAGACAATAAAAATAAATTATAATAATGTTAAAAGCTAGAGTAAATGATAAAAAAATTGGAAGGAGTATTTTGGGTTTGAAATTTTGATAGACTAAAATTGTAACAAAAAAAACATTTTGTTTACCTACCATGTGTCACAATCTGGTTAAAAGCATGTGCGAAGGACAACAGAGGTTACAAGTAGTAAACAAAAGTAACGGTTTTAAGAGAAATGGTAAACACTAGTGACCAACCATGTTTTTTAGCCCCAATAGAACCTCCATTTTGACGTGTTAAGTGGAGATTCATGAAATTATATGTGAATTGTTGTCATCATGATTTGACATTAAGGAGAAATAAGTATACGCCTCTTAATAAAGAAAATTCTCATAAAGAGAATAAACAATTTGAGCCGTGGGGAAAGTCATATAGGTTGAGCTTTGGAATCATGAAATAATGATTACCTTTATAATTTCATGAGGTGTCCCAACTCAAACTCCTACACAATTAAATCTCTCAAAGTAGTTAAGAATTTGTTTTCCGAAATTTAATAAGGAGGATATCATGATGGTGTTACTTTAACTCTCCACCATGAAGTTTGATTGCAAAAGTACAATAAGACAACATGTTTTGGGATGACAATGACCGTCTGAAAGCTAAATGTAAATAAGATTGATATTCCCTAATGAGTTGCAACATGGTTTACGTTTCAGTTTTCCTTAGCGTGAGAAGTAGACAATTAGTAAAATGGCTTATCGCGCTACTTAAGAGGAGGAGATGCTGAAACAAGAACGTCAAAAGAATCATAAGATGAGCTCTCAATATGAAAATAATAGAAGAGAAAATATGATATAGCATTTGATAAAGCTTTTGGTCTAGGAGTAAAGAAACCTAAAAGATCCGCTAGTACAGGTCTATGATTTTTTTATTTGCAAAAGGAAGGGACATTTCAAAATGGAGCATGAAAGTTATCAAACTTAAATACAAGCTAACGATAATCTTACAAATGTCGTTTGTTCAAAAATCAATTTAGTTTCAGTTCCACGAAACACATGGTGAATTGGTACGTTTATGATCACCAATGAAGTCAAAACCTTAATTATAATGAAATATTCATGCATCAAAAAAATGATAATTTGTTCTTACTGTTTGTCATTTATGACTTTCAATTATTACTTTCTCGTTAGCGTTAATTATTTTTTATTCTTTTTCGTAAAAAAATGTTTTGATAAAATGTCTACGGTTAATCCATTGATTTATTTTTGCATAATAAAACAATAGATACTTAAATATTAAATACTATTAATTAAAAATAATAATGAATTCAAACTTATTTTACTTTTCTATCCATCTTGTTGAACCAAACGATAAAATTTAATCGAAAATATTCAGGAGACCATTCGGATAACTTAATATTTTATACAGATCAAACTCAACAATAGGTTTGTTTCTTAACCTTGAAAAAATAGGGATAGTTGTATTTTGTTTTTTTAATAATTAATAACTATATTTAATAAATTGAATTTTGATGCTATTATATTTAAGAACTGATTTTTTTATAATTATTCTAATAAATTTATATAAATAATATTATTTGAGTAATTTTGGTCTTTTTCCTCTTTTATCCATCCACAAACTTTATCATAAATAATAATTGTTGTTTTAAAGTGTAAACCTTTTAAGCATGTTTTACATTTTAGCAATCCTTGTAGATGCTGAGTCAAGCTCAATATCATCTTTTTCTCATTACAAAGGTTGACACTGTGTTTGAAGCATAATGAAGAGAGCAAAAAAAGGTTGCGATGTTTGTCTCTTCCCAACAGAACCCGACTCTTCAAAACCTATACAGACAAGTTTGATTTCGTAGCTTAAGTTGAATCCATTGTATTATATGAGTGGTGTGAAAGATGACTAGATTTCCATCTTTCTATGCCTATCCAAATTGATAGGAAGAAAAGAATCGCAAACCAATGGGAGGCTTACAGACATAAAATAGTATCAATGTGCAAATCTCCTTTAGATGGATTGCTTTGATTTTCAACAACACAATGAGACTCCCTTGTTTAGTGGAGTGGACAGTGGAGATCAGCATCTATATAAGAGTATTAAAATATTGGATCTTTCTACCCTAATTCAAAGGTGTTTTCTTTATTCTGAACAGCACTAAAATTTGAAGAGCTAATGTTGATTATGTCCTTTCTAGATCTCCAAAAGATTACAATTTTAGTGATATAGAGCTCTATTGGATTGTAAGGTAAACTTTTTATTAGATTTTGCAACCATTCCATATCTTTTATTCACTATTCTTGTCTTTTAATAGTTGGGTTGTATCTTGTATTGTTATTGTTGTAATCAAAATCTTATAAATGGAGTTTGAGTAACATACAATTGGAAAAGAAAATGTAACGATAATCATTGAAGATGGTGGAACAAAACTTTTATTTTAAAAGGCACAATATCGTATTATAAACAAAAACCATATAAACAATTTACAAAATTGTATGAATTTGATAGGAATGGTAATATTCTTTTTCTCTACATAATAGATGTGATGCATACTAAATACGTTTTGAAAAACATATCTTTTTTATGCCATTAATTTTGTTTTTTTAAAATATAACAGGTTTGTTTTATCTTTCAAAACAAAAGTTTTATCCATAAACTTTTGGAAAATATTTTTTTGAAGTAGTAGTATATAAGATTTTTAAAAAATATTATTAGTGGATGGTTTATTTTTTCAAATTTTAAATTATTTATAAAATTTAAAAAATTATTTTATCATCACACTTGTAAAAAGAGTTTAAAAAATTACGCATAAAATTACAAAATAAGAGAGATACTTGTTGAAGAACACACGACCAGTAGTTATTAGATGGTGTTGCATTCAAAATATAATTGTTTGTCGCAACAATGAACTAGACCATTATAAAAAATAACTATCGTGATAACTTTGTTTTTGAAAAAAGTTTAGAAAAAACGTTAATATAATTTACTCGGCTAATTTTTCGCGCTAAATTTGTTCGTTTCCGTGATAAGTTTGCTCATCCTACTTCCTCTAATGCATTTGAAACTATACTAAATATAACTTATTGTTTTACGTTTAACAATCCAAATCGTATATAAATTCACTTTTCCAATTATTTCATTTAGTTAAAAATTATAACAACTTCTATTTTATCAAATGATAGCACCTTTTCATTGAGACAAATTTTATGCATAAAACTGAATATATTTATATTTGAATTTTATTTTAGATGCAACTTCGGACAAATTTTCCTATCAAAATCGTCACTTTCATATACATATACGTTTTATTAATTTTATTTTTCTTTGCATTATTTTTGTTATGTTCAATTCAAAAACTTTATTAGAGATGAACTTGTTCTCTACCGGAGACGACGCCATCCTGGATTCTCATAGATACAACTCTTATAATGTTTTCATTATCTTTAAACACATGTCACATAAAATCGTATTATGCGTTTTATAAACTTGTTCATCCATGAGAATGACATCATATACCACATATCTTAGATGTGACTCATTTTTATATGTTGAACTAATTTTCTAATAACGTGTTGTTACCTATTAAAAAGTATTATTTTTATATGTTACCTATAGTCGAATTATGTTGATATCATTTAAAAAATATTAGTTTAAGAGTTTTAGTCTTATCCATCTAGATGTCAAGTTCTTACTAAAAACAAATGTAGAGACTTATATGGTTTTATATTGAATCAATTTATCTAATTTACTTATGTTTTATACTTATATATCTAGAATTATCATTTTCATTTCGATTATATGATCTATTAAGACTTATTTGACTATCATAATGTAAGTAGTTTGTCATTTTCCTATTTGAAGTGAATGATATTCCCACCAATAGGTCTCTCAACCATTCAACATTATTTGTGATTGCAAAAATGCTATAAATCAGGACTCTATATTTGAATGAGATATATATTTATATTTCTTTGATCCTAAAAAATAACCATACTTTCAAACGTAAACATCCATCGTCTATTTATAATTGGCTAGATTGGTGAACAATTTTATATTTGTGTACACCTCAATACCGTTTAAAAAGTTTGAATAATAAAAACACATATCTTTGGTCTTTTTCAAGTAACCATGGATGTTGTCAATAGCATTCTAATATTCTACATTTGTATTACTAGTAGACTAACTCAATTTAACAACTAAAAATGAAATAGCATGTTTAGTACATAGAGTCGCATACACGAGACTTCTTATAATACTAACGCATTATTTTATTTGAGCCACGACTCATCCTATATTATTTATAAGTTTAGAACTAAGATAGATTATATATATGCTTCTTTGGTTTAAAATATTTAACGCTATCAAATATATTTTAAATATAGTAAGATTGACTAAGGAATAACACTCACCATTTTTAATACTACTATTCTCATAATAATGTTTCCCCTTTAATATCATTTATCTTAAAGATAAAAGATAAAAATCTCGTTATTTCAACAATCTTTCTCAATTCATTACACAATTTAAGTAAGTCATCGAAATATTAGCACGCTATAACCACTGTGTCATACAAATATTTGTTTATAAAAATGTGTCCGCTATATTGTCTCTAAACCTATTGGATACTACTGCATGTTAAAAAATATCATTTTTAAATTGTTTATTTCAGATCATATAATGACGTCACACTTTTGAATTCATTACCCGAAGAATAAATTTACCACTTCTTTATGTGGATTTCCGTGTAGAAATATTCATTTAAGAATGTCATAATGGCACCTATTTGATGAATCTTAATAATGTATCCTAATGCATTTACAAAAATTATATATAGTACATAACAATGTTAAACTATAATTTTAGAAACTTATAAGCTTTATTATCTGTTGTATATCCAACGCATACACATGGATCAATGTGTATCAAGTCTAGCAATTTATTGTATATTTTAATGTTTATATAAAAAAATTATTCATATTTGATTTTACATACAATTCACATTTCTCATATAAAACTATATAATATTTTTTAAATACAATTTGATAATTCTTTTAATCACGTTATGTTTATGGGTTCAAGTTGAAAGTGTTATAAAAAGTAAACATCAAAACTAAATAAAGTTTTTATTTTATAAATATATAAATAAATATTACATAATTTAACCATCTCGTTATAAGAGTACCCCTTCCTAACTAAGATATCACCCTTGAATAAGACTAGTTTTCCATAATCACACAATGAACAATTCTAGGCCTAGTCTAAATATCACTAAACATTAAATATTTGTTCATATTAGGAACATACATAGCATTGGTGAGACTTGTACTTGTCATATGTGTGTAAATTAACTTAACATTTTAATGTCATTCTTTTTCAATTTATGAGTGTTTTCATTTGCACATCTTTTTTGTCACTATTTGATTCAGTCAACTTGGATATAGTTTTTCATTAGCAATGTGCATATATGACCAAATTCCGTACCACCACCTAGAGATTATTTTTTTAATATTATTGACTTCCGTGACAATAGCTATAATCTCATCATCCGCGATATTAATGCTCTCTATATTCATGTGAAGATTATATTCTTTTATAAAATAATGAGTATTGCCACAACATAAAATTTTCCTTCATTTTCAAAAGTAACCTTATTTTTTTACAAAGTTCCTTTTAATAGAGCTTATAATTTTTATATCTTAGCTTCATAAAGTTTACACTACTAAAAGTTTCCATTTTAGATTTTTTTTTCTGTTTTATTACGAACAACTTTTTTCACGTTTAAGTGTTTCTAATTTTTCTCCATAGTATACTCCTCAAACTTTTGAACATTCTTACTTTAGTAACTCTTCTAATAAGAAGGAATTTTATATTATTACTTCAACTTAAAATATTTGAAGAAGTTATATTTAGTGTTTTCTCATTATTACATATAATTTATGTATTTATTAGAGATGAGCTTTACCATTTAACAACTTATAATCAAAATAATAAGATATAAGAAATTTATTACTATTTAATTTCTTGGTTTTTTATTTATCTTGGAAGACATTCGATATTTTGAGTGCTAACTTATCACTTATGTAGAGGTCGAATATGGAGTCTAAAAGTATGTTCAAAATATACCATCAATATATCAAGTCGTCAATCTCATTCTTGAACCGCTTTTCTTTTACTTATTTTGAATATTTTTATACTCCAAAAGTTTCTTTGACTTTGTGTCAAGAATATAGTATATATTTAACACCGTTATACAAAATTTAACTTATCTTAATAACACCAAGAATCATAGCCACTTATCAAGTAATTGAGAGGTATTTTTTATGATCAATTTTTGTACTTCTTTGATCGACTTTGGTGGAAACATTATCATTAATACTTTCAGTTGACTTCGATCAGCTTAATTTCCTTTTTTAGTTATTATAATTACCCAATTTTACCCAAAAGAATACTTCAATTAATTCAGCTTTAGATTATACTTTCTTAAATTAATGAATGTTTCATATAATGTTGCTACATACTCACTTGTTTCATTATTTTTCATTAGTATATCATCTGTATAAGCTTCTAAATTTATACCCAACTGTTTAGAAAAAAAACAGATTAACAAATCTCGGATATGTTGCTCCAATATGTTTAAAACCAAATGGCATTACTTTGTAATAGTATAACGTTTTTCCATCATTAACGCATTACTTTCTTCATCATTTTGATGTATTTTAATTTTATTATAACATAAAGAAGCATTCATTAAATATAAATACTCATGATCACTCGTTGCATCTACTAATTTATATATCTAGTCAAAGAAAAAACATATTTTGGCCAAACTTAGTTAAGATCTCTAAAATCAACACAAATCTTCCATTAGATTATTTAACCAACACCGGGTTTTTCCAACCATGTTGGATAATTTTATTATATAATATGCCCTATCTTTAATAATTGATCAACTCTTTAACAATAACTTTTGATTTTTTAACTGAAAAAATCTTATTTTATGGTAAATTTATGTCTTAGCCTATTGTTTATTTCTAATTCGTGACAAATAATTGATCGACTAAATTTAGTAACATCAGAACTATTCAATGAAAAAAGATCAATGATTTTTTTAAACCAACTATTAACTCATTTTAAAATTCATCTTCAACCTTTCTTCGAATCTTTACAATTTTACTTTCGGTTAAACTACAATCCCATATCTTTTCTAGTGATTTAGTTTCATTTAACACTTCTTATGGATTATCAATTTCATCATATTTTACAACTAGAAATGGTTCACAAGATTCTTATATCATCGTAGCTCTTTAAAACTCTTGACATTTGTGAAACTATTCCATGTTTCGGAGATGAGAAAAAAGAATAAAAAATCTAGTTGTTTGTTGGTTTTCTTGAATTACTCATATTTCCCCATTGTATATTTAACACATAGGTGAAAACATGACGCTACTGCTTCCATTTTATATAGCCAAAGTCATCTTAAAATAGCATAAAAACATCTTTTACGTCTTCAGTTTGGTCACTTGTAGCATCGGTCATTCGTTAACATATATCTTGACAATATTTTCCCCTTGTTATGTTGTTTTGTTTTTTCTGCCGACATATTTGACTTACTATTTTGATGATGAATCATTTATCATCTTGAAAATAGGTCTTGCGGATGTTATAACTTTGCATTCCTTTAATAAGGATGATGCTCCAACTAGGCATGGGCATTCGGTTCTTCGGTTCGGTTCGGTTCGGTTCTTTCGGTTCTCGGTTCTTTCGGTTCTTCAAAACTAGTACCCATTTAGGAACCGAATAAATTTCGGTTCGGTTCGGTTCGGTTCCTCTTAATTCGGTTCGGTATGGGTACTTAACTCGGTTCCAATCGGGTAGTTTTGGATACTTTAAATGCTTTGCAATATCAACGTATATAAAATTCTTTTTACACTTTAAAACAATAAAACTATGTTAAATGGTAAGAAAAAAATACTAAATATAAGAAATATTCAAAATTAATATATTAAAGAATAATATTAGTAATATAAAAAAATAGAGAGATAATATTAAGTTTATTAAATTATATAAAGGTTTGTATTTTGTTATTTTGTTTATACGCATAATAGTTTGTAAATATGTCGCCACTTTGAATAAAGTATGTTGTCATTTATTCAAGTGAACATAATTAGAGATCAATGATAAAAGACAAATTTAGGGAATCTATCTTTGAAAAAGAAAATATATTTTTAAAACAATTCAAAATTATAAGATTAATACATAGGTTCGGTTCCTAACGGGTACCCACAGTTCTTCGGTTCGGTACGGTTCGGTTCCAAGAACCGTGGGTAATTGAAAACTGGAACCATTTGGGTATTATGAAAGAACCGAATCTACTTCGGTTCGGTTCTTTCGGTTCGGTTCGGTTCGGTTCTTTCGGTTCCGGTTAATTTGCCCATGCCTAGCTCCAACAATATATAACATTATCAATTGTAATATATTACATGTTATATTTCGCGTCTTTGCACACATTTATTTCACTCATAAACCCTTTGCGCACAAGATTATTTTCCCTCTAATATTTGGTTATCCCACACCAAACTCATCTATATATCTATTTATCTTATATCACTTCCATTTAAAATATCAATAATAATCCAATTGATTAAATGACTTCTCTCATCTTATCATTATGATAGAATTTATACATAAAGTACACCATCTTTTACTTTGGATTTTACATGTATGTTTGAAATTAAATGGTATATTCAATAATAAGTCTCTCAATTATTCGGCTTCATTTCTCATTATAGTTAATGTTATAAATTAAAACTCGTTGAAAGAGATATACATGTATATTTCTTTGATCCCCAAGAAACAATATCATATAATTTAAAAATACTCATCCCATAGTCATATTATTACCGATTAGGCTAATGATTTAACTTTTATATGTGTGTCTCTCAAGTACCGTTATAAAATTAGAATGTTGAAGACCTGTATCCTCAATCTTTTTAAAATCTCTAAGAACCTTTCCAATAATGTTCCAATGTTTTTTTTTACTTTAAATACTAGTAAATTGAATCAATTTACAGACTATAAATGAGTTATCAGCCCTAGTTCATAAAGTCATATACATAAAGCTTATTATAGCATTTCGCATTTCAATTGAGTCGTCGTTCTTCCTTGATTATTTCAAAGTTTTAAACTATAATAAAATGGTATATGTTCTTCATTGATTTTAGATGATTTAACTTATAATTTTTTATGTAATGACATTAACTACATGCAAAACTCTATTTATCTTGGATAATGTTTATTAGGAGAATAATATCTACCTCATCAAGATATTCCATTTTAAATATTAAAAAAAGAGGAATAGTTTTTCTTTCCAAAGTTCATATCCTGCTCATACTTAGGATAAGTAAGTCATCTACATGTAAACATACAATAACTACTATGTTAACAAAACCATAATATATAAAAAAATATTCGCGTTATTGTGCATATACCCAGCAATTACTATGGTATGATAAAAACAATCATTTCATTTCCAAGATATTATTTGTTAAGACATATAATGACTTAATAAACCTTCATATCTACAACTTATTATTTGGGAGCATAAATATTTTGGGTTGGTCTATGAAGATTTCCCCATCAATATTTTAATTTAAGAATATCATTCTGACATCTATTTAGTGAATTTTAATATTTCATACCGATGTAATAGCTAAAATTATTCTTATGGTCGTGGCTCTTGCAACCAAAGGATATGGGTTAAACTAATATGTTCATGTTTTTATTGAAAAACTCTATCAATGTCGTATTGACTTCTAGAATGGTACCCTATGAATTTATTTCATAACACTGACTTACATATTAAACTTGAAGGTAAATCACTTAGTATTGAAGTGTGATTAACCATTATTAAATGCATCTCATCATTTATGGAACTTGTAAAAACATTGAATTTTTAGAAGATATTGTATGTTTGTAAAATTTAAGGTTGTCTTCTAAAACAATAAAAAAATGAGATTTTGTTTTATTAATTTATTTATAATTTGCTTCCACCAAGTAAATAAAAACATCAAAGAGTCTATTTTACTAGATCCTAATATTTAAAATTTTCTTCCTTCAACTCGCAATGAGACTTAAAACGCTTATCTGTAATCGAATGTGTTTTTTGGAAGTGTTTTCCTCATAATTATTTGATTTTTATTATCACTATATAATTTGGACTTAGATAATTCTACTTATCTAGATTTGGTAACCACGCTATACTTCAAGTTTAACAACCCATAAGTTTTGTTATTTTTTGAGTATAAACAAAAATATATATTTTGGCTTATAGATTGAGTTTCAATCTTATTGGATCCATATTTTTACAAAATACAATACACCCATATATTCTAATGTAACCAATATTTGAGTTTTTTCCATTTCATAACTCATATAAAGATATTTAATCAAACAAGATTAATAATGTGACACATCGTTAAAATTGCCTTACTTTACAAGTTAATAGACGGCCTAAAACTAACTAACGTATCATTGCACATCTAATAAAGATTATATTTTAAAGTTCAATGAATGTGTTTTGTTTGACATACAAAGAGTAAATGTTAATGAATTGTCTCGTGTTATTTTCTAAAAGTATAAAACTCATTTGAGAAGTACTCTCAGCAACTAGCACTACACAGTGCTTTACTTGTAGTTCGAGTTGGTTCTCAACCTCATGTTTAAAAATCTAAAATGTATGATAATGACCATATCTATATTTTAGAATATAGGTTTACTTATATTATTCATCGATAAATTGTATAAAATATATTTTATCCTCATGTCTTAAAATATCATTTGACTTTACACATAATTCATTGTTATAAAATTGCATGCATCTTTCAATGTTTTTACAAAAAACTTTGAAAGATGCTTATTCTACATATAATTCACTTTTATTATTACAATTTATGTATCCGGTTTTCATTATTTTCTTAATATTTTTACATTATATATGCGCAAGTCTATCATGCCGTAATAAATCATTATTTTACAAATACGAGTAAATAAAGTTAGTAAACATCATTTAGTATATAGTTTTATCATTTCATCAATATTATATTTAACTTTAAAAAAATTAAATTATTTTGATGGAATAATGCGAGCAATTCTCAGACAAAGGAAACGTTATACTCTAAATATATATAGGCTTCTTTCTATCAGCAGAGAAGCACGTTTACCTACCAGATTTAGCCAAACGATGACTAAGGATGAGATTTGTGTTGACATCCAAAGCATTCATAACATTTGTGATAGTTATATTTTCTCACTCATAAATATTAACTTGACACTATACATCCGATTTGTTGGTTTTGTCTATTTTCATCTCTTGTTCAGCATTACTTTCTTCAATTGATTTATATATAGTTTTATCATGCGAAATGTGAATTAATTCATATGTATCAAACCAATTAAGAGGTTTTGTCTTTTATAATATGGACTTTCATCCTCATTGTCACATTATCTTCCTCCATGAAATTTAGGATCTCAATATTCTTGTAAATAGTGAAATATCTTATAAAATAGAAAGATTTCTCACAACAATAACAAGTATATTCACTCTTTTTTAATGTTTTATTATTTTTTGTTCTAAGTAATTTTTATGAGAAGTACGTTTCGTCCTCTTTAACTTAACCGTGATGATGATTATGGACTTTCCAACCTTGGAGTCTTCCTATAATTTATATAAAAAATGTGATTTTCTTCAATCCCTAAGTGCTTTTAGATTTAATTTTTAACATAGTCTTTATATTGTGGTGAATACTATTTTGATAACATTTTCACAAATAAGAAAAATTTATTAATAGTACTTTGAGTTGGAAAAATTCCATAAATATTTATTTCAAGATACGAGCTTGTTAGCTATTACTTTAATTTCAAAGACTTAGGGGAGAAAATAATATACATCTAAAAACTTATAATCTAAATACTAAGATATAAGAAATTTATCGGTATATTTCTCATATGTTTTATATTATTCTTCAATGACGAACTGAATTTTTTATTTATGCGATGTTTCCAGAGTTGGATCGAGAATTTTAGCCAACTTTATGTCAAGTATATATATATTATACCTTGAATTTTGTTAAAGATAAATTTTACTTGTCGTGTCGTCTTATTAAACATGTTCCATCGAATTGGTTCAATCAAATAAAGAATTGGAGTATTACCTTGATTGTAGTCATCATTGTTTTTATAAATACGATACTTTTTATTTTAAACATTAGAAAATTAAAACGACATAAACAGTTTATATAAAAACTGACGGATAAATTTGATCATATAAAGCTTATTTCATCCGTTTATCTTGAACCATGTATTGAATATAGTTTTTAGAAATAAATTATTTACAGCATTTATTGTTTATATTTCGCATTAAGTTTTTGTTTATATAACAAGTAACTTGTATTACAAACAAACTATAAATTAAGATTATATTCAATAAACGTAATAAAAGAGATATAATAATATATAAAACTATCGATAGATCATTGTTGTGTGAATTAATACTTTCATCATAAAAATTATTGATAGATTTAAGATGAACTTTAAAAAATAATATAAAATTGTGAAAACTAATATTCTAGACGAAATATGACATGAATGAACACACATCTTTATGGGTAACAAAACTAGAAGTATAGCGTACAACAATTCTAAACAGTTTTAACTTAACTCGTGATAACATGGTAAGTCATCATCATAAGCCACCCCGATGGACGATCATGCTATCATTTGGGTTGTAAAACTTATATTTATTTTATTTTGACTCCATTATTTAAAAGTAATTGCTAAAAAAAGCCGAAAATACTCCGCAAAGTCGTCTTTTTCTGATTTTTTATATTTACAAAATTGGCACTAGATAAAAAACCCAAAAAACCCTTAAAATTCTATTTAATTACAACCCACGTCATTGAGGTCTTCTAACTACTCCATGAAGTTGCAAACATAATTTCAAATACCAACCATAATCATCTTCTCCAAACTATCAAAAACCTCAAAACTCAACAACTCATTTACCCATTTTTGCAAAATCTTCAGAACCTTCAAAACATGGCCGGAAAAGAGTCTGAACCACTTCCCATGCAGAGCAGTATGGACGTCGAGGAAGTACATTGCTTTTCCCCCTCTTATTTTCGCGAAAGACACACTTTTTAAAAAACCCGATTTTTGTGTTCTTCGTCACCCGTTGGCGTGGATGTTGTGGACTGTGCCAACTTTATGGCGTAGGACACTAAACCCACGCCAACACGTGGCGTATGGAACCTAGTATACGTCAACCCTTAGTAACACTCTAATTTTGGAAATCAATAGTGGGTTCTGCCTTAAACTAACAACCAATCAGATTGTGGGTTCTCCAGTAACCTAAATTTTGTAATGAATTTGCTTTCCTAACAAACAAAAACTTGGCAGTTAGAATATGTTCAATTTTGTTTTTATATTTAACAGAAACCAAATATATTAGTGTGTTTTGCTGCTTGTTGTCTTGTTGTAGAAACTATTAACAGAAACTTCTCGAAAACACATTGCTTGTAAGAAGATTTCATCTACCGCTTAAGTTGTTTTTTCATTTATTTTTCCGTCAAAGAATCCTAATCTCTTTTCTTTTACACGCTGATATTCGTATGAGTTTAGTATGTTTTGATTGATATAGGTCAAATCTTCCAACTGCAAACTTTAAGAAGAACTAATAACAATGATATAATGAACGTCCATAAATTCCCAGCCACCGAACTCTTCAATCGGTCTTCACAAACATTTCTATCTCCATAATATTTTCTTATCATCACCCTCGATTTCTTTTCTATACCAAAAATCTCACTAAACATATTTTCATTCACTTTTAAGTTTTAACACAAATTTGTGGCCGATTTTTGGACAAATCTCCCTCCATATAAAACCAATCCCATTTATTGCATAAAAGCTTTACCTTTATTCCAACACTTATCAGTTGTTGATGTACATATATGCTCTTCCGTTACTAATCTCCAATTAGACCCATCAATACAATTCTTTTCCCAATATTGTTTCAATCTGAATTAAAAAACATAAAAAAAATTGAACACCTATTTCAAAATACCAACTACTAAATGGAAAGCTATTTTTAGAAAAGAAATAACGTAAAAATATACAAGACACATAGACGGAAAATAAAAAACCGGTGTCGGGATAATCCGATCACCGGAGCTTAGCACGCCATACGATATGGTGTGCGGCTATCTCCGCACGCTATAAGTACGGTGTGCGAAGATATCCCCACGTCATATGTACGACGTGGGAACACTGGTTTTCGCCCGTGTTTGGTAAAAACCAGCCATAAACTACAATATAACAAGAAACTCAGCCATAAACTACAATATAACAAGAAACTCAGCCATAAACTACAATATAACAAGAAACTCAGCCATAAACTACATTTCTAAACACTTATATTCGAATTTGTTGGTGTCGGGATGCTCGATTCAAGAATAAAATGGATGATTTGGTGCCAAGATGTTCGATTTGGTGGTGGTTGTATGCTCGATTCGGGGGGTGGTTGTATGCTCAGTGGTTGTATGCCGACGCTGGTGGCTGTATGTTAATGAGGTGAGTAAGCTGATGGTTTAATGGTGGTGATCCGAGTGGTGGTTGTATGCTCGATTTGGTGCCGCTGGTGATTGTTTGTGGCAATCGTGGGTAAGGTTTTCATGGTGGGTGTTGATTCACGATAAGAGTGAGGTAAGACTACTAAATTTTAGGTTAGTTTTTAATTAAATGAACTTTAGTATAATACTTTAATTTAAATTAAATAATTTTAGTTTAGTTTTAGTAAGACATTACTAGTTTGGGAATTGCTAAAAAAACGTCATTTTTACTCTCCGAAGTCACTTGTTTTGAATTTTAAAAATTACTCCGTGAAGTTATTTTTTTTTGACGATTTTGTCCTTCATGAAATCATATAAATAGAAGAAATTACTCCTTGAAGTTATCATAATTTCAAAAAAAAAATCTCTACCTTCTCTCTACTTTCTCTCTCTAAACATAAAGAACTAAAACTAAATCTAAAGAAGTTAACACTATCACTATCAATTAAAATGTTACTTCTTGCCTTCAAAAGCACTTAATCATATATCCTAACACTTAAATGACTTGTTTATAAAAAAAAACCATATTTACATCTTAGTTATTCGAAAGGTTTCTCAAACCATAATGGGTATTTTGTTTTACAGTAAATTGATATTGTTTTTAGTTAGTATAAGTCTTTAGTAAGTGATAACGTACTAAAAATTACAAAAAAGAACAAAATTAAAAAATAAATGTTAAAAAATTAGAAGAAAAAACGATACAAGTGTGTCCGCCAATGCAATGGCGGATACGATAGTGCTGATGCCATTGCACGGCGGAAACAGGGGTCTGTACGTCATGCAATGGCGTCAGCAAAACCGTATCCGCCATTTGTCCGACGGAAAGTATCATCTTCTTCGATAGAATGGTGATGACGAACACCACCTAGACGCCATCGTCTGCGGAAACGGACATTTTTTTTATTTTCTTTATAAAATCATTTTTTTAAACAGAAAGATAGAATGGTCAATGTTCATGTTGTTTTGTAGAAAAACAAGTTCTGTTACCATTTCGGCAAGTTTTGTTAACATTTTATTAAATTTTACAAAGTTGAAAAAAAAGAGTTTTGGTTAGTTTAAGTTTTGAGTTTTTATGATTTTAGTGAGAGTTTTAGGAAGTAAAATGTTAGGTTATGGTAGATTTTCTGTTTTGCAACTTCATGAACTAAATAATGGCATAAAACTTAATTAAATGAACTTTTAAGGATTTTTTGGGTTTTTTGCCTAGTGGCAGTTTTGTAAATATTGAAAAACAGAAAAAGGCGACGTAGTTTCGGCTTTTTTTTAGCGATTCCCTACTAGTTTAGGGTAAGTTTTAGTTGAGCTTTTGGAAATCAAAAGATCTTTTTAGAGAGAAGGCTTATTTTTTCTCAAAATTAGGGTAACTTCACGGAGTAATTTTTTCTATTTAAAGGATTTTGTGAAGGGCAAAATCGTCAAAAAAATTAACTTCACGGAGTAATTTCAATTTTTTATTTCGTGCGACTTTACGGAGTAAAACGGGTTTCTTTTAGCAATTCCCTTATTTAAATGGTGGAACTTATATTTATCTTATTTTGGCTCGACAAAATTTACACTTTTAAAAAACTTTCTTTGATTTTTTTTGCTTTATCACGGACACCATTTTTTATCCTTCGGTGATTTTAGTTTTTTTTTCATACTTCACTCTTCAAATTTGTGAAAATATTGTTTTGGTAACTCTTTCAAAAGAATAAATTTTGAAATTATTGCTACAATCTAATATATTTTTGGAATTGTTATTTTGAAAAATATTTCTTAATTATTACGTGTTGTTTATATACTTATGTACGATGGGAATTCTGGTATAAAAACTTACGCTAAGAATATAATAAACTTGTAGTATTTTATTTTTCAGTTTTGTATTTTTGCTAAAATTCAGTTGACATTTTGAATACAAAACTAGCATTTATATAAAGATCGAATAATTTAAAAATACTGTATAGTTTTTTTGTTATCTCTAACTTTTTGGATAAAAATGTAGTGCAATCGTAAAACCTCTAACAAAAACGTTTTATTTAGTGAGACTTATCTTGTTATCTATTGAGATTCGTTTTATGACGATCGTTTGCTTATCTTACAATATACCTTTTTTGTGTAAACAACTGTAAAATATATAAATAAAAAGAATGTTTACAATCGATCTACGGGTATTTCAAACCTTAGTGTTAGGACTATTACAAAGAAAAGTTGACATTCGTTCAGCGGAAGCGTTAATGAAGGTCAAAGTTTACATTATGAGCAATGCTCGAGCCTAAAGAGTGTTTATTTTTGAAAATTTGATAATTCCTTTCATTCTAAATGTAGTAAATAGTGGCGCAGAAAGTAGTTTTCCAAACATGGGGAGATTTATTCCTAGAGGGGTTCCAAGAGCTAGCATTCGCAATCCAGGCTCTCCAGGACGAAGAGGTAGAGTTGAAGTGGAGCTTCCATGCAAGCACTCCCAAATGGTGGTGGAATAGGGGTAAAGGCTCAGGATGTGGTCAAGTGTTTCCGGGTCAGAAGAGTAGAGGACACAGTTCGGAGGAGAGTCAAGACCCCATCTAATAAGTTTGTCAAAGGTTGTGAGCTTATTGTGAATGGCAAGCCAGGTGATGAAAGAGTCTCGTGGGATGGAGTATTTATTCCAGATAAGGGGTGTCTAGAAGACTTTATTTCTAAATGTCCTGATAGTGGCGTACGTGCTGGAAATCTTGAATTGAGGCTTCGAGTTATTTAGGATCCAAAAGAATGTGTATGTGGTATCTTTTACTGGGGGGAGGGCTTCCAGCGAGTTTATAATCTCATATAAGTGAATCTGCATTTAACGGTTCGCAGCCCTAGCTTGCACAGGCCAAGTCCATCTACCCTTGGAGTTGAGATCAACAACTTCGGACATGTTCCTGAGTCGGGAAATTTTGGTGATGTTTTGACCAAAGCGGTCAATGAGGGAGTTAGAATAGAGCCAAGAGTCAAACCAAATCTAGGTGTTGGAACCGTTACCAATCTGGACTTTGTAAAGGTGTGATGTTTGGTTACAGAGCTTCAGGATTTTTCTCCAACACCAACTAGTATTAGTTGGGTTGGGGATAGTTCAGAGGTTTTGGTTTTTTATTCACTCCATAAGGATCCACTGAGTCGATATAAAGTTGTTGTTCTTGGTCAGAATGGACTAGAATAGTTTAAGGGTGGTCGTTTGATTCCAAACTTTTAGGTTTGGGATCCCAAGGCCACCTTCCTCGGTTGGCACGATGAGATTATCCAGAAGATATTTGACCCAGTGATTTTTATCTTGGAGCCAAACCAAAGGAGGCGGCGGAGCAGCTGAGTTAGCTCATTAAGGACTCTGACAGACAGGATGAATATGGAGGCCCAATAGACTTGGCTGGGGAAAATAACAGATTTGAAGAATTGGAGCCTGCCTGCATAGGAAAGGTGATTTGACGTCCACGAGTTGATGCGGGTTGTGATTTTGTGGAAGACGATGAGGCGTAATATAATGTCCTTAGTATGTTGGGGGGTTCCAGAGACGTAGACTTGGTTGTTGCTCGGATTTAGCTGGAGGCCTAAAAGTATAGTAAATTGAGATAAGTTATTTTGGATCAGACTAATGGAGGGGGCATCTGATCTGCAGAAGATCATTAGGTCGTCCGCGAAGCACAGGTTGATAAATTTGAGCTTGTGGCATTTCCAGTGGAAACCGAAGTCGGGGTCAAGGATTTTCTCCCGTAGAATGCTTGAGAGAACCTACATGATGAGGGCAAAAATATAAGGGGAGATGGGATCTCATTGACGAAGGCATTTTTCGTCATGGAAATAGCTCGTGTGTTTTCCATTAATACAGACATCAAAGGAAGGGGTGGTGATACATTGTATAATCCAGTTAATCATGGTCATGGGGAAGTCCAGGGCAAGTAATGTGTCGAGGAAAATCTCACATCTAATGTTATCGAAAACTTTCATGAGGTATATTTTAAAGGCAAACTTAGAGCATATGCGGTCGTTTGGTAACCATGCATAAGCTTTTGGGTGATGAGGATATCGTCAACTATACATCGTTCATGGACGAAAGCCGACTGGGAGGGGTCAATCAGAGTGGATAAGGATGGTTTTATCCTATTCACGATAATCTGTAAGATAATTTTGCACATGACATTGCAGCAAGATATAGGTCTGTAGTCGGATAGGGAATCAATTTTGTGGATTATGGAAATGATGGTCTTGTTTCAATCCTCATTCTTCTTCCTTTTGATGAAGAAGTGCTTAACACCTGCGTAGATATCTGGTCCTACAGTGGGCCAACAGGATTGGAAGAATCCTGCATTGAACCCGTCAGGGCCGGAGGCTTTGTCACAATGTCAAAAAAGACGGATCAAGATCCTCGTCAGAAGTTGACTTAATCATATCCATGTTCAGATACGAGGAATTAATAAAAGTCATAATACATAAATAAATAAATAAAACTTTTTTTTTGTTTTAGGTTTCGTGATATGACATTTTATTGTATTTTGTTTGGATTGATGTTATGAATAGGGCTGTCAACGGTTCTCCAGAACCGAGAACAGGACCGGGACCGAACCGATAAGGACCGGATCGAGAACCGGACTGAACCTTAACGGCTCGGTTCGCGGTTCTATTCTAAAAACCGAAAACCGATAAGGAACCGAAACAAAAAACCGGTTAGTAACCGAACCGATAAAACCGATAAGACTGATATGGAATCGATCCGATAAAACTGATAAACCGATAGGACCAATATGGAATCGAACCGATAGGACCGATATGGAATCGAACCGATAGAACCGATAAACCGGTAGAACCGATAGGAAATCGGACCAATAAAATTGTTAGAACCGATTATCTATTATTTATTCTTTTATAAATTATAGTACCAAAATTAATAATTAATTAACAATTTTTTAACAAAATCAAAAGATTAACTCATAAACTTTAGTTTTTATATCATTTATTTTAATATAAAAATTTAAAAATCAAATTTTAATTGGATTTAATATTTTAAGTTGACCAGACCGGGCCGAAACTGGACCGAACCGAAACCGGACCGAATCGAAACGGACCGAAACGGGACCGGACCGAATCGAAACGGACCGAAACGGGACCGGACCGAACCAAACTCAGACCGAACTGGAACAGGAATTAAACCGAATCGTACCGGACCGGACCTACCGAACCGAAAGCTTAGCGGTTCGGTCCGGTTCAAAAAATTAGAGCCAAAAGTTTAGCGGTCTGGTCCGATCCGAACCGATAAACTTAACAGTCTGGTCCGATTCGGTTCCAAAAATTAGAACCGAAAGTTTAACGGTCCGGTCTGGTCCGAACCGATAAACTTAACGGTCTGATCCGATTCTGTCAAAACCCGGATCAATAACAGCCCTATGAACACCAAAAACTGATAGCAAACGAAAAGGGTATATATATATATCAAAAATCTTGGCTATATAAAGGGAGTTTAATTTAATGAAACATAATCTCCCAAAAGGTCGTATTATAAACATAGAAAAAAAAACAAAATCCTACAAAGATTGCAACAAGATTCTTAGAATCATCCACCTCGCAAGTATGGTAATACAATAACAATAACATCACTAAAAAGCAGCACTACAGTTCTTTCTCTCTCTATATAAATGCATATCCGCCTTTAACAACTCATAATCAGCCACACAAGATCTAGACACAAACACATATTTTCTTTTTCTCTCAACTAAATTATGGGTATTGCTATAAACAATCTCTCGTCTTTTGCATGTGAAGTGAAAATCATAGAAGCAAGAAACATAGCACATGATTTAAACCAACCTGCAGGTAACTTGTTCGTTAGATACTATCTCTCTACAGGATCAAGAAACACAAAAATCCAACTAAACACAAAACAAATCTCTTCAAAGTCCGAAGATTTTGTGTTTAACGAATTTGTTTCCTTGGATTGTCAAGGAACAGAAGATTCGATCAAGAAACTGAAGCAAGAAAGTATTGTGTTTGAACTCAGATGGAGAAACACAGTTCCTGTTTTTGGAAATTTATGCAAGTCAAAAGTATTGGGAAGGGCTGAGATTTCATGGAAAGATGTTTTCGAGTCCAAAAGTATGGAAATGGAGAAATGGGTGGTGATTGGTTCGGCCAGAAATGAAGATGTTAAGCCTCCCATGGTAAAGATTGGTGTAAAAGTTGTAGCTCCGAGATTTGTTGAGGAAGAAAAATGTGGGTGTAAAGATCGTGAAGGATGTGGTTGTGCATATTATGATGCTTTTGTGTTAGTAGCTGCTGTGTGTTAGACACAAAAAAATAGTTTTTATTTTATATTTTGAATTTGAAATAGTTTGAGCTTTTGTTTTCGAAGTATAGACATGAACAAAAATTATGTAATCAATACAAAAGTTAGATGCAATCTTTGTTGCATGTTGAATTGGAATGTTATGGTTAACTGATAAATAAAGTTTGTTTAACTAGTTTAATTTTGATATAACATCTTTTATTATTTTTAACGTCTAAAGTTCTAAACAGAAGCCATTTTTTAGTACGTTTTAGTAGAAGTTAATCTATATAAATTTGGTAAGAAATTATTAGAACGATTTCATTTGTATTAATTGGTCGTAACAAGCACATTCAACAAATATTTTATGTATTTTTGGATTATTAGAGTTCTACCATTCACCTTAGTGGGTGAGTGACCAATTACCATTCTATTTAAAAGCATCTACTATTCTCTTTGGCTACCGCCCATCCATTTTATGGGCCGGTCTCGTAATTAAAATAACCAAATTTTTGGATGATTCGTATCTAAAACGCCTTCAACGAACCTAGATTCATTGGTGGCGCTTACGATGATAGTGATATTTGAACCGGTATTCGTAAGCTTCTTTCAAAAACAGACTTTCGAACTATTTGTCCGTTGCGCCCAGAACATATTGTATTAGTATGATTGCCAATGAGCGCAACATATGTCTTCGAGGGTATGGTGTTGGATATTTTAGTCTAATTGGATTGACTAGTTGACCAATGTAGTCGTAATATATTATCGAACAAGTCGGGGAGTGTGAAGTATACGCTTGTTAGAATATATTATGATTAGTGGGTCCAAGGGGCGGAGCCTAGCTGTGGTAAAATTTATTTGGATGATAAGGCTATTATGAAAATTCATAGAAATTTGAATTTGAAAAATTAATTTGAATTTGAATTTGAATTTGAATTTTTGGTCGGTTTTATCATTTGAAATTTTAACTGTTTTTGGACATAAAATTGTTTTACAGTTGGAGTAGTCAGTCTCATTGTTCAAAAGAAAAGCTATGATTTTATGTGGTTGAAAATTTTGGAGAACCACCAAAATAATTTCAATCTGAAATTGTTAAAACCAGACTTCAGAGTTTATCCATAAATCTCTAAACAAAATTACAACAAAAGATTGAAATTATATGTTCTTATTATATAGAGAGATTTGTATGAAGATTGAAATGAAATAGAAAATTATGAACAAGTTTGCGAAATTAGACAAAGTTTATTTGCGTCAAATTTGAAATATGGAAACTTGAATATCTTCAATCTATAAGTTTTCCGTCTTATTATAGGATGACTAAACTCGCATTTTTTAATGGTCATGATAAAAGGTTTTGAACCACCCATTAATTTGAACTCTTAGAGTTTTAGAATCTAAATTTATATTCATATATAATAATTTCTGATATAATATAATAATCGTTTGAATTGTATATAAAAATATTGAAATGTGCAAACAGTGCTGTTAATAACAGTAAGTATGCACGGATAGAACAAACAGATACAAAATCAAATTGTTTGAATTTGTGTCAAAATTTGTTAAATCTCGAAAGTATGCCTATAGTTTATTATAGGTAAAATAAATTGTATTACTTAGTAACTGAAAGTTCAAATACATATTGTAGAACATGTTGTCTAAGGTAGTTTAGACATGTAAATTCCACATGCACTTGTTAAAAGAGAATAAAAAGAAAACTGCATTTTAAAGAGAATAAAAAGAAAACTGCATTTTAAAGACACGATTGTTTTATTATTTAAATTTGTATTTTACAAATTATTTAATTAAAAGCATGCAACAAGTATTATATATTGTTTTATGGTATTTTTCGGCATACATCTTTTTTTTATTTGACATGTTTAAAGGAGACATGACATGGGTATTCCGGAAGAATTTGGGCCGAATCCGGACAAAGTGGAGGATTCCGGATTCAGTAAAGGTAAGGATACCTATCACTCCGGAAACTCCCATGGACTGCAAGTTTAACGAGGTGGTAATTTTCATTGAAGTGCTGAACTGGGGACTCCGGTTCCCATTGGACCCAGAAATGGTTAGGTATTTTCACTTAGTTAAACTTTACCCTAGCCAGCTAAGCCTCAATGTTTCGCACTCTCTCCTTGCTTGCATCATAGCACCAAGGTTGTCAAAAATCTCCCTTCTGATTAAGCAATTTGCTGTTGTGGCAAGCTTGTGCAAGAATCACCAGATTCCATTCTACCATCATAACATGGGGAAAAACTTTAAAGTTGTGGATGACTTGCTGGAGTCCGAAAAGAACTGGAGGACACAATTTATGTTTGTTAGTGGGACATGGAAGAATGGCAGGAAGATCAAGACCAACATCAACCCTAGCATGCTACCTAGCAGGTGGAAAAGTACTGGTAATTTCATTTCCTCTCTTTGCCTTTCATGTCTTTTCTTCTTAGGTGTTTTCCTATTCTGATTGGCTTGTTACTCCTTTTTAGTGCTGCCGAAGGAGTTCACCGGACATTTGGAGGAGAGAAAAAAGACTTGTGCAAAACTCAATGCATGAGTTGCAGAGCACTGAGGAAATGTCTTCCACAACTGCTTCACATCAGGAAATCTAGTAAGTTCTCACTTGTGGAACACCACAGGCCGGAGAGACCTTACTTGGGAAGATCTAACCACCCTTTCTCCTCCGGGCATGATTCTTAAAAGGACAGGGGCCAAGGATGGAAAATTGTTCTTACCTTCCAGAGCAAAGGCTCACAACAAGATGAAGAACAAGAAGAAGAAAGTTTCAACAGAGTTGGCTCAAGCAGCCACCGAAGGGACTGGTTTAGGGAACCAAGGGAGAATCGATGCAGCCCTGCTCAAAGTGGTAGAGGCTGAAACTGTGAGGGGGCTGGAGAGCGCAGAACCCACCAAAGCCTCCCAAAAAGGACAGAAAACGGAGGGCCAGCAGCGATAAGAAAGCTGCTAAGAAGAAGAAAGTCACCATGGGAGAAGAAATAATTTTTCACCCTTCGAAAATCCAACCTCCACCAGCCCCTGTTGATCCCACCTTGCAAGAGAAAATCCCAACAGATTTGCAGTCCGGAGAGGTTGTTGGAGGGGGGGGGGGGGAGGGGAATGAAGAAGTGGACATTAGTGCCCTTCAAGACATTGATTTGTACTTCAATGATTCTGAGAATGATGACTTCGCAGGTCCCTACCGCCCCTCCAGATCTGCCAATATGGTGACCTTTAATGGTAAATCATTCTCTATTTCTGGAGAGCAGGACGTCCTGAGCCACTCCCTCCTTGGTCATATCCGGCCCATAATTGATCTGGAAAAGTAGGTGAAAATTCAGACCAACCTCATCAACTCCATCACATCTAACAAGAAATCTCTGTCAACCAGCCTCTTAAACGATAACCAAAGCATAGAGGAACTAAAGAAAGAGATGGAGGCATTGAAGAAGAACAATGAGGACTAAGCAACTAAGTTAGCCACATCGGAGTCAACCAGAACTAAGCTCCAGACTAAGTATTCTGGCTTAGAAAAAGACCTCACAACGCTGAAAGAAGAGGTGCAGACCAAGGATGGTGTCATTCAAGCCTTAATCGATGAGAATGCTAAACTAGAGAACTTAGTTTCAGAGATGGCTAATGATAAAGAAGATTTAAAGAGCCAGCAGGAGCAAGTTATTCAGGCATGTATTGATAAGTATACCAATGAAGTGATAGATTCCTTGGAGAAAAGAGATTGTGTGGCTTTTCCATGAGACTTTTCCGAAGAGGACCCTTGGCCCCTTATGGAAATATGTAGAATATGAAGACCTCCAATTTCATATTATGGCACATAGTGATAAGGACAACTACTCCAGTAGAATAGATTCCACTACTGATGATGAAGAGGGAACCGGTGAGAGTTCGAGCGCCAAACTCAAAAGTCCTAAAAAGGTGGTGGTGGTGAAGGAACGCCCGAAGGGAACAAGCCCCAAGGTCTTATATTATTTTTTTGTCTTTTCAAACAGTTAAAGTCCTTGGATGACCAAGACATATTTTGTACTACTATTTGGTTCAAGTGAATTTATACTTGAAATGAATTGTAGTAAAACTACTCTATTATATTACGAAGTCATCATATATTTTGAATAAAAGACCAGACACCTCACTAAAACCTCCCCGCGCCATTAGGGTAGGAAAGAGTATGCCCTCCTAATATTTACATTAATATTTAACAAGTAAATATTTATACAAAAGATTTTACTCTAAATACAACCTGAGATGCTCAATATTCCATGGGTGCTTCAAAACTTTCCCTTCTTTATCTTGAAGTATATATGTCACAGGCTTGAGTTTTTCACAAACCTCATAGGGGCCTTCCGAATTTAGAGCCAACTTACCGAACTGTTTCTCCTTGGTGTGTAAGAAAAAAAAATTTAACACTTTATCTCCTGGCTGAAAATCTCTTCATTTGACCTTGGAAGCAAATCTTCTCCTTATCAAACCTTGGTAGTGAGCTTATCTTAAGTGAGCTTTAACCTTTCTTTCTTCTATTAAGTCCAACTAACTCCTAATTGTTATCTCATTAACTTGTTTGGAATAGTTGTGGACCCTGTATGATGGTAGGGTAGCTTTTATGGGGGTAATTGCATCCATCCCATATGTCAAAGCTAAAGGAGACTCTTGTGTAGCAGCCCGGGGAGAAGTTCGGTATGCCCACAATACTTCTTGAAAATAGCTTGGCCACTTCCCTGTAGCTCCTTCTAGATTCTTTTTTAATCTGTACAAATTAGTCATGTTGGAAACTTCAACCTGGCCATTTTGTTTTGGATGGAGAGGAGAAGAAAAACAATGTTATATTCTTCTAGAAGCACAAAAATTCTCCATATCCTTGTTATCAAACTGTGGCTCATTGTTCGTGGTAATTTTTTGAGGGATCCCAAATCTGCAACATATATTGGATAAGATAAATTTAATGACAGCCTTTGAAGTGGTTCATGCCAAAGAAGCTGCCTCTATCCATTTTGAGAAGTAATCAATAGCAACTATAATAGTTCTGCACCCCTCGGATGCCATAGGCAGAGGTCCAACTAAGTCCAAACCCTAACGAGCAAAAGGTACTGGTTCAGAAATAGACTCCATAGGTATTGTTGGCACATGAATTTCATTGCCATACCTTTAACATGGATCACACTTATTTACCATTTCTGTAGTATCTGCCATTATGGATGGCCAATAGTACCCAGCCAACAATACTCTCTGGGCTAGTGCCTTGTACCCATAATGTGTTGATCCTTCTCCATCGTGTAGTTCGGATAAAACGACTTGAGATTCTTAAACCACCAAACAACACAGGAGAGGTCTACTGAAAGATTGTTTTATAGAGAACTCCTTTTATGATCAGAAAACCACGAGCCTTGTGTTTAATTTTCTTCTCATAGCTTTATCCAGAGGCAAAACCCCATCAAAAATATATTGAAGAAGGGAAAACCAAAAGTCTTTAGGCTGAATCACCTGTATGCTCAAGATTTCCTCCTCTTCATTGTTTTGACTTGGTTGTATGTATGGGCACTCTTGTATGTGAATCCAAGGGTAAGACTCAGAATATACTATGGTTCCCAAAGAATCTGCTAGTGTATTCTCTGACCTATGAATATGCTCATAACAAACCCTTTTGAAGTTGGCTGCCACTTCTTTCAGGATGAGTAAGTATCTGATCAGTTGCTCTTTCTTGACCTCATACTGACCTTACGCGTGATGGATAAGAATCTGAGATTCATTCATCAACCAAACTCTCTTAGCCCCATATAGGAAAGCTAATTTAAGGCCAGTTATAGCTGCTTCATATTCAGACTAATTGTTAGAAGCCCTGAACACAAAGCATATAGCCTGTTACATCTTATCACCGTATGGAGGAAAATTCCAGCTCCACACCTTATTGTGCTCGAACCACCATCAGTTCGGACTAGTCATTCTTTTTTTGTTTTCTCTTCTGAAATTTGTTTGGAGTTCCTGCCTGAATGGAATTCTACCAGGAAATCAGCTATTGATTGAGCCTTGATAGTTGTTCGTGGGGCAAAATCAATATCGTAATCACCCAAATCTACTAACCAGTTGGTCATTCTGCTTGATATGTCTACCTTTTGAAGAAAAATTTCCAATGGGAAAGATGTCCGGACGATGATATGGAGTGAGACTGAAAATATGGCCTCACCTCTCTTGCTGCAATCACTATGACTAATGACAACTTTTTAAGATTTAAGTACCTCTTCTCAGCATCTACTAAACTTTTGCTAATGTAGTACACCGGACGAGGGTAGTTGTCCACTTCTTTTACCAATACTGCACTTATAGCACATTCTGACACAACCAAGTATACATAGAGTATTTCTCCTTGAATAAGTTTAAAAAGAGTCTTTGGTGAGGATAAGTGTTTCTTTATTTTAACAAAATATTGGCTGCCCTATGGAGACCAATTAAAATCTTTAGTATTCTTCAAGGTTTGGAAAAATGGAGTGCATTCGTCCGAAAACCTTGAAATAAAACGATTCAGGGCAGCCAATCTTCCAGTGAGCCTCTGGACTTCTTTAATATTTCGAGGAGGATCCAGTTCCAATAGGGTATTAAGTTGATCCGGATCATGCTGTATTCCTTTCTCACTTATCACATAACCCAAAAACTTTCCAGATCGTACCCCAAAGACACATTTTTCTGGATTCAGTTTCAGATTCACAACTGTCAAATTGGCAAATGTTTCTTGAAGATCAATTATATACAAATCCTCCTACAAGGTTTTAACCATCATGTCATCTATGCATACCTCCATATTTCTACCAATATGAGTAGCAAATGTTTTGTTCACCAACCTCTGATAAGTAGCCCCAACATTCTTTAACCCGAAAGGCATCACCTTGTAGCAATAGAGACCTCTGTCTGTGATAAAGGTAGTATGATTTTGGTCCTTCGGATCCACCTGTATCTGGTTATACTCATAAAAAGCATTCATGAAGGACACCAACTTGTTCTCAGACGTTGAGTCTACCAACTGATCTATTCGAAGGACTGGATAAAGATATTTTGGGTAAGCTCTGTTAAGGTCAATGAAATCAATACACATACGTCATTTCCCATTCTTTTTCTTGACCAACATCGGATTGGCAGTCCATAAAGGATACTGGGATTCCTTTATGTGTCTCATCTTAGTAAGCCGATCAACCTCTTGGAGTATCACATCAGCTTTTTCCTTAGAAAAAACTCTCTTTTTCTGTACAACAGGTGCAACATCCCTCCGGATTGACAACTTGTGTGAGATAATTCTTGTGGGCACTCTGGTTACATCACCATTACACCAAGAAAAGACATGCTGATTGTTTAGTAAAAAGGATAACAACTTCTTTTTCAATTCTAACGCCATCTTCGAACCAATTTTGATATTTTTACCCTCTGCAAGGGAGTCGGTTTCAATCTCTTCAACTGGTATTATAACACTAGAAGCCTCTCTGGGGTCATCAATCTCACCCTCTTCCTCAGAAGGCTCCAGTAAATGCTAATCTTCATTTATCCGAACTACTCCCACAATTTTAAGAGCAAGTGCAGTTGCATAACACTCCCTGGCTATCTTCTGACTACTTTGGACAACGCCTACTTGACCTTGAATTGCATACTTCAAACATTGATGGACTGTTGAGGCCACGACATGCATTCAGGAAAGCCAGGACCTCCCAAAAATTGCATTGTAGAATGTGGGGCAATCTACCACAACAAATATCACCCTCGCCATCTTTTTAAAGGGCCTCTTGCCCAACACTACTTGTCCCTCAAATTCCCCAGTTACATCCGCAGAACTCCATGTGAAGCCCACAATGGTTCTGGTTGAGTGTTTAATAATAGTTGGATTCCTCATCTGCTTATAGAAGCTTAAGAAAATGAAGTTTTCCGAACTGCTTGTGTCTATTAAAATCCGAAGAATATCACTGCCCCCAATAGATGCTCCTATAACCACCGCATCCTCACCAGGCCTTGGAATATTTCTCAAATCATCCTCATCCAAGAATATGAATAGAAAAGGGATTTGGCACTAATGATAAGACATTCCCCCTTCCAAATGAGTGGCCAAACTGTGCACATGCCTCTTTCTTGATGAAGGAGTAGGTGTTGTCACAATATCTCTTCCAAAAATGGTGAGTGACTCAAAGAAACTGATTAGTCCGGACGTTGTCTTGGTTTGCTCTGTTATGACCCCCACTTTTTTCTGAGTTGGATCAGGATCCAGGTAATCATAATCAACATCAAATCTTTCAAGAATCATCATGGCCCCTTCTTGAGCAGAGGTTTCTACATTGTTTGCAGGGCCCGTCCGGGGGGTATTGTCAGACCTGTTTACACTCCTTCTTTTGACATAAGCTCCCAGCTTGCCTCTTTCAATAAGATTTTTCACTTCTTGTTTCAATGCTATGTTGTCTTGAGTATCATGGCCTATATCATTATGATATTGGAAAAAATAAGTATTTCAGCTTTCTCTGGGAGACTGTAGTGCCGCTGGTTTCCGCAAATGGACTTCATCTTTGGTCTTGTCATATATTGTGGGCACATTCTCTCTTAACTCTGCAAACCACTCCGGTTGAACCCAAAGACCTCTTTTAGCTCTTGACTGCTTGCTCCAAGACTGATTCTGGTTGGCCTGAGTTTGTTTAGCTCGGTTGGACCCTTGTCTGGTCTCCTTAGCCTTATATCCGGACTGGTTTTGAGCTGTTGTGGTGGACCTCACTTGACGGTGCACCCTGGTTTTCTTGGTTTCTTCCACATTAATCTGTTTCCCCACCTGATTCAACAGGTCACTGAAACGGCCAGATTCTTAGGGTTCAACCCTTGTCTCAGACAAGCAATTGTCACTTGTTCGAAGCAATATGCTAATCCGTTCTTTGTATTCATGAACCGACTTATGTATTATTTTAAGGATTTTTTTGGTTCTTGGGCACAATGGATAATGGTATTTCTAATGCCCTTCACTTCCTTACTCCTAACAAATTGTCTTCGGAAGGCAACCAAGAATGTATCAAACTTTCTGATACACCCCTAGGGTAAGTTGTTGTACCACTTAAGAGAACTTCCCGTAAGAGAAGGGTCTACACAAAATTTTGTCATTATCATCAAAATTTATCATGAAGTTCTTAAATTTCTCCAGATGGTTCTCCGGATCTTTACTTCCATCATACTTCTCCACTTTGGAGCTGTCATACCTTTTGGGTAGGTTTCCGGATAGTATCTTGGCAGACAAGGGTGACTGTCTCCAGTTCTTATTACGACTAAAGACTGTGTCTTCATTAGGTGTAGCAAAAATACCTGGTTTGGTATGAAAAACAAAAGGATCTATCAGCAACTGATCAGCATGTCTGTGGCTGTGGGATGACCCTTTGCCCAGATGCCTTTTAAGCCTCCCATGCCTATCTCTCTTTCTTGAATATTTTTTAATTAGCTTCATCTTTTTTCTGGATCTCCCTTCATCACTACTTGAGGACAATGACTCCTCAAGCTCAGCCTCATTCGAAGAGCTGGTGGAGGACTCCGAATCTAAACTTTCGACAGGTTTGGACCGATGTGTCTTCTTAAAGCTGACATGAGTCTTTACTGATGGATCATTTTCCCTAGGGTTGTCAGTATGATGAATAGATGACGCCCTTGATTTTTACCTTATGCCCTTTTTTGCTTGTTTTATGGCCCTTAACGCCTTTATTTCTGCTCTCAACTTATCTCGCTCTTTAATGGTGTATTCCTTGTTTTCCTCAACCGTTTCCACCATAGGTGGTGGAGTTACCTGCTTGTTCGAATCAATCCAAACTGGTTCTTTCTAATGGTTTTGAATATAAAATTCAAGCACTCTCGTGCTCCCACTGTGGTCGCCAATTTGGTTTGGTTTATTTTAGGCTGGGGGTATTTTGGTAAAGTGTTGTAAGAATTTTGGTGTATTTAGTGTTTAATGTGAAGAGTAGCAGGATAATTAAGCAGCTTGCTTGTATTAAATGTTGATCACCCTCATTAATGAGAGTGGTTGGGGTATTTATACTCTTAATTTTATGATCCATGGACTTAACGGGTCAAGTTATGAAACCAGTTCAAGTTTAAGGACCCATTAGTCTTTTAAGTAGATTACCAAATATCTTACTCAAAAGATGTTTCACATTTATCCCGTTCGGATTTTCTAGTGGAGGTTATGGTACAAATTGCCCATATCCAGATTAACCAGTGGGCTCTGTCTGAAGTATCCGAACTCGTCAATCATCACGACATATACCAATTTTGGTGTCTTCATCATTGCGTCCCTGATAATATCATAATATCATGATAGGGATAAAAAAATGTGATTCGGGTTATTATATATGTGTGTGTGTGTGTGTGTGTGCGCGCGCGCATTTATCTTATATTAAAATAATATACTTATAAATAAAGGTATATTAGACTTTTATCTATGTAACCACTTAATATATATATAAAGGAATGGAGAGAGAGCGAGAGAGAGAGAGAGAGAGAGAAAAGCAAAAGTACCCAACATTAATCTCTAATGTTATCTAGTATCTCAAGTGTCATAATTGAATACCTAATATCCAATTATTGTACGTATTGCTCATCTAATAGTTAGCCACTTACATAATACCTCAAATACTCAAGTTTCATCACCACCCACGTCATTCTCTTCTTCTTCCTTGAACCAGACTTTTGATTTTCTAAAGTATTTTTTTATTAAAAATTATGTATCTTTCAAAGATAGTTCGGAAAAAAAATCAAAATTACAATCATCTTTATTTTTTAAACGAAAAAAACTATATCCATTAATGATATTTTTTTTATTAAAAATTGTCAGATCCAGCAACCCTAGTTTCAAAAATATATATCTTTGAAACCGAGCTCGGAGAAGATTGTGAAACTATCATCAGATTGTTTTTTTAAGACAAACAAAACTACATCCATTAATGATATTTAAACAAAAATGTTTCATCATATTGAGTAACCATGACCCCGCATTACGTTTTCCTGGTCTTGCATCTCGTACTTTGTTTGCCTTGGTCTGGCATGTTGTAATAGGTAGATGCGAGAGTAAACATGATTTCAATAAAATTTCCCAAATGTCTTTGGATCTCATTTCTACCATCCATCTGCAACTTGTAAAGCTTCTTCTTGAGGTACAACTTGTTCACGAAATATTTTTTCATGTAAATAGCTTTCATCTTATTCCATATCCACATGGACGAGAAATCTTTAGACATCTCTCGAAGCACCTCATCTCCCCACTCTCAATATCAACACACTATAGAACTTGGACAAAACCTCGGCATCAATCTCCCCACTCTCATAGATTTTTTATTATTGACAAATTATTCTATACAGACTAAAGCCATATATATAGGCTGGGAATATATTCTAATAATATACTAATATACTATAATAATGTCTAGTCTACTATAATAGTGTATATAATATTTTATAATTGACTATTGACTATAATAAACTATGTTGTCAAATATCTTCTATTATTTCCATTAAAACTCCCCCTCAAGCTTGTGCAAAAGTACTTGAAAATGTCGTGGTTTGAAGTCTTTTAAACTTTTACAGAAGGACTTGAAGTGCAAGCTTGATCGAAAGGTTGAAACGAAATCACAGTCCCCCTTAAGTTGGAGAATATATAATAAGAATGCCTAGCTTGTTGCAAATATAATTAATACGTGATCCATTGAGGGATTTTGTGAATATATATCCTAACTGTTCTCCTGTTTTGACATATTCTATATGAATGACATTTTGTTGAATCTTTTCACGGATAAAATGACAATCAATTTCAATATGTTTTGTTCTTTCATGAAAGACAGGATTAGACACAATGTGCAACGCCGCTTGATTATCACATTATAACTTTGCAGGCATGGTAGTTTTTATGCCAATATCATTCAACAATTGAGAAATCCAATTTATCTCACAAGTATATTGAGCCATGGCTCTATATTCAGCTTCAGCACTCGATCTTGATACAACATTTTGCTTCTTACTTTTCCAAGATACTAAGTTACCTCCTACAAACACACAGTAACCAGTGGTTGATCTTCTATCAGCTTTAGATACAGCCCAATCTGCATCTGCAAAACACTCTATATTAGTATGATCATTACCGTCATACCACAATCCGAGTCCAGAAGCTGATTTGAGATAACACAAGATATGTTTTAGTGTTGCCCAATGATTAACCGTTGGTGATGACATAAATTGACTCACAATACTAACTGGATACGTAATTTCTGGTCGAGTTACTGTAAGATAATTAAGTTTTCCTACCAATCGATGATATTTTTCTGGATCACCAAATAATTCTCCATCATCTTTTAGTAGCTGCAAATTAGGAGCCATCGGTGTATTACATGGTTTTGCTCATAACTCGCCTGTTTCCATCAATAAATCCAAAACATATTTTCTCTGTAATAGGAGAATACCTTTCTTGTTTCTTGTTATTTCCATTCCCAAAAAGAACTTCAATGCTCCTAAATATTTTGTTTGAAATTTTGAATGTATAAATGTTTTAAGTAAAGAAATTCCTTCACTGTCACTACCGGTAATGAGGATGTCATCAACATACACAACCACAAGTATAATTCCATTTCCATAACTTTTATAAACTACAGAATGATCACAACTACTCTTATTTAACCCAAATTCAGCCAGTGGCTCACTAAACTTGCCAAACCAAGCACGTGGACTTTTTTCAACCCATATAAGGATTTATACAAACGACATACCTTTCCTCCCTCCCCCTGAGAAACAAACCCAGGTGGTTGCTCCACATACACTTCTTCTTGGAGATCTGCATGTAAGAATGCATTTTTTATGTCTAATTGATGCAATGGCCAATCTTTTGAAACTGCTAAAGAAATAGATAAACGAATAAAGGTAAACTTTGCTACTGGAGAAAATGTCTCACAGTAGTCAACACCATAAATTTGAGCGTATCCTTTTGCTACAAGTCTTGCTTTAAGTCGAGCTATCGTCCCATCTGGATTCACTTTGACATTAAATACCCATCTACAACCAATAGCTTACTTTCATGTAGGTAAATTAACCAACTTCCAAGTACTAGTATCTTCTAATGCTTTTATCTCTTCAAATATTACATCTTTCCAACCAGAATGACATAAAGCTTCACGAACAATTTTCAAAATATAAATAGAATCAAGAGTTGCAATAAAAGCTTTTGTAAAAGGTGAAAAATGATTATATTTTGCAAAATATGAAATTGGATAAGTACATTGTCTTTTACCTTTTTGATGAGCAATAGGAAGGTCAATATCAGACTGATTATCGTTCGTAACAGGATCCGAAGATGAAAGAATCGACAATGCGCATCTTGGAGGAGGTTAAGGACGTCGGGAATAAACATGTGTAATAGGAGGTCGAGATGGTGGAGGAAGTGCAACAGATTGCGTAACATAATTAGTTTTAGTAATGTTAGGGGATTGAACTACGAAATAAATGAGGAGGTCATCGTCCTCTTTTTCTGTTTGAAGGTTCACACTAGGCTCGATTGGAAAAAATGAAACATGCTCTAAAAATGTAACATCTCTAGACATGACATACCGGTTAAGTAAGGGAGAAAAACATTTGTATCCCTTCTGAACTCTAGAATATCCAAGAAAAATACATTTTAAAGATTTGGGATTTAATTTTGTACGATTAGGACTAACATCCCTAACGAAACAAGTACAACCAAATATCCGGGGTTCAATATGAAATAAAGGTTTTGAAGGAAAAAATACAGAATATGGAATTTTATTATGAAGAATAGAAGACGGCATTCGATTTATCAAATAACCAGCAGTGGAAACAGCATTTGCCCAAAATATTTTTGGCACTTTCATTTGAAAAAGAATTTCACTAGCAACTTCTAGAAGATGTCTATTTTTTCTTTCAGCGATACCATTTTGAGATGGTGTGTCTATACAAGAGGTTTGATGCAAAATTCCATGTTGTTCCATAAAATATTGAAATGCAGTTGAACAATATTCTTTACCATTATCACTTCTTAAAATACGAACCGGACAATTAAATTAAGTAGTAATTTCTACATAAAAGTTGCAAAATATAGAAAATAATTCTGAATGGTTTTTCATGAAATAAATCCATGTAACTCGAGAATGATCATCGACAAAACTAACAAAATACTTAAAACCCGTTTTAGATATGACTGGACAAGGACCCCAAACATCTGAATAGACTAATCCAAAATGAGACTCAACTCGTTTATTGACACGAAGATATGATGGAAGACGATGATGTTTAGCAAATTGACACGACTCACATTCCAATGAGATTATATGTTTAAATTGAGGATACGGTTGTTTAAGAGAGGCTAAAGATGGATGGCCCATACGACAATGAGCTTAAAATGGAGATTGGACACTAGAACATGCAATTGAATTATTGATATGTTTATTGAGATGGTAGAGACCTCCAGAATTATACCATTTTCCAGTGATTCTTTTCGTCGTAAGATCCTGAAACAAACAATAATTAGAATAAAATGTAACAAAACAATTTAAATCTTTAGTGATTTTTCCCATAGAGATTAGGTTAAATGAAAATTGAGGAAGATTTAAAACGGAAGTCAAAGAAATATTTTCGTTTAAATGAACAGCTCCAGAGCCTAAAACAATAGATGATGATCCATCTACCAATGTCACATCTGAATGATGTGTGTTTGTAAAAGTTGAAAGAAGTTTTGGATTACCCGTCATGTGTTCTGTGGCAGCGGTATCAATGACCCAATCTGATGATGAAGAAAGAAAACATTTTGAATTACCTGATCTGGAAGCTGCACTATTTGTAAGATTAAAAAACTTCAATGATTCCCGGTACTTGGAAAACTGCGCATATTCTTCCGCAGAAAGCACAACCAGTGCTCTGAAAGATTTCTTAGTAAACTGTGGTGGTCGTTGTATTTGTTGTGGTTGTTTTGTTTTTTGTAATTGTTGTGTTTGTTGTGGTTGTTGTGTACAGTTTCACTTTGTATGACCGAATTCATAACAATAGAAACACTTAATATGGCTGGGATTTCAGAAACCACATCTTAATTTATTTTCTTCCATCTGATAAAATTAAGAACATGGGTATGAAAAAAAGGTTGTAAAAACCCTAAAACCCTAAAGGGCTCTGATACCATGTAAAAGTATAAAATAGATTTTTTATTATTGGAAAATTATTATGTACAGACTAAAGCCATATATATAAACTGGGAATATATTCTAATAATATACTAATATACTATAATAATGTCTAGTCTACCATAATAATGTATATAATATTTTATAATTGACTATTGACTATAATAAACTATGTAGTCAAATATCTTCTATTATTTCCATTAAAAACCTTAATCCTCCAGAGATTAAAATCATTATCTATTGTGAATTTCTTAAGGTTAGACTTTATAGATTCCATTATTATGAATGCGCTTGAATTTACTTTAATATCTCCAATCTTCGTATTCTATTTTGTCTTTTTCACCAATAGTGAGTATCGATTTCATATTTCTACGCTCTTCACACCACTTGTTAAGGAAATCAACAATATATGAACAAGATCCAACCTAACCCTCACAATGCTTACTAGGTCAAAACCTAGCCAATCAGCCGAAGAGATGGTCGATAGTTGACGAACACCTACCTGAGAGGCTGTAAGAGGTAATCAGAGCTTTGGCTCTTACCCCATTTCAATAATAAATTTAAAAAAACGTAAAATAAATCACACGCATAAGAAGAGCTTTATTGTGGTTCAAATTGTGAAGAAATCCTACATCAACGGGTAACAGACACAATATATTTATACGAGGTACATGGAGACTATCAAACACTAAACACTAAATGACTCAACTATATTATAAACCTCCCGTCTTGGGTTATAAAGAAATAGTATATCTCATAATGCTTATTCAAGTGTTTATATTCTACCTCACTACGCTCTCTAAACCACACTCGTCAATATCCTATATTCTAGTCATTCTTGCTTTATCACATATTTACCACATGTTATGTTTCTCCTATTTGTAGACTTGTAGAAACCCTTAATTCTGTAACAGACACTCTAGATTAAATTACATCATCAACGAATAAAATAAAACCTTAATCATAAAATAGGAAATTTGGATTAATATGAAAATTAATTACAACCCAATTAATATAAAATATAATTAATATAAGAAGACTAAAATAGATGAACCACTTAAATAGGAACTTCAGCAAATAGAATAAGCTCAATTAGGTCGGAAACGTAATCCATGTTACATCAGATAAAAAAACATAGCATTTTTGTGGCATCGACACAGGTTTTCCATACCACCGACACAATTCCTCAGGAGCATCGGCCAAGGGTCCTTGGTAGAATCGGCCAGGGATCCTCGGCAGCATCGTCTAGGGATCCTCGGCAGCATCGTCTAGGGGTCATCGGTAGCATTGGCCATGGGGCATCGGCAACATGCATTAGACAAGCCATTGGTACGACACCGACCCAGTCCCTACATCATTGATCAATACTTTCATTTCAATAGAAACAACTATCATCTTTTCGGTTATGCTCAAGTCTTAGGTTTCAGTAGACTACTTCATCGTCTAAATATGGTTGACCATCAAGTCACATAGAGAGTCAGCAGTTCAAGTTGAACTACTCCAATCATATTTCTCCAGTTACACGACTTAGTTACAGCCATCGGTACCTAGTTTTAGTGTCAACCCTCAATTTCTGATTCATTCCTTAGTTCCAGTCGTCAACACTTATCATCAACTGCAACATCCAGTTTCAACTCTAAATTACAATCTACAACACTAAGTTACAATTCGCACACCAAATTACAGCATTTAACACAAAATCAAGCATTCAACAGTGATCTTATCGACGTCACTATGAATCTATACTTAACACTTAGGCTTATCAAAATAATTTTTTCAGACATAATAAATTTTTACCAATCAATAGAAGTAACAAAAAACTTCAAATTTGTTTGATAAATTTTAATAAATTATGAAAACACCAAATTTAGTATAAAGAATTTTAGATATTTTATTAGTTGATGTATACTCTCTACTTTTGAATCTATATATAAAGTTTAACGAAAAGACACAATCCTTTAAAAACTACGTATTTTTTCGAAAACCATGCAAATTTTTAACATGAAAATTCAAACATAAAAGCTTGTTCAAAACATGAAATTAGTGAGCGACCATTCCATTATGGTAATATTGTCTCTAAAAATAAACACAAAATATATGCTATAATTCGCGATAAGCAAAACTTGATCTCGTTGCAACAGCCTACCAACACTGTATATTACAGCAGTAAGATCGAAGTTTTCAGATTTTTAAATAATCTTATGTTGAAAAGACATGGCTCAAAGAAAAACCCTAAAAGAAAATTGGAGTGAACTAGATTGCAAAGCAATGAGATGCCTCGATTGATTCACTTCCTGTGTTTATATAATAACTTACACCAATCTAATTAAGGTAACGTCTCCTAAATAAACGAAACGACTCCTAAACAATAGCCACTAATTACGGAGTTACATTAAACACTCCTAAACAATAGCCACTAATTACGGAGTTACATTAAACACTCCTAAACAATAGCCACTAATTAAGGTAACGTCTCAACACCCTCCCTCAAGGTGGAGCATGAGGTTCAAAAATGCCCAGCTTGCCAAGAAGATAATCAAATTGTTTCTTTCCAAGGGCCTTTGTAAAAATATCCGCCAATTGTGCACCAGTAGGAACATATGACGGAGCAATCAAACCATCGACTACTGCATCCCGAACAAAGTGACAATCAACCTCAATGTGTTTGGTGCGTTCATGAAATACCGGATTTTTGGCCATATGGAGGGCTGACTGACTATCACAAAAAAGCTGGATTGCCTGAGGGTGGTGCACGCCCAAGCTCAGAAGCAACCCCTTCAACCATTTGAGCTCACAAGTAATGGCTGCCATAGCTCGGTACTCCGCTTCTGCAGACGAGCGAGAAACTGTGTATTGCTTCTTGGTCTTCCAAGAAATAGGAGATTGTCCAAGAAACACAAGCCATCCGGACAAAGAGCGTCTAGTTATTGGACATGCTGCCCAATCAGAGTCACACCAACCCTGCAGAGATAGATTACTATCTGCACGTAACAAAATACCCTTACCCGGAGTACCTTTCAAATAACGAACGACTCTCAAAGCTGCCTCCCAATGCTCAATTTTGGGCTCCTGCATAAACTGAGATAATATATGAATCGAGTAGGCCAAATCTGGACGGGTCACTGCCAGATAAATGAGCCGACCCACTAATCTACGATAGGATTCAGGGTTCGACAAAAGCACCCCGTTTGCGAGACCCAATTTGTGATTTTGCTCAATCGGGAAGCCACACGGCTTGGCTCCCAATAATCCAGCCTCCGAAATAATGTCAAGCGTGTACTTGCGTTGACACAAGAACAAACCAGCTGAACTCCTTGCCACCTCGATTCCGAGAAAATATTTCAAATTGCCAAGATCTTTCATCTTAAAACAGTCACTGAGATAGGCTTTAAATGCCTTAAGTGCAGCGGAATCAGTCCCAGAAATAATAAGATCGTCGACGTACACTAGCACATTTATTTGAACATTTCCCTTAGTGTAAGTAAAAAGGGAATAATCAGAGTAGGATTGCAAGAAACCGTATCCTTTAAGAGCCGTGACCAACTTTGCAAACCAACATCTCGGAGACTGTCTCAACCCATAAAGAGATTTTCGTAACCTGCAGACCAAGTTTGGATAAGAACTCTCAAATCCAGGGGGAAGTTTCATATAAACCTCTTCCTCAAGATCTCCATGCAAAAAGGCATTGTGAACATCCATTTGATGAAGTTCCCAATTTTTCGAAGCTGCAATAGCCAAGAAAGCACGTACCGTAGTCATTTTGGCAACCGGAGCAAAAGTCTCATTATAATCAATACCTGCTTTTTGATGATTCCCCAAAACTACTAATCTGGATTTGAGCCTTTCAATATCACCGCTTGAGGAATACTT
Source organism: Limnanthes douglasii subsp. nivea (assembly GCA_036936605.1). Classification (NCBI taxonomy): domain Eukaryota; kingdom Viridiplantae; phylum Streptophyta; class Magnoliopsida; order Brassicales; family Limnanthaceae; genus Limnanthes; species Limnanthes douglasii. The sequence goes on from JAUPFV010000001.1 coordinate 305,253,150, forward strand.
GGTTTTGTAAACCCACTGACTTCCCAAAGCACGCTTACCCTTTGGAAGAGGTTCAAGCGTCCACGTACCATTTTCCTCCAAAGCCCGAATCTCCTCCTGCATTGACTTTTGCCAACCTACATCTTTCATAGCTTCTTTGAACGACTTGGGATCATTGCTCGAAATAATAGATGCAATAAACTTCTGATAATTCACAGAATAATGGTCACAATTTATATAATGTGCTATGGGATAAGGGGTACCTGAGGGATGCTGTGGAGACGGAGTGGCGGAAGATGGACTTTCAGCTATAACAGTATGAGTAACGAAGTCTCGTAACAGAACTGAAGGAATTTTATTCCTCATCCCCCTTCCCATAGGAACGGACTGCCCATTGCGTGTATTATCAAGTCCTGGTGACTCGGGCCTATCAGGCAAAACAACTTGTGACTGAGAAGGGGCCTCTGTTTGTGCTGCTGATGAAGTCTCGGTATGGACCTGCCCACCCTCCCTGAAACCTGGGTCCCGATCTGCATCAAAATGGGATGCTTGATCTTGGTGGGGTTGTGTTTGGACTTGTGGGTTAGGCAAATCAGCATTAACAAAATCAGCAAAATCATGATCAACTTCAACATGCGCCGTAGGCACAATATTTTCTGGACTAATATTTGCAGCACCTGGGTTATTAAACGGAAAAATATCCTCAAAGAACTTGACATCTCGAGAAACAAACGATTCCTTTCTGTCCAAATCAAACAATTTCCACCCCTTCTTTCCAAACGGGTAACCCAAAAAAACACATTTTCTACTTCTACTTGCAAATTTGTCATCACTGGATTTTTGATTATGAGCAAAGCTAAGGCAACCAAAGGTGCGTATTTCCTCATATGAAGGAGGGGTACCAAATAGAATTTCAAAAGGTGTTTTATTGTTTAAAAGAGGAGAAGGAGTGCAGTTTATTAAATGAGCAGCAGCTAGAACACTTTCTCCCCAAAAATAAATAGGCAAATTTGCTTGAAAGCGTAATGCCCTCCCGACATTTAAAATATGTTTGTGTTTTCGTTCAACCCTCCCATTTTGTTGTGGGGTCCCCACACAGGAAGTTTGGAACAAAATACCAGTTGCAGAAAAGTAGTCAAGCAAGCATTTAAATTCTGTACCGTTATCACTTTGAACGACTTTCACTGTTTGAGAAAATTGTCGATCTACCATTGCAATAAAAGACATGAACATACGAAAAACCTCTGTTTTATCAACCAACAAATAAATCCATACAGCTCTTGAGAAATCATCAACAATAGTTAAAAAATACTGAGCTCCATAAGAAGAGACATGTTTATAAGGTCCCCACAAATCACAATGTATTTTCTCAAAAATTCTAGTTGCCCTATTGTCACTTAATGTAAATTTGTCTCTTGGATGCTTAGCACGGAAACATATTTCACAAGCTTTATTTAAACTACCCTTAAGACTACCAACCGGAGGAAGTAACTTTACTATTTTTGCTGAAGGGTGTCCCATCCTTTTGTGCCACAATTCCAAAGTCGATTCTGCTTTGTTGACAGACACATGTTGTACTGAATCACCTTCATCTCTAAAGAAGTAGTAAAGTCCATCTCGCCTAACTCCCGTCCCAATCAGCTCCCTGGTGTGGTCCTGTATAGTACACATATAAGAATTGAATTGGACAATACAATGTAAGTCATCATTCAATTGTGAAACCGAAAGTAAATTGCAATTGAGTTTCGGCACATATAGAACATTATTAAGAGTTAATTTATCTGATAATCGAACTGAACCAGATTTTGTTGCAACGACAGATTCACCATTAGGAAGTCCAACTGGACAGTCAAATAATGCCACAGTGTCAAATAACCAAGACAAATCACCGGTAACATGATGAGTTGCCCCAGTGTCAATGATCCATGACTTCGTGTCAAACTTACCACTCAACCTGTCATCCTGAACAGGAGCATTACCAATTAAGCCTGCAAGAGCTTTCCATTGTTCTGGTGTGAAGAGTTGATCGGTGGCGCTTTTAGTAGAGGATACTCCAATTGTACTGCTTGTTGCATTAGCACGAGCGGGTGTGATGAAGTCGCCTGGTCGGTCTCTCGTGCCGAGAAAAAATGGTGAATTCATCTCCCTTCTTGGTGACGATGGTGATTTTTCATCGTCGCCGGCCATTGTTTTATTGTGTGTGTATGTCACGCTCTGATACCATGAAAAGACATGGCTCAAAGAAAAACCCTAAAAGAAAATTGGAGTGAACTAGATTGCAAAGCAATGAGATTAAACACTCCTAAACAATAGCCACTAATTAAGGTAACGTCTCAACATATGTACACTTTTAATGGTTTAGAAAACCGAAAACCAAACCGTTAAGAACTGGACCAAACTTTAGCAGTCTAGTCCGCGGTTCCATTTTAAAAACCAAAACCGATAAAAACTGAAACGGTAAAATCAGTTCGGAACCATACCGATAGAACAGATGGAACCGATAAGAAACCGAAGTGATAGAATCGGTAATAAATCGGTATCATATACTACTTATCCTACATCGTAAAAAAATCTTTTTTACTACAAACATGCTTATAAATAAGCATAGTAAGTTAACAAATTATATTAAAATTTGAGAGATAATTAAAATTTATAATGTTCTTTCTTAATTTTGGAAAAAACTATACCATTTGATAATAGTTTTAAAAAATCAATAATTTAAATATTTTAAAAATTAACTAGAATAGGAATATTGATCTTCAGGCAATGGCTTCCGAAATTAAATGATAATTTTACTCCACTACATATTATAAAATCTTAGTCTCAAATATAAATAATAAATTATTTATTGTATGTTGAGAAAAAGTAACAAAAATAAAATCTTAATTAACTAGATATTATAGTGAATGCAAAAAATTGCTTCTACTATTAAATACAATAAGTTATAAAAACATGAATCTAATTTTCAAAGGAAATAAAGGATAGATAAACTTCATCAATTCATAAAACCGACAATCTAATTTGAAGAAACTTTTTGGAAACTGGTAACTGCATCAAGCCACAACCATAGATAAACTTCAAAAGTGTCTAACCATTTTAACAACAAAAAATAAAACTGAATGTTTGAATCAAAAAATTCATCGTAAAAAACTTTATATAAAGGATAAATCAATCATTTTACTCAATTACTTTCGTGTCAATACCCGATAAGCTTTCGAAAGGAATCTTTGCAACGGTGACAATAGGAGTAAAATTCATCATTTGCATCTTCATCTTCGTTATTTTTACGCTCAATTTAGACTCTGATCCTCCTTAGCAGACCACGAATACCTCTACTCCAAATATGTTTGTTGATTTTGACATCTATTCTGACGTGGTTTGTTCCCATAATCAGGATCTCCTTGATTGCATTTGAGGCCTTTTTCTTAAACATACATCCATGAAGACATTTATGGAGGTTTATGGTATACTTTATGGTAACAACGTCCTCCTTGCCTCCCTTTGTATTCTCCGTCATTTTTGAACCACCTGTATTCTTGGGCTAAACCTTAGAGCACGACGGAAGAGTGACGATATTTGCTATTTTTAGTCAATTTTTTCATACATAATTTTTGTTTACAGTAGAATGAACTACAAATAATAATAAGAAAAATAGAATAAGTAGGTTGGTGTTATAAAAGAGGAAGATAAGTGAGGAAAACAATGGGCCAATTAATAGTTGAATAGGAAAAAGAAACTTATCAATAGTCTAGGAGGAAAAAAAATAAAAGATAAACTATGGTAATCTAAGCACAATTGAATCCCACATCGGCTTCCTTTAAAGATGAGATAAATTATTGATTCTATATAAAGAGACAAACATCCTAACTTTTTGTGGTCTACAACCCACCAATGGAATTAGCCCAATAATAAAATTAGTTTAAATTTGTACATAAATTTGGTTATTATTAGTCTGGTTTATTTGACCGGACTGAACCAAACTTATTCTTATCGGTTTGGATTTAGTTCTGTTTTGTAAAACCAAAAAATTATCGGCTTGGTTCGGTCGTAACCAAAAAACTTATCGGTTTGGTCTGATTCTGTCAAATCCAAACCAAATTGGACTGAAAAGTTATGGTATTTCCATTGGCATTAAATTTACTTTTATATCGTTGTATTTAATCAGAATTTGATGATAACATGTTAGATTGGATATCTAAATCGCAAAATGATACATTTACTTAGGAGAGTGATGCCATATGAAAAAGGAAACTATGTGAAAAAGTCGATATAAGAGAATGGGAAAACTGAAAACTCTCCAAGAAAATTAAGATCATATCTTTCTATTTTCTTCTTCGCTAATCTAATTCATCCCTAAATCTCGTATTGTTTTGCTAATAAAAGAAGGTGAAATCTATTCACCATGTCGAGCTACTCCACTGATCTTAATATGTAATATCCCATGTTACATCAAAGAACATAGCACCCAATCTCAATCAAGAATGATTCGCTATCTTTCATTCAAAAACATGAAACATCTCAAAGATTAGAAATAACCTAACTTTTGAAACATCAACAAGCAAAGAATCATCATTAGCAATCCAGAAATTTGTGCTCCCTAACAATCCAATTAAGTCATTTGCAGATTTATTTAAACCTAAAGCCGATAGATTATGTCATGAAAATGTATCAATTGTTCGTAATTGTGAAAATCATATCATCAGAATTGATCATAAAGATAAATAAAAGCTAAATGGTATATCTAATCATACAATAGTTGGGAAATTTGCTACTAGTAAACCAAGTACAGAATCCGTTAGGGATTTTTTTGTAGAGTTTTAGATTCAAGTGTGATTTCAATATCTCCCAATTAGATTTCAGACACATATTTATTAAGTTTGATATGTTGGATGACCTGAGAATGATTTGGCGTAGGATTGTATGGGTTGTGGGGAATAAGACTATGAGAATTCTAAAATAGGGTCCTTTCTTTAACCCTAATATTGAAAATCGGGTCACTCTTGTTTATGTCAACCTTCCAAATCTTCCAGAATATATGTTCTATGATCTCCTTTGAATATTTGGGTCCCTCCTAAGAAGCGTTCAAGATTCAATTAGTGTAGAAACTGGGTTGAAATGGATGTCTCAAATCCTCTACCTAAAAAATTGTGAGTTTGCTTTGGTGATGAAGGTTACTGGCAAGATTTGTTTTACGACACTTACCCTGACTATTGCAGCATTTGCTCTCATGTGGGCTATGCTGAAAAGAACTGCAAGAAAGCCAACCCTTCTCTTATCTCTTTGAACTTTCCTGAATCTCATCAAAGTTCAAGGTTGGACTCTTCCAATGTTTTAGAATCTAAAACAATTGAAACTCGTCTAAGTTCTTCTATTGAAGTGACTATGGTTGATAATGATATTAATCTTCCAAAGGATAATAATTCTGTCAATAATGAACATCAGTATTTACCTTCTGGGGTGGAGGAATTTGAATTTATTGAGGCTCTCTACACAATTGAGTCGAGAAATCTACTTCACATCAACAATAATCTTGATAATTTCCAATAAGAAACTTCATCACCAACAAAAAAAACCATTGGTAGCCTACATTCCTCTCCTGGAAACAAGAAAATAGTTACTGGTAAAAGAATCGCTAAAGATCTCAAGAAGCCTGAGCACTAAAAATCTAAGAAATTGAAAGTTTTGAATTCTAAGGGTCTAAATTCATCCAAATTAGTGCAGCACAAATGAGCTGCAAAATCATTTAATTCTTCCAAATGACTATTTTAATATTGAATTGGAATGTTAGTGGTCTTGGTAACAATGAGACTATGAATAGGCTTAAATCTCTTTAAAAGGTCTGAAAACAGACTTTATGGCTCTTCAAGAACCCATGATAAGTCATTCTAACCTGGAATCTATTACAAAGAACATTGGTTTCCAAGGATTTATTAATAATGTCAGCGATAAAGTTTGGGTCATGTGGACGGTTGATTACCTAGTTGATGTGTTAGCTAATGAAGATCAGTTTATTCACCTAAATATCAGGCATTGTGTTATGATCAAAGAATTTAGAGTGGAAGTGGTTTATGCCTAATGAAATAGAGTTCTTAGAAACTCTTTATGGGACAATCTACGGTCTATTGAAGATGGAACTAAAGAATGGATCGTTCTACATGATTTCAACACTATCTTTAACACTAATGATCAGTTGCAGTGCTCTACAACATGCCTCAATAGCATCAATGACTTTAATAATTTTATCTTTTTTTGTAATCTAACTAATGCATGGTTCTCAGGTCCAAAATTTACACAGACTAATGGTAGAAAGTGGAGAAGGCTTTACCGTTTTTATACAACAAAATCTAGCTTAACTATTTTAAAATTACAAAAGTTGTTCACCATACTTTAACCTGCTCTGACCACTCTCCTATCAGCATTTTCTATATCATCTAGCCTGGCGAATATCAAATCATCATTTAGGTTCTTGAATATGTGGGGTTCTACATAGTGAATTTTATAAAATTGTGGAGACAAACTGGTTTGTTGATCTTATGAAAACCCCTCTTCAGATATGATGGTTCAAGCTAAGAAGGCTAAAATCTGATCTCAAAGTATGGACCAATACTGTTTTTAAGATGTATTTGACTTTATTAAATATATAGAAGAATAAATCGCTTAAAATGAAGCAAACTATCAATCCCTAACACTATTGAAGACAAGACTCTCCTGGGCTCTGCTATATACACTCACCTAATGGTATTTGCTAGAGAAGAAGTTTACTGGGAGCAGAAAACTCATTCTATCTGGCTCAAAGATAGTTATAAAATTACAGCTTTATTTTATCTTTTTGTAAAAAAGACAAATAAGAGGAACATAATTAACAGGATATGGTTTGGGTCTACTTGGTTAGAAGATCAAAATCTATTGGAGATTCTGTTGTAGAGTATTTCAATAACTTGTTGTCTGATACTCCTAAACACTGGAACTCTAATACTCTTCTAGACTATATCCCAAAATTAGTCAACGAGGAGGATAATGGAATGCTAATGGATATTCTCTTTGAATCAGATATCTATTCTATCGTCAAAGATCTCAATCCTAATTCTGTCTTTGGTCCTAATGGCTTTAATGGAAAAAAATCAAGTTTGATGGCCTATTTTTTCAAGTGATCTATGTGAAGTTATATGTGAGGTCTTCAGAGATAAACCTATTCCTATGGGTCCATACTACTGTATTTGCCTCATCCCTAAAAATTCTTCTCCTAACGTTTGGAAGGATTTCAGGCCAATAAGCCTAATTACCATGTTTAATAAAATCATCTCCAAGCTAATAAATAATATAATTGATATTATTCTGCACCATCTAATTTTAGAGGAGCAATGAGCTTTTGTTAAGGGCAACAACATTCATGAGAATATCATGATTGCTCAAGAGCTTCCATATGATATAAACCTTAAGACTAGAGGCAGTAATGTTCTACTGAAAATAGATAGGGTTAAAGCCTTTGATAGGCTTGACCATACCTTTCTCCAAAGTGTTTTAGCTTCTTTTGAATTTGGAGGCTTAAATCGTTGCCTCGTCCCTCGACTATCGCGTTTTGTGTCATTTAGTCCCTCGACAAAAAAATCACGGGTGAGGGTCCCTTGACTATCAAAAATCTATAAATTTAGTCCCCGCGCGTGGTATTCTTCTTGGTTCTGCCACGTGTCACCATAGTTAAATGGTTTTTATCTCATAAATAGTCCCTCGACTTTTAATTCCATTTTTACCCTCAGAATTTAATATTTTTTTTTATTTTTTTTTTATTTTTTATATTATGAAAACAGAGTATCCCAGAATTTTCGATACTCTGTTTAAAGAAAATACGCAAACGGCGGTAGTCTGTTTCATTGATTGCTCCAAAGCTTCTTTTCCTTTATTTTTCTTTTCTAATATTCTGCAGATTCTTCTGCAAATCCGTAAAAGAAACAACACTTTGTACCCGATGTTCTTGCATTGCGGTGGTAACTGCACATTTGAAGTAGAAAGAGATACCGATGCTTTGGTCTCATTGAGCATATGGTTTCCCAGATCTTGTTGATTAATCATGCTTTGGTCTCGTGTCACAGGATTCGAGCTAACCCTTCTGTTCATATTTGGATTATTATTGTTACCCATTGAGGATCTTATTCGAGACTGACCTGAATTATTGTGTCATTATTATTATTGTTATTATTATTATTGCTAACCCATCGCGCCGAATCCACCACCTGAATTATTGTTATTATTATTGTTGTAGTTTACTGGCTCCATTGACATTTTTTGAGTCGACTCCGTATGATCCAGAACTCACCATCCCTCAACGACTATTGATTTGACTATTCATCATCATTTCATGCAAGATCTTCTGAACAGAACTCTACGATTCATTTGCTTCGGCTTCGTGAGGTTGAACGGATGTACTCACGGGAGAGTTTACAGCACTGACATGGTTGACGCATGTCTGTGGAGTTGGAGACTGAAATGGAGAGGGATTGGATTGTGGCTGCGGAACAGTACTGGAAGATCTTGGATATGGCATTTGAACTGAATATCCTGCATAAGGACTGCTCACATTATTCCCAGAATTCTGTTGCCTAGAGTTCATGGAATTCTGGTGGAGAAACCCTGCAATAGTGCTGGCTGAGGTAGAAGCAGAAGCAGCGTTATAGGCATTATTTATAATAGCCATGCCTCCATTGCTAGAAGGATGCTGCATCCCTACAGCCTGGACAGAACTTTGATCCCCATTTGTGTTGTGGGTCATTGTTAACGGCTGTTGTTGATCGTTAGTTTGTCCTGGAAGCCCAGATTGCGCATTTTTCCTCGGAGGAAACTTTTCCAAACTCTCTGAAAATAATATATATCATAATTGAAAATACTAAATTTATATAGACTTAAATTGACAAGGATGAATTCTGAAGCTAAAATCCAAACAATCAAAAGGTGTAGATAACTTGTTATGTAAGAAGCAGGGAAAATATATCTCATACTGAGATAAAACATGTCTATTCTCAACTCAACGAAGACTACTACTGAAACGTATCGGGGGAAAGAAAATTTGTCACATGCTTAAACTTGAACGGAGTAAATTATATTTTTTCTCTGAATTACATAATTCTTAGAATCTGGCTTAATAAAAAGAACCAGGAACCGATATTCTGTGTATAAAGTTGCTAAGAATTTTTCTGCATAAACAAACATGTTCCCACCGTACCAAATGTGCAGTTACCACCACAATGCAAGAACATCGGGTACAAAGTGTTGCTCCTTTTACGGATTTGCAGAAGAATCTGCAGAAGAATAGAAAAGAAAAGTAAAGGAAAAGAAGCTTTGGAGCAATCAATGAAACAGAGTACAACCGTTTGCATATTTTCTTTAAACAGATTATGGCAAATTCTGCGATACTCTGTTTTTCATAATAAAAAAAAATTAATTAAATTTTGAGGGTAAAAATGGAATTAAAAGTTGAGGGACTATTTGTGAGACAAGAACCATTTAACTATGGTGACACGTGGCAGAACCAGGAAAAATACCACGCGCGGGGACTGAATTTATAGATTTTTGATAGTCAAGGGAACCTCACCCGTGATTTTTTTGTCGAGGGACTAAATGACACAAAACGCGATAGTCGATGGACGAGGCAGCGATTTAAGCCGAAATTGGAACTAGATTCTTAAGTTTGATTAAAAAGAGTATAGACAATATTTTATTCTTTATTATCATCAATGAGGAGTTGAAATGATTTTTTAAATCTAATAAAGATTTATGATAGGGTGACCCCTTGTCACCTAGTCTTTTCATCCTGGCTGAGGAGCATTTGATTAGGGGTCTCAAGTAGCTTTCCCTGGATTATCCTTCTACCAAATACAAGAACAGAGAGAATATTATCATACCTTGTCTGGTTTTGCAGATGATCTTCTTATTCTCTGCAATGGTCTTACCTCCTCAATCTCCAAAACCATTCGTCTCATGTCTCACTATGAAGAAAAATATGGTCAGGTTGTAAACAAGGATAAATCTAAAGTAATTGTGGCAAGTAAATTGTTACCTCACAGAATTAACAGTCTGGAAACCACCCTGGGTTTGAAGCATAACTTTATTCCTTCTAAGTACTTGGGAACCACTGTCAGCAACATCAACATGATCCGTAATTATGATGAGTTAGTGTTCAAGATCAAAAACACGATCTCTGAATGGGATCAAAGTGTTTTATCTTTTAGTGGAAAGCTCACCTTGATACAATCAATTCTCTCAACCTTCCCTACCTATACAATCCAAAGCTCTCTAATTCCTAAATCTGTTATTCAAAGGATTGAAATTTTTTTATTATAGCTTTATGTTAGGTTCTAAATAAAGTAAACTAGCTATAAATTGGGCTTCGTGGTCTAGGGTTTGCAAACCTTTCCAAGAAGGTGGTTTAAACGTTAGAAATATTGAAGATCTTAAGGAGGTGTTTTCTCATAAACTATGGTTGACTTTTAGAGCTCAAAAATCTCTACGGGATAGGATGATCTTTTCAATTTACTATAATACTCATCATCCTATTAGTTCTCTTAAACCTATTAGAAGCTATAAAGTCTGAGTCAAGCTTATAAACATCAGAGACAATGCTCAGAGATTTATTTTATGGCAACCTAGTTCTGGAAATATGGACTTTTGGTTAGATAAATGGTTCTTCTCTCAACCATTCATCTCCTTCAATAAAGATGAAGATAGAACAGGGTTTAAGGTTCGTGAAGTCAAGGATTTCTGGAAAGGAAATTCTTCTAACCTCTTAAAGAAAACCTAGAATTAAATCACCCTTTATAAATGTTCCTTCATTTTATGGAGAGTCATGTATACCTGGATGCCCGTTGATACTGCCCTGCAAAATAATAATAAAAATCAATTAGCTTTAAAATGCCAACATTGTGACAACACATAAAGCTTAAATCATATTTTTGTAAGTTTCCAGAGTGCCCGGAGTATCTTGAGTTACTTTGCTACCTATTTAAACATCTATATTACTAGGAACATGACCTTTACTCACCTAGTAAGGCCATAGTACTGGTCTACAAGTAAGTTCATTCACATTAGGTATATTCTCTCTACAATTATTGACTGGGTCATATAGCTCATGAGAAACAAGTGAAAGCATATTGATGAGACTATCAAAATTAAAGCAATGATTGAACATGTTACTCGCATCCTAACTGGTCTTGATAGGGCTAATCTTCTCAAGAGAAGGCACTGAAGTTTTGACTAGAAGGTTGGTCCTTCATTAGGCTTCTTAAATCACCTTAACAATCCCAGAATATCTTTACTCAGTAATTCCTAAATCAAACAAGTATAAATTAAACTTTGATGGTGTTTGTAACCTCTCTGGTGAATCCAGTTGAGGTGGTTTAGTCCTTGATAGTAATGGCAATATCATATTTGGCTATGGGCGTCTCCATGGCAAGAATCTACTGATTGTGGCTGAGTTTAAAGCCTTATTGGACGGATTAAATCTTTGTCACTCTAAAGGGATTAATCAGGTGGATATTGAAACAGATTCAAGTGTTCTCACTGAAATATTTCTCCATATGCAGGAAGTTATTCTCCTCTAGTATGACTTTGATCCACACGTTTCGGGAGCAAAATGAAGCGGCCGATTAGATTTCTAAGCAAGTTATTGAATCTAAGAAAAATCTGGACTTTAATCAGGTTCAGGCTCCAAATTTCTCAGAGCCATCATATGTTTTAAAGGATTGAGAATTGGTTACTTGAGAATGGATCTCAACCCATGAAGAAACATTGATTTAAGATCTAATCGATTCGAATAAAAAATCATCTTACCTACTTGCAATTTTATTCGTTCATGACTTCTGAAATCCGATCTCAAGTTCTTGGTGGCATGCATCTCCAAATCCCAGAATGTTGACCGAAGATTTGAAAATGTTTTGGTTTCAAATTTATAAATTTTGTACTTTAATTTTATTAGAGTTTCTTGCTTGCTAGTACTTGTCTAAACTTAGGATATGTTTTATTGGATTTAAAACCAAAATACTCATATAATACCTTAGTTCTGTGAAATAAAAAGGTCCAAAAATTAGATTAAAAAATGGAAGGGGTTGATGCCATTATCTTTTACTAATAAAATAAAAGATAAAATAATTTTTTAAAATAATTTTTGTTATAATAAAAGCCTTTTATATTAAAAACAATAACGTTAATTATAGTTATTTTATAGATACAAAAGCGATATAATGTACAAATAAATAAACAGTATTTTTAATTAAGATTTAAATCTCAAACCTTAAGATGTCCTTTCCAGTCGTGTTATGAATATTGTGGCCAGTATCAGTATGCATGAATTGTACACTGAACAAAACCTACAAAATTCGTCTTTTGGCTCATGCGCAACAGTCCCAAACATTCATATCTTTTTGTCTCAACCGGGCCCGATAGACTATAAATACAATACTCTTTATTTGCCATGTGTTTTGTGGATATGACTTCTCTTTAGGGCCTGGTTAGATTTCCGCCTTCTTCTTTTTTTTTTATTCGCAATTTTTTTAAAATTCAAATTTCAAAAATCAAAAATATTTTAACTAATCTAGTTATTTACTAATTATTATTCGGCCAAAAACAAAGCTCTCTTAGACTTCTAAACTTTTTAAGTTATTATCTAATACAAGGTAACCTAAACTAACGATTTATCTGATTTAATTATTATCTAATATTTAAAAAAGCATAAAAGACCAAAAATTTAGGATACTCGTTAAAAGATTTTGTAGACGGAAAAAAGACCTTACTATGGAGGTAATTTACGTACTTTCGTAGTTGTGAATCATAAAATAGTATGACATGTGTGGTGAACTATAATATGCTCGCACCTAATGTGCGACTAGGGTTAGAAACATCACATGATGTGTGCGAATTAGTGCAGTTCCACGCGATCAAGCATGTGACCGCATGATTTGTTTTTCGCAAATATGTATGCAACATATTGTAAGTGGTTTTGTGAGATTTAGTTGATGTTTGTTGATCATTTAGTGTGATTTATTCATTATTGTCTTTATTTAAAGTATGCTATATGTTATACGATTATGAGTTACCACTATTTATGATTATTGATTACACATACCTCTTTACAACTTATAGATATTTTACTAAACCCGAATTGGATGAATGAGTTTTTTCACAAGGAAAAAGGGCGGGATTCATCATCAATTCTATCATATACGATTCTAGTAACTGGGTAAGAACTCCTAGGATACTCTAGTAATATGAGAGGTATGATATTTATATATCAAAGCTAAATCACATAGTTTGAAAAAAATAAAATGTGCAACCAAAAAATACAATTGTTCACTCTTATTAAAAGGGGCTCGGGTTGATGTACTAGCTCAACAATGGTGGTTGATTGTTGAAAACGTGAGATATAACCATTAAATATATTTCGGAATAGACGGTCATTCGCAAGCTTGTAGACTCAAGTCGAATGAAGAGGGTCTAGTCCATAAATTGTCTTATCTCGCGTCCTAGGAAAATAAATATATGTTAGTTTGAAGATGCATAACCATTAAAGTATATCTAACATGCGTATGATATACAACTTCTATCAAAAAAAATCGTGACCTTGATCATGGTGGTCAATCTCAAATACAATCATTGTTGGCGAAATTGAATGAACATAAATACTATGTGTGGGATCGGACAAGTTATACATCGGCAGTGATCACCGACTTTGTTTTTGTGCATCCTACAAGTATTGACTTGTTGCGTACATTCCTACATGTCCTTATCATTGATTGTACGTACAAGACTATTAGGTATAAAATTCCATTTCTCAAGATTGTTGGAGTAACTTCAATATTTTTTATATTTAGCGTTGCTTATGTGTTTATGAGTGGGGAGAAGCCAACTGTAATATTTGGGTTTAAGTATTTTACGATACGTGATAATAGAAGTGTTTGACGGATCAGGAGTTAGCATTTATGCTAGCTATTGAAGATTTATTTCTGAATGCAGCAAACTTGCTATGCAAATGGCATATAAACAAAAATGTTCATCGCGCTATAAAAAATGTTGATGCCCGACACCGCCATTGCAGACCAATTGATGGAATTTTATAACTTTGTTGCGAAAGAAAATAATCATATGACCGAAGTCTAGCATCATTGTGTCAATTATTCGACGGTTACCCAAAATGTATAGAATATGTTATGTCATGGATAACAAAACATAGTGAAAATTTTTGTAATCATCAAATGAACGAGATCAATCATTGTGGCAATAGAATAACCAATCAGTAAGCTTGAACTTCTTTATAAATATTACCATTTTTATTACAAAAAATCAATATTGTAAAAATAGTTTGTTTGTATTTCGTAGGTGCAAGAGCGCTCACGCGGCCCTAAAAATATGTTAGTACTAACAAATATAATTTTGAACTTCTTTAAGAGAAAGTTCACAAGCTCTTGCTTAAGTAATATTCATCGATTCTCGAATATTTCGACCGAAGTAAGTTTTGTATCACACTTGGTACTATAGATACATTAAAATCACAATTCTTTAGTTATGTATCTCATGTGGGCCTTGAAGAAAATCTTATGTTATTAGACGTGCTAGATAAATAGGCATAGATCAATTAGCATGTGAATATGTCCTTAGAAAACACATGGATTATCATGCACATGTAAAATAGTTGTAATAAAAAAAAGAAGGCAAATACATTTCTAAAGATGATTTGGATATATTTTCGAGAAGACTAAATATTGTTCAAAGAGATACCACTACGCACGAGGATGCTCTGTTAAAAATCTTATACATCTGAGATAGTTTAATACATGGTTATGTGCCTGAAAATAAATATTATATTATTAACACGGCTATGCAGATCCTAAATCCTAAAACCGGTCATGTTGTATATTCTAAAGAATTGTTTGTTACTAAAGGTAGGCCAAAAGCTACTCTAGACATATCGACAAAACGAGACCTTAGTGTGTGGAAATATGCAATTGATCGAACAGGGAGTGCTAGCACGTCCACGAACACTTTAGGTAGCACGGCTGTATAAAAATCCCATTCATTTATCCTACCAAAACCTCCCACCACCAAAAACAATTAGGTCGCCTAAAAAAACTACTAACAATAAAAAGTTAAGTATGTACACAGAGTGTATCCCTACCTTTATACATCTTTATATTAATAGCTTTGTAGAAGTTATTCGAGATGAACAGTGGGGATATCAGACTGTTTTGAGAGTGATATATGATAAAAAGTAAAATTTTGAATTAGTAAGACGCAATTTGATCTCGGGACTAGATGACAACCATGACTTATAGTTGGAAGTTTATACTTCAGTCGATGCTTTAGATAACATATTATATAGGCTAGATTAGTTTAAGAATCATCCTAGTATCCGTTATTGGATGATATTTCTAGACATCAAATTAGTGCTAGCCACTCGATATCAATGTTTTGTATACCATATATATTGACAAGCTAGTTTCGTATCTACCAATACAAATACTTTTACCTGTTTATTCGACAACTATTATAAAGATTGGAATCACTTTCTTTCATGGAAATTACTTCGTATATGTAAGTATATTAACGATATTATGTATTTTAATATATTTTAACTTTGTATTTTCTCTTTAATTCTTAAATTTAATTGTATAGATTACTACTCCTCCTGATTGCCCATTACCACAATTATATTCTGCATGGAGTCGAAAATGTAGCGACGAGGCTAGCCAATGGTCAATTTCATACTATTGTAGATTTAAAAAATTTAACCAATCATGTCGTTCATGGCCTTTAGACGTAATGAAGCGCCAATAATTACTTATATGAGTGAAGATGATGTTTGATTACATTACTTTACTTTATATGACTTTGTTTCATCGTTATATTTTGTTAGTACACTCTCGTATTTAATTATGTAAAATTAGATTAAATTACATTGGAAATTAATTACTTTAAACGTTGTATTCAATTGACTTCAATTAACCAACAATGTTTTTCCCGCCAAAATAGCTTTCCTACCAAGATAGATTTCCTACTTCCTTATTTATCATTTAATTTTTAATGTGTATTTAAGAATGTCATATTTATTCATCTTCTGAATATCATATTCTAAGTAAACTTGAACTATCTTAGGTATGGAATGGACCGTTGACAAAAACAACCACTTGTTGCATGTCGTCAAGTTTATCCAGAGAACAAGGTATGATGACCACCGACGTTTTTTTTATAAACTTCTGTGTATAATGTACAACATTAACATTTGTGTAGGATCTCTCTCTCCACCTCTGTGCAGACGTGTAGAAGTCTCTAACAGATACAATCAATTTAAATATAAACTAATGGTTCGGATATTCGACTTAGCATATGAAGTAAGCAAATAGGTCTTCAAAATGTGGTGGTTGAAGTAAGGGAATAAGTTACTTGGATGATAGTTTTTTTGATCAAGCGGTTACGATAATAAATTGCCCATCCATTATTTTAACCTCGACTATGACTTCGACTAATATAGGTTGTAATCTATATTTTATTCCTATGTTTAATGTTTATTCTGTAATTTTATCTCAATTTATAAGTTAATCTCATTTTGTACTCGTAATTTTTGTAATGTATTTTTATCTTAATTTTAATGTTATCTCTGATAAGGGAGCAATTCGCCAATATTAATAATAAGGAGTCAATTGTAAATAGAAGGAAGTTAATATGTCTGTGACGGTGTTTATCGTTTATTAGAGGATAATTTGTAAACAAACTATTTTATGAAGGACTAAAAGAGAAATAAAACAAGGCCACCAAGGATATTAATGGGTCCACCCTTCCCCACTATAAAAGGAGACCTATTATTCTTGGTAGGTGGGACACTTTGGAATATAATATTCTCTCTACTTTCTCTCTCTATATTTGTGCTCTAGTCACATCAGGTCCCAGATCCAATATCTTTCTTAGTCATTTATTCTCTCATCATTGGCGCCGTCTGTGGGAACACATGATACCAAAAATGAATCTTTTTTCTTTGAAAATCGCGATCTGATCTTAAAGAATGAATGATGAAACTGTCGGAGAGAGGGTCGGAAGAGAAATGGCCCGAGCTGTTTCGATGTCTGAAGGCGAGGAAGCCCCGGGTCGGGAGTACTACGCTCAGGGTCGGGACAAGCGTTCGACCCTTATCATGACCAGGAGACAGCTGCTGGAAGACATTGCCAGGCTAAACGCTGAGAAAGAGCGGGCGCTAGACGAAAAGAGAGCTCGGGAAGGTAAAGGTAAAGAACCAATCATAGATAACCGCGGCGAAGGCAACCCGATTGCGGGCCATCGTATCGATGCCCGACCTGTTAAATATTATCGGGAGCCTCGCCCGTAGGGCAGGCAGAATGGCAGAGCGGAGCGATAACCAGAGGATAACCGCGGCATCTCCGCTGACTACACTTCGGACGACTCGTCGGGAAGGGAGTACCGACGCAAAGAAAGGCTAAACAAACGCACGCAGAAAAGCCGTTCCCGACGGGATAGGGCACCCCATTCAGATTCTCATAAGTACAAAAAGGGTAGGACCGATAAAAGAACTCCAGTGTCGATTGAAAAAGAAGAGATGCAAACAGGCAGCAGAGAAGAGCGGGTAGCTCTACCTCAGGTCCAGTGGCAACCTTCGAACAGCCAGATGCAGGGGTACCGAACTAGTAGCCAATTCATCAATCCCAGGGACGAAGGTCTGTACGGGTTTCAGAGCAAAGGGCTCGGAGGCGGAGCATTCGGATTCGGATTGAATTGGAGAGCTTCACCGTTGTCTGACGAGATATTATCGGGGCATCTCCCGAAGAGGTTTGACATTTCCAAATTGGAAAAGTGTGATGGTAAGAGGGACCCGGATAATCACTTGGAAGCCTTCAAAAACTTTATGTTGAGTTTTGACAACGATGATAAACTTTTATGTCGGGCGTTTTCGATGACTTTCAGGGATCGAGCGTCCAAGTGATACAACCGGTTACCACAGGGTTGTATTCAAAACTTCGGGATGTTCTGGACGATGTTCCGACAGCACTTCGTCGGAAGCAAGAGTTTCCGAGCTAATGGAGATACCATCATGAATTGTAAGCAGAGGTTGGGAGAGAGCCTCATGGATTACACCAGGCGTTTTATTGACGCTAAGACCGACCTGGACCATTTCGAGGAGAACGTGGCACTGACGGTGTATCGCTTGGGCTTGCTCCTGGGACCGATGAAGCAAGCACTGACTAAAAAACAAGTGTTTACTTTTTCCGCCCTTCTGGCCCAGATAGAAAAACATATACTTATAGAACAAACCGAGGCGTCCGAACTGGCGGCGCAAATTCAGCAGAGCGCGCAAGCGTCGGTCGTTATAAAACAAGGGGCTCAATCCGGCTATGCTCAGCAAGCCCAGCCGGTCAGCACGATACCACCGACCCAGTCCTTACCAATCAAGCTTTCGGCTCCCCCGAGCCAAAAAGCAAAGCAGACGAGTCAAGTGGTTTCGCGACCCATGTCTAACAAGTGGATCTGACCCGCTTACTTCACTGACTTGACGGAGTGCGTGTCTTCGATCTACAAAAAGACTAAGAAAAGCGGGATGTATCGGAGGCCTTTCCATATACCAACGCCTCGGGAACAGAGGAACAACCGGTATTGTCGCTACCACGAAGACGTGGGGCACGATACTAAGGATTTCATTGCCCTCAAAAAGGAGGTACAAATGCTGATAGAGCACGGAAACCTCCTAGAGTATGTGAAAAAAGAAAGCTCAGTAGGGTACCACTTCGAGAGAAGTCGTGACGATTGCGAAGTCCGAAACCACCATGACCATTTCCGAAGTTACCGACCTGTTTGATATTTCAATCAAGTACCTCGAACCAGATGTGAATCGTAACCTCATCAGGATCATTGAAGAGGGAGTTATGCCGCGAACCGTTCAAAAAAGAGGTCACTGTTTTATTCGTTGTGGTGGACGCACCGGCTTCTCATAATGCGATTTTTGGCAGATCATGGCTATCGCGAATGCACGCGGTATCGTCCACAGTTCATCAATGTATGAAATACGTGGTCGGAAACAACGTGGGTATAGTCTGGAGCAGCCAGAAAACGGCACGAGAGTGTTACCGAGCGGCTTTGGCACCCATGAAGGATCAAGAGATGGCACAAGCGCGAGACTATAAATTAAGGGGAGTTCCTTTGGGGTCATTGCCCATTGATGATCCTAGAGAAGCTCCCAATTTTTTAACCACTGATGAAGAGGGCGAAAAGCACCCATTTACCGAAGGGAAAGTTCTGCAGATCGGTATCCGACTGTCACCAGCCTTCAGGAAACAGTTGTTATCTTTACTACATGAGAATTTAGATTTATTCGCATGGTGTTCGAAGGACGTGACCGGATTCCCAGAGAATCATGTGATTCACAAGCTAACTATCAACAAAAATGTCAGACCCATTTCACAAAAGCGGCGGGCTTTTTCCCCAGAAAAGGCAGAAATCATTCTGCGAGAAGTCGAAAGAATGATCAGCGTCGGACACATCAAGGAATCGAGTAACCCGCTCTGGACGTCCAATCCTGTCCTGGTAAAAAAGAAAAACGGGAAGTGGAGGATGTGTGTGGACTTTACCGACCTCAATCGGGCATGCCCGAAGGATCCCTTCCCGATGCTGAGGATCGACCAGTTGGTGGACTCCACGTCAGGAAACAAGTTGTTGTCTTTCATGGACGCGTACGCAGGCTACAACCAGATCAAGTTGCACCCAGCGGATCAGGAAAGCACGACGTTTATAACAGGCCGAGGCTTGTATTTCTACAAGGCCATGTCGTTCGGATTAAAAAACGATGGAGCGACTTATCAGAGTTTGGTAAACAAAACTTTCAATTGTCAGATAGGGAGGAATATGAAAGTCTACATCGAGGACATGTTAGTACAGAGCGGCACAGACGAGGAACATCTCGCCGATTTGAGGAAAAACTTTGACAATCTCAGGGGTATAAATCTCAAGCTCAACCCAGAAAAATGCTCCTTCGGGGTAAGGTCGGGCAAGTTCCTGGGGTTCTTTGTTAGCGAAAAGGGAATCGAGGCCGACCCGACCCAACTCCAAGCTCTTACCGACATGACACCGCCTAAGAATATCAAGGAAGTCCAGATATTAATCGGGCGTCTAGCAGCTTTAAATCGGTTTATCTCTCGTTCATCTGACAAGTGCGCTCTATTTTTTCAGGTCTTGAGAAATTCCAAGAATTTTATGTGTACGCCGTATTGTAGCGCAGCCTTTTTAGGGATTAAAACTTATTTATCATCCCCGAACCTTCTAACGAAGCCTCTGGCAGGAGAGACTCTTTTCCTTTACATAGCAGTTTCGGATTTTGCAGTAAGTGCGGCCTTGATCAGTGAGTCGGGAACCGCCCCTAAAGCGGTATACTTCGTGAGCAAAAGCTTACTGGATGCAGAAAAGAGGTATCTAAGGCTAGAGAAAATGGCATTAGCGTTGGTGACCGCGACACGAAAAATACGGCCGTATTTTCAAGCACACGCTATTGTCGTCCGCACCTCGTTTCCACTCAAGTACGTTCTTCAGCGCCCGGACATGTCAGGGAGAATGTCTAAATGGTCTGTCGAGTTGGGTGATTTCGATATCAATTTTGAGCCGCGGACGGCCGTTAAAGGCCAAATTCTGATTGATTTTATAGTGGAATTCCATTCCGACCGCCCAGACCAAGAAGCATCACTTGAAGAAGCCGAACCCAACGAGTGGGTCATCCGAACCGATCGTGGGTTGAACATAAATGGATGCGGAGCGGGCGTACAGATAGTCACCCCAACGGGCATAAGTATACATCAGGAAATCCGATTTGGTTTTCCCACTTCTAACAACGAAGCCGAGTATGAAGTCGCTCTGGACGGTTTGCGACTAGCACAGGTATGTGGAGCTAGGCATGTACGTCTCGTTAGTGATTCTCAGCTTTTAATAAATCAAGCCTCGGGAGCTTCGGAAGCCAGAAAAGAACATCTGGTTCAGTACTTAGCCGCGTTAAGGGTGTTAGCCCATCATTCGCTAAGGTAACATATGAACTTGTCCCAAAAACCGAAAATATGGTAGCTGACTCTCTAGCATCGGCCTCTTGCTCAAGCAATTACCCCTGGGTAACCGAACAAGAAAATCCATCGATCATAAAGAGGAAAGAGCTGGATAATCGACCCGAAATTTCTTGTCAGGTGTCTTCGGTAACTATTTCAGATTGGCAAAGATATATTATTGCTTTCCTAGCCGAAGTTCTACTGCCGGACGATGGTGTATCGGCTCGAAAAGTACGCAACAAAGCCCGAGGCTACATTTTATTGGGAGACATATTATACAAAAAATCGTTCAGTCGGCCCTTACTGAGGTGTTTGGGGGTAAATGAGTCACAGATCATTGTGTCTGAGTTCCATGACGGAGAGGGCGCGGCTCATTGTGGTTACAAGGCACTGATAAAAAGAATTTTTCTCGCCGGGTTTTATTGGCCAACGATAACGGCTGATACTCAACAGATAGTAAAAACCTGCGACACTTTTCAAAGATTCGCGAATGCGATAAACGTGCCCGCGGCCCCTTTAGAATCCATATCTGAGGGATTACCATTCGACCGATGGGGAATCGATCTTGTAGGGCCATTACCAATAGCATTTGGTGGGAGACAAACGATCGTGGTGGTTGTGGATTACTTTTCCAAATGGGTTGAAGCCGAACCATTATCCGCTACTAAGACTAAGGATATCGTCAGATTTATTTGGTCTAATATCTATTGTCGGTTCGGGGTACCCCAGAAGCTCACGATGGACAACGGGCCCCAATTCGACAGCACTGAGATGAAATCTTTTTGCACAACTTATAGGATTATGCAATGTTTCTCTGCCCCATTCCATCCTCAAGCGAACGGTCAAGTCGAAGTCACCAACCGAACCATTCTGGACGGACTCAAAAAGAACCTCGAAGGAAAAGCTGGCAAATGGCCAGATTATTTGCAGGAAGTGTTGTGGGCTTACCGAACTACACCTCGAACGGAAACTAAGGAATCACCTTATGCCTTAGTATATGCCATGGACGCGGTCACTCCAGCAAAGTCAATTTTTCCATCTTTTAGGATTGGTACCTATGATGAAAACACAAATGAAGGTGACAGACAGTTAGCTCTCGACCTAATAGAAGAAAAACAGAACCGTGCCCAACTAAATTCTTTACACTATCAGACTCTAATGAGGAGTCGGTATGTGTCTAAAGTACGACGGTGAGAATTCAAAGTCGGTGATAAGGTTTTGAGAAGAGTTTTCCTGCATACCAAAGATAAAAGCCTCGGTAAGCTCGCCTCAAACTAGGAAGAACCATACGAAGTGTTAGAGAAAGTTAAGAGCGGGACATATCGGTTGCAAGACAAGCTCGGGCGGTCGTTAAGGCTCCCATGGAACATTGAACATCTGAAATTGTATTTGGAATGATTTTGCATTTTATAACTTTGCGAGCATTATTTATGTAACAACCTTTTGGTCTGGGATGCACTCTTTCCTACCTCGGTGGCGCGAGAAGGTTTTAATCAGGCATCAATAGCAACCGACCTCTTTAATCGAAAATTTTTGCCTTTCCATCTTTGAAGTGTTAAAAAGGACTCCGTCAGCTGACGAGCTGATCGACGATTTTTTAGTAATCTTGACTGCTTTACAGAACCTTCATAGGTTTTTCAGTGTTTAAACTGA
Source organism: Limnanthes douglasii subsp. nivea (assembly GCA_036936605.1). Classification (NCBI taxonomy): domain Eukaryota; kingdom Viridiplantae; phylum Streptophyta; class Magnoliopsida; order Brassicales; family Limnanthaceae; genus Limnanthes; species Limnanthes douglasii. The sequence continues at coordinate 305,275,847 of JAUPFV010000001.1, forward strand.
TCTACATCTTAATTCCCGACCCTACGGGAAAAATTTTAATTTTACATTGATCAACAGAGCCTTCATAGGTTTTTCAGTGTTTAAACTGGTCTACATCTTAATTCCCGACCCTACGGGAAAAGTTTCAATTTTACATTGATCTACAGAACCTTCATAGGTTTTTCAGTGTTTATAAACTGATCTACACTCTAATTCCCGACCATACGAGGAAAATATTCAATTTTATGTCAATCGACAGAACCTTAGTAGGTTTTTCAGTGTTCGAACTGATCCGTACTTTCCGTGGTCTTTTGATAGGCTACAATACATAATTCGGTTCCCGACCAACCGTGGATTTATAAAAACAGAGTTAGATGTAACATTCATAAAAACATAAGTACGGATAGTATATTGATCGTTCAGAAATTTTGATTACAAAGAAGGTGTACAGGGGGTTCCATAGTCCCCGCAATTACAAATTTTAGCAATAAAAAAAACAATAGACATTGGGGATCAAGCATCCTCTTCCTTCGACTCGATGTCATCCGATTCTTCGTCTTCACAAACCACATCAGTAGGGCGGTCATCTTCCGGAACATCCAGCCACATTGACCCGAGGGGAAGGTCAGGGAAGCGGTGATGAAAAGTCAGCATGTATGCGGCTTTGGCTTCGGCCGTTTCTTTCTCCATTCACTTCTTGCATTTTTCAGCAAAAAGGGTGTTAGCCTTCTTCAGGTCAACAATTTCCTACCCCAAACCCGCGGCACGATCATCCCCGGCCTTCCTGACTTGCGCCAAGGTTTGTTCGGTCTCCTTGAGTTGCTCCTCTGCCAGTTTTTGAGCCGCTTTTCCCTTCTGAACCTCTTCTTCCATCAAGGAAACTTTCGCATCCGCACCCGACAGCTTTTGGCTCAGTTCCCCTGCCCGACGCTCTTTTAGGGCCAAAGGCACAATCATGTTGTACAAGGAAAGGGCTAGTCCGTCGGTTATCCGCAACGGAAAAGTATGCGGACCCCCGGGCACAGACAGCACCGGAAGATTCGTACCACTCGACGACGCCTCAGCAGTTTTGGAGGCTTTTGAGGGGCTAGCATGGTCGGGAATCACAACTACGGGTTCGGCTATCGTACCACCCTTAACCCCCCCCCCCCCCCCCCTCTCCCGTATTTCTCAAAAAGCTCCGGGACGGTAGCATTGTCGGCACCAGCAGAACCCGCGGCAGACCCGCCTTCTTTCTTTGAGCGTTTAGGCTATTTAGCATGAGCCCCCTCTGCGTCAGCCTTCCCCTTCCGCTTCTTCGCCAGCTCCTAGGACTGATGGGTCTCGCCACCCTCAGCGGCAGCTTCATCTTGGTGTCTATCCGCACCGGCCTCTTCAGCCCCGGCATTGTCCTGCTCAGCTTATTCATCTGACTTTGGACGCTTGCTGGGCGCCTTGTTGCGCTTCGGGAGAAACAGGTGGGCATCAGGCGCATCCTTCTTTGCGACCAATCCTCCAGACTGGGGGGTTGACGCAACTGTTCAATCGTAAGCGGTTCTAACGAGCAACGCAAGAGGTTACTCGTGATCAGGTTTGTGTTTTTGAAGGCCCGATGGAACGCCCGACCTCAATGCTTCCTGGCATAGTCCTTCAACAATTGGAAGGTGACCTTGCCCGGCTTGAAGTAATCCTTCTTCAACCCCTGGACGAATTCCTTCGATACTACACAGAGGATCGGTTCATTATTAAAAAAAATGTATATACCATCAGGAACCCATGTCCACAGCAGTCGCCTCGGATTCTCCTTGCTATAGGGGCGGCCGTTTTCCCAACAACCACTAAGGAAAACGAAGCGGTGTTTCCAACCTTTGTCGCCTTCGAGAAAGTCGTTTACTATCTTCCATGTAGTGGCCAAAGAAGAATAGAAGAAGGGGACTTGGGAGACTTTGACACCCCGGACATGGCTCTATACTCGTCCATGCGCATGACCCGACCCGAAAGGCGCGAGGCCATTATGCAGGACATCAGCGTGTACCATGCGTTGGGTGTTAGCTCGGAGGGGCAGATGTTGAGAGTCCTGAAATTTAGAGCAATCTCAGGATCTAGAGGAAATCTGAGTCCCCAATTGAAAAGCTCGGTAAAGATTACGATCTCCCATGACCAAACGTGCACGGGAGTCTCCCTAGGAACAGGAAACCGGACGGTAACACACTCCGGAAAACCCCACCGGATCAGAAGCTCCTCCTACTCAGCAGCGGGGAAGTAAAGATACTTGCCCCTAAAAAGGGAGATGACATTACTCATGGGAAACCAGCGATGGTAGGAGGTGGTCATGACCGCCTCAATTTCCTCGGGAAGCGGCTCTTCGGGAGGGGCAGTAGTATTTCCATTAGTAGCAATACCGTCTTCTGTAGTTAAAGCATCCACCTCTGATTCTTCGTTATTTACTACCGGGATTGCGTCAGATCTAAGGGAACTGGCCGCGGATGGATTGGACGGTCGAACAAAAAGATCCGCAGGACCAGAACTTGCTTCCACTTTGGGCCAGTTGAGATTCTCGGGATCCAGTTCGTGAGGTGTTAGTGGATGTTGGTTAAGACCTAAAAAAGTACGAGCAGTGTTAGTACTGGTTCGGTATCCTCGTATGTTGGGAGTAAGCTGAACCATCTCAGGAGAATCACCTCCCGCGGGAGAAGTTGGAGAGCTGGTTTCTCCCATAGAAAGAAATTTAGCCTTGCCTCGACGTCGGGGTGGAAAAAGGGACGGAGCAGTGTAAGAATTAACTGATGAAGGCGTCGGGCGGTTGAGTTGGGCAGTTGGGGAGTGTGGAGAGCTACTACTTGAAGGACTGACACTGGCCTCAGGGGTCCGAGCACCGAACAGTTCGGGTAAGGTAAAAGACTCGGCAGAGATCAGATCAGCAAGAACGGGGTCGTGGGGTAACGGTACAGGCGTGAAGGGCTTGGTGTCATAACTCCAAATCAATCCTGCAGCACGATATTCCTCAGCGCGGTCACCGATGCTAGCCCAATCTTCAAATCCGAACACAGGATCTTTCTTCTTCTTAGGTTTTGGTTTTGGCTTCGGGTCCCTATTTCTCATAAAACAAGCTCTCTCTCTCTTGAATAATCCGGACAGCACTTTCTCTCTCTAGAACGCCTCTGAGAGTGATTTATGTTTGTGAGGTATTTATAGGCAACCCCACCTAGCTGTTACGCGTACGGGGAAGTCCAAGCGACGAAAAGCAGCGAGAAGTCGAAAGGGCTTCTTGAGAAACTGTGCAAACAAGCACGCTTCGAGTAGTCGGTCAACACGTGTCGCCCTTAGTAAGACAAACACAGTAGGCATGTACTAGCTAGCTCAGACAGAGACATTAGATGGGCCACATCAACCCAATTCACTTTGCAAAACCTAATTACCGGTCTAGGCCCATGGAGAAGTCACTAAGAGAGATCAGAAGCAGATCCAATATGACTCATAAACGGTATCGGGGCTAAACGCGACCGACCACTTAATAAAAATATGAAGGATCGGACATCAGTTGGAAGAAAGGATCTGCGCCCGACCACTTAATAAAAATATGGAGGGTCGGACATTGGTTGAGAGAAAAGGTCTGGCCTAGGTAAACCAATCAATCAATCTAGAGGCTAAGGGATAGAGGCGCTCCAAGCTGATTCTTTTACAAGTCTTCGTTCCCGTTGTTTTCGAAGACTGGGGGGCTACTGATAAGGGAGCAATTCGCCAATATTAATAATAAGAAGTCAATTGTAAATAGAAGGAAGTTAATATGTCTGTGACGGTGTTTATCGTTTATTAGAGGATAATTGGTAAACAAAGTATTTTATGAAGGACTAAAAGAGAAATAAAACAAGGCCACCAAGGATATTAATGGGTCCACCCTTCCCCCTATAAAAGGAGACCCATTATTCTTGGTAGGTGGGACACTTTGGAATATAATATTCTCTTTCTACTTTCTCTCTCTACATTTGTGTTCTAGTCACATCAGGTCCAAGATCCAATATCTTTCTTAGTCATTTATTCTCTCATCAATCTCTATTTATGGTAATGTGGGATTCATTGGTCCAAAATTATGAACACTACTCATAAATTGCATGAAACAGACGATAGGTAGAGACCATGTCGCACAACCTGCGTGACACAAGGCAAAAAGATTTAGCCTAAACAAATAAAAAAGAAGATAATAGCGCGCAGTCTGTGTGACATTTAGTCAAACAAATGAAGCATAAGATAATCTCGCGCACAACGCGCATCTGAAATAGTTGTAATAGAAAGATAAGGTAAATACATTCATAATTATGATTTCGATATGATAAGTATGAATATTTTTTTGGGATAAAGATAATTCTAAAGAGAATTGCTATTAGAGTTTCTAGAAAGAGAAAGTTTCTCAAGATTTAGAGAGATAAAGTTATCTAAAGTCAAAATTTGTCTAATCCTCCTCATTCCCAATGCAAGTTTACCTATTTATAGGTGAAGTAATTACATATAATAGATTTGGTTTGTTACGTGGCTAATACATCCTATTTTACTACTTAGTACAAATATATTCATCACAAATTACACATTTAGTCATTTATATTTATATTTTACACCAAATCTCTCTCATACTTATAAAATACACTTTTGACCAATTATAAAGTAATTATTTTTACTCTTCGTTTATTTATATCTGAAGCCATAGGCAATATACCCACCAAATCCAAACCCCATATGTCAATTCAGACATTGAGATTAGGGGCACAACTAGTTTATGAATGGATTTTTCAAGATAAGTATCAAAAATTCGTACTAGATTCTTAGCATCACTCACTATAGAAGGCCAATAATATTATGCCAATTCTTTTTGTTAAAGCCTTAAATTCACAATGAGTTGAGTTTTCCCCCATCATGCAGTTTAGACAAAATTATTTGAGATTCATTTTTACCCAGCCATCTTAATAACGGTCGACCAAAAGATTTTTTATAAAACATTATATCTAGTAATGTGTACCCATTGCGCTCTAAATCTTAATCGTTAAGCTAATTTTTTATCAATGGGTAATGTACGTTAAGTAAAAACTCTCTTAGATTGAATCTCTAATCTTTTCGGTATTCCTCGGTAACCACAAATACTTCATCGGAATATTTTCATTGCTTGGATTTCCCATCGGTTAATGTGTTCAACTGTCATTTCGTCAAACAAGATAGCCCACCCCCACAAATCTTGCAAATACTTGATAAGTTAATCCTTTTTGGCCTCATATATTCCTAGCAAGTGATTTGCTATAAGTTGGGAATCCATTTGTAACCAAACTTTATTAGCTCCACAAATATTCGCAAGCCTTAATCCAAGTAAGGTATGCTAATGCTCAGATTATTTCGCCACTTCTATATCATTTAACCAAAGTTATCAACTTACCATTCTCTATCAAAATATGAATGTATTTATTCAAAGGTATGTAATCTGTCATAGCACACCCTACTTCATTGTCATACTTACAAAACCTGTTATTCCGCTCCTCCCTTGGTCTATTTATCGGGGGTGGTTTTTAAAAATTAACATGGTTCTTAGTTTTTTCAAAACTTATTGCCACATTTTCAATCAAATCTGTAAAATACTCTATACTTACTCATTGATTCGACTTGGCCCAAGGTGGTTGATAGTTAGAATGTTGGGAAGATTCGGACCAATGAGGTAAATTAGTAGATAAATTTGGTCGTGATGGCCCTTGAGAATTTGAAGTACTTCCTTGATAACCTTGACCAGTAAGAACATTGCATTGCCCTGAGTTCCTGTGAGATAAATTAGGTATCATCTGAACCCTTGTTGATTTGTCCACATTAATTTTCTCCTTTACTTTAGCCATTAAAGCCCCAAAAGTTAATGGCATTTTCCTCGTAGTTTCATTTACTAAATATACAGGGAGAAACCCTTGTCTAAAAGCTGCACATGCTACTTTCTCGTCACAATCGTCTAACTCCGTCTTAGTTAACACAAAGCGTCTAGTATAGACTTTTAATTTTTCTTCACCAACATAATTGCATTGAATTATAGTATCACCATTAGCTCGTATTTCTTTTCTCCCCATATAAAGCCTTCTGAAAGTTGTGTAGAAAGTTCCAAAGTTGGTTATCAAACCCCTCGAAATTATGTCGTACCAATTTAAAGTTGTGCCCTTGAAATTTAGGAAAGCAATATGCATACTAACTTATCATCATCCTTGAGATTCATCATATATTTTTTAAATTGTTCAATATGGTCATCAGGATCTTGCGTGCTATCGAATTTCTCAACCTTAGTAATGTCAAAAAGCTTTGGAAGACGTATTGACCTTATTTCAGACGGCAAAAGAGAAGTTCTCCAGTCTACTCCTTGCATATATTGGTTGGCCCCAGTTCCACTTCCCACAATTACATATAAGCCTTGATCCGCATGATTGGTGTATTGATTAGTTGTATTATACTCGAAGAGAGGATTTTTAATCATAAATCTAGATACATCATCTTTCTTAGATTTATGCTATCTTCAAGATTTCTAAGGTTGAATATATTTCATCCTCGAACGCATGTGAATCTCTCTTCTACACGGATAACATTTCTTAATATTTTGAGAAAACTCCTCAAAGTCTGACCCAAGAGACTCCCTTGTATCTGTTAGAATATATTGATGCTTGTTTTGTTTCTCCTTCCTAGAGGAATGATATTACTTTTCTGAATGAATTTTTACTCCTCAATGATCATTTCACACTCGGTGAATGTTATGAGACTCTTTGGGTGGATCTTCTAAATCTTTATTCTCATTCACTCGTTGCATCTCGGATCGCACCCTACCAGCTTGAAGTAGTTGGTTCCTCTAATCAAGTTGATCATTAAAATCAACTATTCTTTCCAATAATTGATTCATTTTATCTTCCACATTAGACTAATTGTATTGATCATTTAATTGCAATTCATCTCAATTTTCTTCTCTTACCATGCCTGACTCAAGCACCTCTACTTCCACCAATATCGTTAGATCAACTCGGATTTCGGGATCCATAGAGTTTATATCCCATCATGTATCTTTATGGTTTTAGATCTCAAATTCAGGTACCAAACGATATCCCATCGTTGTCTCCAATGATAAGTATTCGTTGTCTCCAATGATAAGTATGAACATTTTTAAGGGATACAAAAGTATCTAAAGAGAATTGCTAGGAAATGTTCTAGAAAATGGAAAGCTACTCAAGATTTAGAGAGAGAAAGTTATCAAAAGTCAAAATTTGTCCAATCTTCCTCATTTCTAAGGCAAGTTCACCTATTTATGGGTGAGGTAGTTTTATGTAATAGACTTGGTTTGTTACGTGGCTACTCCATTATACTTTACTACTTAGTACAAACATATTTATCTCAATTTACACATTTAGTCCTTTATATATGAATTTTACACCAAATCTTTCTCATACTTATAAAATACACTTTTGACCAATTATAAAGTAATTATTTTTACTCCTCGTTTATTTATATCCTTATCAAGATATATATTGGATAAAAATAGATATTTTTGAGAGAGATGCCACAACGAATGAAGATGATAAACTAAAAAAACTATCTATCCTATATAGTTTTACAAGTGATTACGAACCTAAACATCAATATCATATTATTAATAGGGTTATGCAGATCTGAAATCCTGAAACCAAACACATTGTAAAGCCTCAAAAATCGGTTGTTATTAAAGGTATGCCAAAAGCTAGTCTAGATCATTTGATTAAAAGAGACTTAATTCGTGGGAATATGACATCAATCAAACAACGAGTACTAGCACACCCATGAACACTTTAGGTAGAAAGGTTACGTCAAAAGTCTATTCATTTGCAGTACATAAACCTCCTATCGCCAAAAAGAAATCAGGTCGACCCAAAAAATTACTAATAATGGGAATTTAATTATGTACACGGAGTGCATCCTTATATTTATACATTATTATATCAATAGCTTGGTAGAAGTTATTCTAGAAAGTACAGATACCGGACCGTTTTGAGAGTGATATACGATAAAGAGGAAAATTAAGAATTAGTAAAACGCAATTTGATCTCAAAATTAGATGGCAACCCTGATTTATGGTTGGAAGTTTATGGTTCTGCATAGTTTAGACAACGTATCACAAGGTTAGATAGGTTCAAGAGTCATCCAAGTAGTTGTTATTGGATGACATTTCCCGACATCAAATCAGTGTTAGTCACTCGGTATCAATGTTGTGTATATTATATATCTTTGCAAGCTAGTTTAACGTATTAACCAATACGAAAGCGTTCACCTGTTTGTTCGAAAACTATTATAGAGATTGAAATCACTTTCATTCATGGAGACCACTTCCTACGTGTAAGTATTTTAACAACATAATGTATTTTAATATATTTTTAAGTTGTATTTTCTCTCTAATTCTTAAATTTAATTGTATAGATTACTACTTCTCCCTATGGTATATTACCACAATTATACTATAAATTGAGTCGAAACTGAAGCAATGAGGCTAGCCAATGGTCGATTTCATACTATTGTAGAGTCAACAAATTTACCTAAATCATATCATCCAGGGCCTTCAAGAATAATGAAGCGCAAATAATTATCGATATGAATGAGGATAATCTTTCATTATATTACTTTACGTTACCAAACTTTATTTCATCGTTATACTTTGTTAGTACACTCTCGTATTTAATTATGTAATATTTGATTAAATATGTTACATTAGAACTTAATTATAACGTTTGTATTCAATTGACTTCAATTACCCGACAATGCTTAAATTTCTGCCAAAATAAATTTCTAGTCAAAATAGATTTCCCACCAAAATAGATTTCCCACCTCCTTATTTATCATTTCTCTTCAAATATATATTAAAGCATATCATATTTATTAATCTACCAAATATCATATTGCGGGTAAAGTTAACCTATCTTAGGTACGTAATGGACCGTTGACGAAAATAACCACTTGTTCCAAGCCGCTAAGTTTGTTTAGAGAAAAATGTATGATGAGACTAATTATGCTATTTCGATGAACTTCTGTGTAGAATATACTACATGTACGATCGTATACGAGCTTCTCTTTTCACCTCAGTGCAATCGTGTAGAATTCTCTAACATGTATAATCAATTGAAATCTGAACTAATAGTTCGGGTGTTTGGCGTAGTGTATGAATTAAAATAAGAGGTCTTCAAGGTGTGGCAGCTAAGAATTATGGATTTCATCTCAAAACAAATGATACCTTACTTGAAGTTTGCCTTGCTGATCAAGCGGATGTGATATCAAATTGTTTATTTGTTGATTTTAACATTAACTATGACTTCAACTAATATAAATTGTAATCTTTATTTTACTTTCATGTTTAAAGTTATTTATGTAATTTTATCTCAATTTATAAGTTAATATCATCTTGAATTTGTATTTTTTAATGTATTTTTTATCTTAATTTTAATGTTATCTTTATTTATGGTAATATTCGATTGACTAGTAAAAAATTATGAATATTACTCACAAATCACATGAAACAAGCGATAGATAGAGAACATGTTGCACAACCTGCGCGATGCAAGGAAAAAAGTTATCCTAAACAAATGAAACATAAGATAATATCATGCAGTCTGCACGACATTTTCGTATGATCGTGCAACTTGCGCGATAATAACTTTAGTTTCTTTTTTTTAGCCAATTTTTTTTAGCTTGTGTCGTACAGTGTCTGTAACTTTTGGTCTTTGCGTTTTATAACCTATATGACTCAAGGCAAACACTTTGGATTTAAATTTCAGACATGAGCAATTATTTTGTGCAAACCATGCGATAGGTTTCTTTTGAATCACATATATTGTGTGATTTATATTACTTTTTGTTTTCATTCAAAGTAGTTGATTTCGATGTGATTCAATTAATTATGTATCCCATCGATATTTTCTATCTTAGTATATTCTTTTGATGTTATTCAATTTATGATGCATCCTATTACATTTATAGTGTGTTTACATGACTTATTATTTTTGTTCGTAGAATTTGCTTTCGATTAGCATGTAAAATAGCTCCAATACTATTTAAAATTTGATGTTTCGCAAGCCGAATAGTCATAAACATACACAAAAACACATATGGTAACTGTAAAAAATCATTCTAAAACAGTAATCGTAATAATATGATGATCATAACAAAAAGTAAAAAAAGTGATAAAAAATAATTCTGGATAAACCTAAAAATGGCCTCAGTACCACATAGTTATATGAAGACACTGCTCCATTGCATCAACTTTCTCATTCATTGTCATCGTATTAATACATGTTCAAAATGTCGGTACCTGATTTAAAGCATCCATCGCAGTACCGTGAAAACTTACCGAGTTGTGACCTACCGAGTCAGGGTTGGCCACTTTATACCAAAGGTTACTCCTAAGCCAAATAGGTCATATCGGTTCTTTACCAACCCCCCCCCCCCCCCTCGTATACATCATTTCTAATCATGAAAAAATGATACTACCAATTTTTCCATATACTAAGATCCTACAGAAACTTGAAGCCAATTTTTTTACATATTTTCTTGGCCATTTGAGTATGTACAAGGCGTGGTATCATCTATATGTGCCCCATATAATGTGTCACATGCTCTGGAAAGTACGCCTTTACTACGTCCCAGGACCTCAAGGTATAATCGATCTAGTTAACCTCCTTAAATGACTTAAAATATTATAAATAGTCATAAGGAAAAAAGATTACATACAACGACATTTAAAAGTTAGTATATAATAAAGTTAGTATAAATAAATGACACAAAATGAAATTGAGATATTAAATTTTTAATTAAAACTTACATAGTTCATGTGAGACATAACTAAGGTGTATCATATATTATCCTCAAACAATACGGGAGGAGCTAACATGTAGTGGTCCATAACACCAAATACACGGTTAGGAAATAGAAAACTTGTTGTATAAAGGAGCCCTCAACTAAATAAAATGAGCATAGATCCAATCCTCCAACAACCCGATGAATCTGTATATACCACCAGAACTGTGTATTGATCTATGTCCAACGACATGGTATAACTGGGCCAAAACTAACTCACCCCACCTATACCTCTCCATCGTTTAGTAGTTGTGAATAAACTATATGTAGTCTAGCAAAATATTTTTGCCAGTTTTGTTGACCACTATTGTACTACCTAACACGTATAGTATGTAAGCATGGGTAGCATGATCAGAATATTGATAAAAAAATACTTTCTTGATAATGATTAACAATAAAAATGTCTCGCAACCATGCTAAAGTAACAAAATTTTCACCCTTAACAGCTTCTGGAGCCAAAACATCAGGTCTAACACCTAATATATCACCAAACACCTTATACCGCTTGGAATCATTCGTAATATATCACCAAATACATAAAATGGGAATATTCGTAATAACATGAACGTCATCCAGTGTAACCATCATCTCGTCGAACAATAAATAGAAAGACGATGTCTTCTGATGCAAACGCTTAAAAAACACCTCGATCGTGTGAATGTTGGTATGTCAACGAGAGAGAGCCTTGATAATTTAGCCGATCATAGTACCCATAACCTTCTCTCGTACTCTAGTCTTGTGGTGGCTTAATTTCCACTAGACAAACTATTATACATAGCGTAGCAGTGTAGGCTCACTTGAGGCCGCAAAACAAATTAAAATAAAGCAATAAAAATAGTATAGAATATTAAGATTCAAACATAAACAAAATGTAATTGATGAAACCATAAATGTAACTTACATCTCTACGGAAGATGTTGTAAGCCTTGTGCGTCTAGTTCTGCGCTACTAGCAGTTTCCCACCCTGACTCGTGGGTACTATCCGGTTGTGTGTCACAGTGATTTCTTTGCACGCTACAAGAAGTAGGATCAGCCCTAACTATCTCGCATGAAGGACAGAGTGTTGGTGATAGCATAGATGTAGAGCAATCTCTCACTTTTCTCACCGTAGCCTTTGTTTTAAACATTTGGGGAAACGGTTTACGCAAAAATAATAGAGACAAAATATATCAAATTTTTATGTAAACCATACATTTTAAACTATAAATACATTGTATATGTGTAGCAAAACGGAGGAAACAAGACAAAAAACGTGTACGGTATCAAACAAGACATCTATTTAAAATCGCACAGCACATATGATCATTTTGTTAAAAGTCGTGTGACCTGCACGTTGAACACATGAAAACCGCACTCAGGTATGCGACGAACTATCGTCTTTGTCGCGCGACCTTCGCGATGAACGCTAAGGCAGTCAGACAAGTCGCGCGACGCAATCCAAAACTCTAACTACCTCAAATCCTAACCATTTAATATAAAAAAATCATCCTACATATAGAATCATTAATTCCAAACAACAATTAATCATCAAATCTAAAAACAAACAATTAAATCTTTAAATAAGTCGATTTTTTAAAAGTTAGTATTTTAATCAAATCATTGGGCTTGTATGACATACATAAAATTTAATACGAAGTCGGATTTGAAAAAAGAGTAGCTGGGTATATCGATATTTTAAGAGCTTTGATATAGGCCGAACACTCTACAAAAATCTATTTAAATTTTTAGTTTTATTTAATTTAATTTTTTATAATTTAAGGATATATTTAAGATAACAAATTAAATCTAATTACGTCCACATTTAATATGATATTATTTTATCATGTTTATTTTTGTTTCCATATTTTATATTAGGGATTTGAGGGATTCCTATTTAAGGTGCCTCAAACCCTACTTTTATTTTCAGAATTTGATGAATAAAAATTGAGAATTTTATCTTAGTCTCTTATACTCTAATCTAGGATTAGGGTTTATATATCCTTGTTTCGTCTTCTTCTCTTTGTGTTTGTCGTCGTCTGTTCTATCTCATATATCGGCGCTACCATCTGTCTGGTTTTGAATTTCTCCAACTATGGTACAGTGTACACTATTAACCGGTGGTTGGTTGTGGTTTCTTCCAGGATCCTGTTTTCCTTCTTGTTTGGCGGATTGGACAATTGGAGAAGTCATTCGAGTCGGTGCTTGTGGTCGCGCTGGAGGTGGTGGGGTTGGACGTGCTACATCTCTTTGGACTAGTTTGACAACTTGAAAAATCATTTTTGGTGGTGGATGTGTCTTAACAGGACTCGGCTCAAAGATACCCTCATTTTTTACCCTTGAATATGCAGGCTTATCAGCAATCAGTTTTTGAATGTCCTTAAACTTAGAGCTGTGTTCTTCAGTTGGCTTATGATATGTTGTAAAAGAATCAATTGTATCTTTATCAGCAAGAACAACAATATTCTTACCTTCATTATTTAACAGTTTTTGTCCGCTCAAGAACTAAACAAATATGTCAATAAAATAAGGTACAAGTCAGATGAAGCTACCGTGTAAGTAAATGCAAGGAAATCTGACCAAAAAATTTATTTCCAGCATAAAAAAGAAAAGTGTGGGGACCAACTTAAAGGCTGATATTTCGTGTCCCACATTGTGTATTTGTTTTTATGCATTTAAATTCACAAGCAGTGTAACAAGACTCATAATGACCACAAAATTGTAATTCACCATACTATCCATCAGTTTGACAGATATGTCCACAGAATCCTGAAGATCATGCTCCTGCATCCTAGAAACTCTTTCTTTTATATTTATGGTCTGACCTTTGTGTTGTTGAGCTTCAACTATTATCCTTGTCTTGAGAATCATGGTTATCGATCATGCAAGTTCAAGTTCTGCAGCAATTTTTGCATGATCAACTACTTGTACCTTCAATCTTCTAGTCTCGAAACCAAACAGCAAAAACCTGCAATATCGTGTGATAGCAGAAGCCTGCGATTTCTCGAAACCCAAACTTACCATCTCATACTTAGCATACATATCGATCACGACACTGTCTCTTTCGGATATTTCATCAAAAACCTTAGGTGCACATGAACAAGAACTAAACACAACGGTATCATCCAGTACAATTTTAGAGCCCACAAAATCTGTAATCTTCATATAATCATTCCAACCCAATCTTGTATCACAATTACAATCACTGGTGAAAGTAATCGATTCATGTAACATCAAAGTATCAACCCTTCTATGAACAGAATCATGGTTATGCACATAACCCGAGTTGGAATAAAAAACACTAGAGATAAGAGTGAAATCGTACAAACCATGTGATTTCTTCTTACCCTTTTCAGCCTCGTACTGCTTGGAGTATTTGGTGAAAGCCTCCTCATTCATAGCATCAATGTCTTTTTTTTTCCATCTACCCCTTCTTCGTTTTCTTATTTTTCGAACCCCTTTTGGTCTTCTGATTTTCTAGTTCTCCATTGTTCCCAGAAGGTTTGGTTGGTGGTAAGAACAGTGGTAAATAGTCTCCATTGACATGACAAATTTTCACAAAATCATTTTCTACAGTATCTTTTATTTTTGGTTTTGAATTGGACATGGGATATTGGATATCGTTTATCTACCGATTCAAGTGCACGAAAAGAAGAGAAACTTGAATTCGAAATTCCTTCTTTTCTTTTTAATGAAAAAAATAGTGTCAAAATTTTTAACTTTTTTAAGGGTTTTATTTTTTTATTATCAACAAAATATTTAACATTTTCTTCTTTAGAAATTGAAACACATGGATTTTTTTAAGATACGTGTTTCGGTGTCACCCAATTGTCTTCGTCTTTAACACTGATTTCATCTTCATCGTCGTAGATATCATAAATTGGATCTCCCAAATCCGACCAAGTTTCATCAGGAATTTCACTATGGTAGTCAGCCTCACACTCATCACATAGTGGATGGTCGAGTATCGGCGACTCCTCCATGTCACCAGCAGTTACTTGATGGATTTCCTTCCCCCTTGGATTTTCCAAATTGTAGTTATGGTTGTGGTTGGATTCTGTGAAAAAGACTTTCGTTTTTTAATTTTTTTTATTGGAGTCTGGAATCCGTTGGTGGTTAACCTTTCAATATCTTCTATCGTTTTCTTCATTTGATGTTGCAGCGAATTCATACATTCATATATCTGCAATCGGAACTGATCGAATTCATCAGGGTCGACTGATTCCGCGATCGGAAGAGTGGACTTCCTCCGCAAGGATCGCTTTGGCGGCATACCTTCGTTACCCACACTGTAGGAACTCTAAATCTGATACTTATATGGCAGCGCCGATATATGAGATAGAACAGATTGCGACAAACACAAAGAAAAGAAGATGAAACAATGATATATATACCCTAACCCTATGTTAGAGTATAAGAGACTAAGAGAAAAATCTCAATTTTTATTCATCAAAGTCTGAAAAACAAAAATAACGTTTGAGGCGGCTTAAATAGGAATCCCTCAAATCTCTAATACAAAATATTGAAACAAAAATAAACATAATAAAATAATATTATGTTAAATCTGAAGGTAATCCGAGTTAATTTGTTATCTTAAATATATTCTTAAAGTATAAAAAATAAAATAAAATAAAACTAAAAAATTAAATAGATTTTTTAAAGGATTCTCCCTACATCAAGATTTTGATGGTAAACAAAAAGAAATAGAAAAACATAATGTGGAATCTAGCCATTTTTATTTATAGTTATTTTTTCAAAAAAAAGAGTAGTTTTTAATATAATGTGAGATCTAACAAAAATATATAATATCTATCGATGGAACCTTCAACAAAAAAGTCGAGATTTCGCGTAACTCCTTTTCAATTTTTTTAATTATGTTTTGTTTGGATTGGTTTATAAAATGTGAGTTTCTTCGATATTTGAATATAATTCTAAAATACTTATCAACTATACTAAAAGAAAAGGGCTTGTATATATATCCAAATCTTGGCTAGCTAAAAGGAGTTTGATTTAGTCATACATAATCAAAATGGTAAATCTCATAAGCTAATATAATAAGCATAAAAAATACAAAATCCTACAGAGATTGCAACAAGATCCTTAGTATCATTCACCTCCCCCGTATTTTAATATAATAATAATAACATCACCGAAGAAAGCAACACTACGTTTCTTTCTATATATATTAATGCACATTCGCCTCTACTAACTCATAATCAAGAAAGCGATATTTAGACACCAAAAAAAATCACCTTACTAAATTATGGGTATTGCCATAAACAATCTTTCATCTTTTGGAGGTGGGGTGAAAATCAGACAAGGAAGAAACATAACACGAATTTTAGACAAACCAGGCAACTTGTTTGTTAGATACTTATAAGTAAATTTCAAATTAAAATATTTAATATAAAGTTTAATTATAAAACATAATTATAATATTGGATCGGTGAATAACAATATTTAATATAAGTTTTAATTAAAAAACAATTATAATATTGGATTGATATAAAAATCATGTTCCCCCAAGTAATAAATTATTTATTTTAAAGAATAATGAGTAATTAGTATATTAATAAACGAAAAATAACACCGATAAAAAATATATATTATTATTGGATAATGTCTGATTATATAATAACTAATTCACTCAAATTTGTATATATATTGCATATTAATTTATTTTTTATTAACACTTTATCGTTTTTCAAATAAACTATTTTTTTTGTTCTTTTTTTCACAATTTTTTTTAATGGTTTCCGTTTTACTTTTTCCGGAAGAAATTGATATAAACTTCCAAGTTAGTAGAAGACTTATACTCAGCGTTTCTCTCTACTTACATAAATCCAAAAAAATTATGCTTCTAACTCTAAATCCAAGAAGAAAATCTCCAAAGCAAAATTGTAAGTTTAATATTATTTATTTATACAAAAAAAGAGTAATTAACTTTCTGGATAAAAATTGTGCGATTGGATGCTTTGATTAATATTTTAATTATAATATAACAAGTGGTATTAAAATCGTATGATTCCCCTCTGCGTAGGAATATGAACCAAATAATTAAGTCTCACAGCTCCAATTAATAAATCTATTTATATTTAATTGATTTGGTTCTGGAGTTTGAGAACATAAAATCACATATGTTATGAACTAATTTGTGTGATCGATGACGCATAAATGGTTATATACATGTATGTATTATGTTATCGTATGTTTATCTCCAATATATAATTTTTGAAAAAATTAAGGACGAAAACCATAATTCAAGAAATGGTGGTTTTCGATTTTTCCCAAATCGGGCGCTTCCACGACCGGGGGATGGTCACCACGCTGAACTTGTTACAGGTTCAGTTTGTCACGACGAGTATCATGATCACCGTGGAAAACTACAATTCATCGTGACCACCTCGAATGTGGTTGTGGTGAACTCGTACTGTAGTTTCAGCTTTGCGTGTATCACTTCAGAGTGTCATAACTTAGCGTTCGGTTAGTCGATTAAGGTGTTTCCTTTTTTTTATTTCACCTAAAATTTAGAGATCTACATTCTCATCTAGTTACTTTTTTTTATAATCGAGTAGTTGAGCCCCAAAAATCCAGTATATGTAATTTTTTTCTTTGTTATGATACTTTCGAGTGAGGTTGTTGTACATATCCAATAGAGAGGTGTAGCCAACCAATTAAGAGATTTGTGATATTATATGTACGTATGTTTGTAGGATTAGTGCATATTTAGTAAAGGTATTTATGTATGTATGATATAATAGCATATTTGTAATGTGATGTTTAGCATGTTTTACATGTTTAACCTGATTAATTATTCCAAATATTTTCCATGTTTGGATGTTGTGCTATTTTTTAAGGGTTCACAACTATATGACTTGTCATGATAGGATGTAATTACCCATTGTTGTTAGTATTTGGACTATGAGATTTATGAAGTGATGACTTGTATGCTTAGTGATCGTTTGTTTGATGTACATGGAGATATAATTAATATTCATATCTCTTTGAGATTTATAAGAACTAGATAGGATATATCACATCCTTGAACTTCTTTAGACGCTCAAATTGTATTATGGTACAACAAATTTAGGTATTATCTCGTATCATTGATATAAAAGCATGGCGGTACACAATACAATATGAGCTTTCAACTTATTCCTTAGGACTGATTGGCAGGCCCTAGTATGTCACATGAGTGAGGAATATCAGGTGAGTCGTGAAAGGAAAGGTTTTTGGGGTCTCACAACTTGAGGAGAAATTGTTGTATGTGTAGGTCGGCCCTTAAGAAAGAATGTCACACATATTACTCATGGTGAGAAACTGTATCATGATGTCGTTGATGTGTTTACATGCAGCATACTCATATATAACTGATTTGTCATTGTTGAAACGCTCGTTTAGTCATCATGATCAGTCAGGTGTGACCTCTAATGAAGGTTTGGTTGATCGAATATGGCATATAACATACAATTTTAACCTTAAAGTACTAGCTCTATTGGTAATGTATATTACTGGCATCTAACATCTCTGCTAATGATTATGACGAGTGCAGTACATATGAATGCCCAATCATAATTCTTAATCTGATAACCTTTAGCCATTTTATGTTTTATATATATATATATATGATCATTATGTTTAAGTGTTGTGAGTATAGAATATTGTTATACTTTAGGTAACATATTCTAAATCATTGAGATAGAATTGAAAGAATTATATCTTTACACGGTAAGAACATATGGATATCTGTCAGACTATGCTAATGGGCCACTATTTATTAAAGAGGCTAGAAATCAGACCATATATAGTGATTATACCCTATGGAATAATATTTTAAAATATATTATATTCTAGACAGTTGTAAATTTTATTGCCAAAATTCAAATATATTATTACTTCAATTATTTAGCTTTTTAAGTGGTTGAATGTGGAATTGATACATATCAAGAATTCATTTAAGAACAATGGTAAAAAATACAATAAATAATTTTAGGTCTAATTATAGGGTCAAGTTTCATACCTAAAATTTGAAATTTAATCAATGATTTAGTACAAAGTTTGATTTTTTATTTTTTGGGTGTTCACAACGAGTGTGAAAAATCATCATGACTGACTCACTTTGGACGACCATATCTTGAGGCTCGGTTATTTGATTTAGGTGCTTCGTTATTTGATTTCATATAAGGATTTGATCATTATGCTCTAATCATCTTCTCATTCCCGTTTAGAAATTAACGTTAAAATTCTCGCTTAAGATCAAGAAGTTGTAGTAGTTCGTGAAAGACAAATTCAATATCCTCAAAAAATTGTGTAAAGCTGAGTAGCTTACAAAAGAATCCAGCTTTTATAATGTCATAAAGAAGTTCCAAAATAACATTACGATTCTTTATGATCAACAGAAGAATGTGGTTCCAACTTTTATAATATCATACAGTGTTCTATAAGAACATTAAGATCTTTAATGGTAAAGTAAAAGAATTCAAGTTCTAGGTTTTGTAACATTATAAAAAGTTCCATAAGAATATTAGAAATATTGTGGTATAAAGAGAGAATTCAGTTTAAGCTTCCATAGGATCACATTCAGAATTTCAATGTTTAAATATGGACTATTGGAATTAGAATTAAAATTGATATAAATAAGATATTCAGAAAGTCTTCACTAAACCAGGGATGCATCATTGTACATATAAAAGTGTATGTTTTGACAAATAGTCTTTTAAGTATACTTAGTAGCACCCCAAATTTAATTTTTAAAAGTTGTGGTGGTTAAAAACTCTTGTCAATATATTGAGTATCTCTATTATACATCTCAATACCTATTTGTAAATTTATGAGATGCAAAAGAGTTAATATGTTTTGACAATTGAACTCTTGTTGTAAGCTTATGTTTAATTTAGGATAAGGTATAAAATTATCTTAAGTAAATACCTAAATGATTCTAGGGATGCATCATTGTACATATAATACAGGTCATCCAATATTAAGTATCTAGCATCGCATGGTGGCATAAAGAAAATCAAGCAATTACGGAGGTCATTTAAAAATATATATAGGGTAAGTGTGATTTAGACATGCATATTTTATGAGGATTAAAATTTTAGCATCCTTACCAGCAGTTAATAAAGTAAAGACGTTCGGGGGGGGGGGGTGTTTAGTTTAAATGATATTCAGATTTAGTGAGAGTGTTGTGTTGACTAGAATAGAGCTTTTGATTTTAATTCATAATTAAATTAAAATTATCTTTTAGTATATTTCATATTGTATTTATTATCATATTCAAATATTTTAGTTATCAATAATACTATGCTTCAGTTTTTAATACTCCATATCGAATCAATAAACGAGCCAGTTTTCTGTTTTTCTCTGAAACTCAGCAATCTCAATTTAGTAAGACCAGTTGAATAGTAGACTCGTGCTGATTACAGGGTCATGTCTTACTTTCATGATGCACTCTATAAGAGGTGAGGGTCCAATAAGGTGGTTGGTAATGATTTTATTTATTATAAAAACATTACGCAAAATGAGTCGTGGTGCAAAATGATTTCATAAATATGTTTTTGAGTCGAGCTATACGGAGATGGAGGAATTGGTGGTGATTGGTTCGACCAAAAATTAAGATTTTAAGTCTCTAACGTAAAGGAATTCGTATGTTTTAAAGATGAATGAATATATAATTGTATGGTTTATGCCATATTTGTTTTAATGTGTTTAAGATAATCATCTTATTTGTTATTATTTATATATATTTAATATTTAACAAAATTTATGACATTTTAATATTAAATTATTTAATTTTTTGTACATTTCAAACGTGAATCCTAAGCTATTGAATTCATGCAACCAAAAAAACTAAAAACTGATGGAGCATGATAAGAGAAAAACCTGACTAAAAGACAGAGTAATTTAAACGAACAACTAGCGAAATATATCGTTCTATAGCTTTAGAATTAATATTTTTAAAAAAATATATTTTTTTTTGTTTTTGCAAAAATAGATTGATTCTAGCATTCAGAATTTATTGTGTTTTGAAAAAAAAAATTATTTACTGATTTGAGATACCATCTCGATATTAGTTTGGTATTTCAAAACAAATATTGCATAAAAGAACAACTATTATGAGGAAGTATCTTGAAATGAGTTAATTTTTTAAAAAATAGCAAATAATTATGAGACATCATCTTAGTATTAATTGTTTATTTTTTCTAACGCAATTGTTTTGCGTTTTTTTAAATCGTAATCTTTTGGAGTTTTTAGATGGTTTATCCAAACCATTACAACTAGCTATAAACAGTCATCAAATCTAAAAAAAAGTGTAAATAATTTATAAAGTCATGAGAGAATAAAATTTTACCTTGCTTATGTAAAATTAACATAAGAAATTAAAGAAAATCGAAGTAGAATTATGACTTTGAAGAATTAAGGTTCTTAGAAGAATTAAAGTTCTTCAAAAGAGAATTTTAGGTAAAAGGGTTAGATGTATTTTACTTCATATGGGATTTAACAAAAATAAGGCTTTGAACTATGGTTTCTCTTGCTAGGACTCATTTGGATATATAGCCCTTCGACTTCAAAATGTACCATTTGTCCTTTAGAGTTGCATTTTGATGGACAATGATCTTTCGTGTGTAAAATTTTCTTTGTGCTACCACATGACACCAAATTAGAAGTCAAAATATAGATTACAAATTCACAAAAAATATAAGTGAAAATATGGACTACAAATTCTTTGATTTTAAGTCGGCTAGTAAATATAATCAAACATCTTGAATGATACATGTACCCTTGTTCCCCGAAACAAAATCCAATGTTGGATCTCGTTAGCATTACTATAACAAGATTTATTTATTCAAGAAATAAAATCCATTATACTCAAATCTTTAAACGAACACTTAAAATTATTGCTCTTAAAAAATATATAGATCGAGTTTTTATAATATTTTTGTTGACGAAACCAAAAACATGAATCCATAGCATTTTTTCTCTTATGGATTCTCAAGATATAGGTAAATATATGAGCTTAACATTATCATAACGTGTAGTTCTTATTTTAGTTTTTTGCATCGCACCCAAATTTATTTTCCACTAAACCCAAAAACTCTAAAACCCTCGAGATTTCATTGTATACCTTTCAATTTAATTTCAAATTGATAATTCGAGAAACGATAAAACTAACGTCAATAATGACAATGACAATTGAGGAAGGTCAAAACCTTCATCATGCATGCCAAAAACGTTTTAGATCTCCTAAGAAGAAGAAAAAAATAGATATAATTGAGGGCTTTTATAGAGAGAGAAAATAATTAAAAGACTCAATTTGGGATAAATGAGATATACCCCTTTTATGGTACTTCAGATGGATAAACAGCCAATATCAAGTATACAAATATCAAATACCAATGTACCTCCATAAGAGGATATATTTAAATGACCAATATATATTTAATTATAGGTATATTGATTTCTAATACAAATTAAAATGCTTTTATACATTAATTACATAAATGCTATTATATTTTTACTACTATCGATATCATATCTTCATCAAGACTCCCCCTAGTGTCTGCGTTGGAATATCAAATGAAACTTAAGCATTACAAGTCTTTAAATATATTCGGATAGGGTAATCTCCAAGTTTCATCTCCTTCATATTTCATGCCAATTTGAATTCGGTAGTCTTTAAACTCTTTATTTTCCATGCTTTATGTAAACTAACATTTTCGTCGTCTTTGATCCAAATTTTATTTGCATCGTTTTTCATGTATATAAAACTATGCAAAAACATAAATTAATAAATGATAAATATTTTGATTTTAATTATTATAAGAACATTAGAAATGTAGAATGGCATAATATTTTTTTAAGATGGACTTTGTTTATAACCATGTTGCTTTGATTAGGGTATGTGACCTTTAATATTCTAACATCTAGGTTTAGTTGATAACCATGATCGCAACTTAAGGTATTTACAACCTGCATTTACATGTATAATGTGCCTCTTACGCTTTTCATTTAGTCTTGGCTTATAACCATATTCGTTTTAATTTGAGGTATAACATTTTACACTTTTTAGATGAGCTTGCCTTGTACTTTGATATTTATTTATCCTTTATTTTACTTTGATATTTAAACTCAATTACGATGGTTACTTTTTCATTTATTGATGGTTAGTAAAATTCCTATTTTCACCATCAGTGAGAGCATTGGATAAAAGATCACTTGGGGGACCAGTAAAAATACCATTGACATCACTCAACTAGAATAGAAAAATGAGTGTTTAGTTCCATTGCGAGTAGAGATGTTAAACTATCATTATCCCAAAATATACCAGAATAATCCTCGTTCAAGGCTTATACTTACTGAGTCATTTTCATTAAGTTTCTTTCTAAAGAACTTGTTAGTAAAACTATGATCTGTAAATATTGGGAGAAGTTGAAAAAAGGATTTAGGAACTATTCGACAATAGGTTGATCTTAGCATCTTCAACCATGGAATTTATGAAAGAAAGACCGCTCACAACAAATCTTTTTTTATTAAAAGACTTGTTAATCTAAATTAGAAATTGGTAGGTCAGTTTCTGAGCATCTCAGTGACTTATACGATATCATTAAAGAATTGACTACTATGAAGATTGCTCTTGATGATAAGCTGCAAGTTTTGTTCTTATTGAGTTCGTTACCAGACAGTTGGGAGGCTTTGGTTGTGACTATCAGCAACTTTGCTCCAACTGGTGTTTTATCATTAAACTTTATCAAAGAAAGGATGTTCAATGAAGAGATTAGAAAAATCATATGGGAGTTGACAATTCACAAGCTCTTGTTGTTTAGAATAGGGAAAAGGGCAAGAATATAGGTTCTAAATTTTATGATAACTCAAAAGGAAGACCCAAGTCTGGAGATGAGAAAGAGATTAGTTTATGCAATTATTGTAGCAAACCTGGTCCTATAAAATGTATTGTTATCGATGGAAGAAAGAAAAGGGTAATAAGTTCGATTTATAAAATAAATTTGATAATAAAAATATTGCAGCTTTTGTTTCCATTAGTAATGATGATGCATAATTGATTTGTGTTATTGGTGAGTGTTATCATGTTGGTGGTTTAGATTCAAAGTGGCTTGTATATACAAGTGTTTCATATCATTGTGTTTTTAATATGAAATATTTTTTTAACTAATAAAAATGGTGATTTTTGTAGTTTCAAAATGGGAAATCATATATCACCTAGCATTGTTGGGTTGCGTGATATTCGCATAAAGACATGGGTTGGGTACATTACTCTATCAAAGAATGTGCACCATATTCCTGATGTACATCTGAATTGTTTGTATGTAAATTTCCTTGATCAAGAAGGTTTCCATCACACTTTTGGTGATGGTAAGTGGAAATTTTCCAAAGGTTCAGTAATAGTTCCTCGAGGTGAATTGTGTTTCTTAATGTATAAAACATAACCGGGTATATGTTATGGGGAGCTAAATATAGTTGAAAAACTAAATTCTCCTAACTTATCGTATCGAATAATAAGATGTATGAGTGATAAAAATATGAAAACTTTGGCAAGTAAGTCACTCATTCATGTTTATAAATATATTATTATTGACCCATGTGACCATTTTTTGGAAGGAAAACAACATATAGCTTCGTTTTCTATTAAATCAACTAGAAGATAAAGGAAATTGAAGTTAGTGTACTCTGATATTTGTGGTCCCATGGAAGTAAAGTATGTTGGAAATAACACATACATTTATTGATGATGTTACTAAAAAAACTTGGGTATATGTGTTCCAGATAAAAAGCCAAGTGTTCAAGACTTTTGAGAAATTTCATGCCATGGTAGAAAATGAGACGGGAAAGAGCTGAAATGTCTTCGATCTGATAATGGTGGTGAGTATATTTTGAATAAATTCAAAAGTTATAAATCACGTTGTAGCACTAGACATGAGAGGGAAAAAACAGGTACGCCACAACAAAATGGAGTTTTAACGAAAATAAATTGAACCATTGTAGATAAATTAAGATGTATACAATAAATGTATAAGCTTCCTAAGACATTTAAGGTTGAAACCCTTAATTGTGATGTGTACTTGATTAATGAAGCTCCATCGAGATCTCTTAATTTTGATATTCTTGAGAGAGTATGAAAAGGAAAGGATACCACATCCACATATCAGAGTTTTTGGATGCAAGACATACATGCATGTTCCAAAGGAACGAAGATCCAAACTTGATTAAAAAATTACTCCTTGTATTTTTTTTTGGATATAGGGATGAATAGTATGTTTTCGGGATCTATGATCCTAAGAAGAATAAAGTAGTGAGAAGTCGATATATGGTTTTCTTTAAGCATGAGAAAGGTATGAATATTTTGAGTACAAGGTAACCATTTACTTTTGATGTAACTTTTAATATTACTGATAAATTTTATTTTTATATTTTTCCTTATATAAATAAACCACCAAATGATAATATTGAGGTGGTTCTTAATGTTATCGAGGATGTTCAACATTGTGGTGATATATAGCATCATATTGTTGTTAATGATTCTGATAAGACCTTATTTGAGGAAGAACTTCGTGATGAAGAAGTTCATGAGCATGGGGAGCAACATATACCTCATGTACAGGATGCACAAGTTTGAATATCAACTAGAAAGAGAAAACTTTCAATAAAGTATCCAAGCTCGGAGTTTATTCTAGTCACTAAAAATAGTGAGCCAAAGAATTTTTTTAAAAAGTTTTATCTCATTATGAGAAAAATATTTGGCTTGAGGCTGATAAGGACCGAATTCTCTGAAGGGCATGTTGGTTTAATGAGTTACCGAATAAAATTTATTTTATAATGCTAATTTAGTAAAGTGTAATAATTACAGGTATTTTACATAACAATGGACTTGCGTTATATGAGATTAGGTTACCCAAATTGGAATCGTGGACCATGTAAGCCCATTAGTCCCAAAATTCTATATATAGCATGATTAAGGCATTTAGAAACTTCAATTAAACATTTACAGCTAATTACTTCTGTTAGAGCTTCTCTTTTCTATTAATTACTAACTAGACAACTTAACTATCTCTCAATCCACTACCTAAAAGCTTAATTTATTTTATTTATTGCGGAAATACCCTCCGAAAATCTTTGACATGATCATTGGTGACCACAGTAAAAACCTAGACATGTACTTGGATAATAACATCCCAAACCTCGAGTGTTCAATTTTATCTTCGGAATATACCGAATGATGGATTTTAGAATAGAGGTGGATCCTACCAAAATAACTAAGAGAGTTGATCGGAAAATGATGTAGAAAATTATCTTGGGAAGAAGAGCGTGTCCAATTGCGGGAGAAAATAAATGCACTAGAATCCCATAAAGAATCACTAATAGTTCCACCAAGTAAGGTCCGCTCGAAAATCCAAAAAATTGGAGAACAAAAACGTTCAGATGAAGAAAATATAAACTCAAATATTCAGTACAACCAAGAAAAATATCAAAGAGGTCGAGACGAAAGCCACCATTCCTTAAAAAGCAAATGATGGACCAAGTATCGCTACAATCCTTCAGATTCTAGTAAGTATTCTGTATCTGAGTCCAAATAATTTGCATCTTTCTCGGATATGGATCCCCATCACAAAAAGAAGAAGAAAAATCATGGCGGTAAGAATTACTTGAGGTGACATACTTGTTGGTATCAAAACCGGGAACGAGAGTAAAGATCATACATAAAACTTACTTCCTCGAATAAGCAAGAACCTCAAAAGGGTAAATAAAGAATAAAACCTGATGGAATGTTCGGAGGTTCGGGGAACTAGAGTGTTGATTATCAAGTAGATTATCAATTGACGATTTAGTTCGAGTAGGGTATCAACATAAATTGGAGGCAATCTCCCTCTTTGCATAAATTTCTCCGGAGATCTACCAAAACGATTTGACAGGTCCAAAATTGAAACGTTTGATAGGAGTAAAGATCTAGATAACCAACTACAGAAATTCAAGAATTTCATGAAGAATTACGACGATAATGGTAAGTTCTTGTGCCAGAATTTCTCTCAAACATTCAAAGATAGCGCTTTAAAATGGTACAATCAGCTTATGCATGGTTCCATCAAGAATTTTGATATGATCTGGACTGCTTTCGAGAGACAGTTTGTGGGAATCAAAATGATAAGGGGAAACAGTGATATAATAATCGAGTGTTTCTATTTGCTTGGAAAAAGCTTAAAGGATTACATTAAATATTTTATACAAGCTAAGAATATCTTGGATAATTTCTATGAGCAAGTGGCAATAGCGTCTTTCAGGCAAAGAATTTTCCCCGAAGAATTAGCATATAACATGCCTAGAAAAAACAATCTTTATCTTTTGGGGGTTGGTAGCTTAAGTTGAGAAATAAATTAAAGTGGGGGATTTAAAGAGCATGAAATTGATCCTTTTGTAAATATATGCTCCACAACTTTCTGCCTCAAGACATTAACAATAACAAGCCCATAACTTTCAGCATCAGAGAGTTACCCGTTTCTGTCTGAATGATACAAATCATAATCCATCTAGGCCTAGGGTAAATCCACATCCACAAGGTCAACATTACAAATCCAAGGAAAATCAACGGGTCTGACCTGATAACTATGTTGAGTTAACTGAGAGCGTTGCTAATTTCTTTGACAAGGCAAGGAATTTTGTGCAGTTTAGAAAACCAATTTCAATCTAAAGTCTGAGGGAAAATCAGAATGACGGGTTCTCCAAGTATCACAATGACGTGGGCTATAAAACAAGGGATTACATCGCTTTAAAGTAATAAATCCAAACTCTAATTGAGAATAAAAAAATACCACTTTTATAAAAGTGCAGTCAAAGGTTCAGTCGCAACCTCCACTTAGCAATCAACCATATTCGAAAAAGAGGCAATAGAAGTTTCCCCCAAGCAGGAAAATGCAATAGTTAGAACTAGACCCTACAATGAGTTTGATGTAGATTCATAATATCTCGACCCGGATACCAACTGAACCATATTATGGTGATTGATAAAGACGAGGAACGAAAGGTTAAGATTTTGTGTGAATTATTTGAATATTTGACTATTTTTGGTGAAGGTGCGGTATGAGGGTCTTCTGGTTGTTCGCGAAAGAGGCACATCGTAAGTTTGGCGAATGAGTTAGAAGGAAAAATATCTACCCATCTTAGCCTAGATCCGATATTATTTATTATATTTGATGGTGTTGATTTGATAGATGTTGTTGGGCCGTCTGAGGATATTATGGTGATCGGGGCGACGATCGATGGGACTGAAATACGAAGAATATTTTTTTAATACAGGTAGTTCGATCAACATTTTGTTCATCTCTACTTAGACAGAAAAAACCTCTTGTCATACTCGAGTCGAATAGGATAATAGAAGGATGTACGATGGTCATTGCAGATGTAATCGAAGAATTTGAGGAAGATGAATTATTAGGACGAGAACCATTCAACAAGATCGTAAGAGTACTTTTTATAGTGGTGGATGACCCAACTTCATATAATTCTATTTTTGGCACATCATGGTTGCCATGGATGTACGTAGTCACCTCCACTGTCCATCAGTGTTTGAAATATGTTATTCGAGGTCAGATCGGAGTTGTTCGGAGCAATCAAAAAGTGGCTAGAGAATGTTACGTTACTACTTTGGCACCTAAGACAATCCAGAGTACGGAAACCAAGAAAAAATTATAATTATTTGAGTCCACTTTGGAGTCAAATGTTATAGATGATCTGAGGGAGGCTCCTAATTTGGTAATACCTGATGAGGATATCGAAGTATATAATTTTCCGAATGGTGAAGATTGGAGCTCGGTTACCGCTCGTAATAAAAGAACAACTAGCCAAAAAAATGTACATATTTTCATGGTGTACCGAGGATGTAACAGATGTTCATGTAAGTGTTATTTTCTATAAACAAGCGGTACAACCCAACGTATGCCCTATTATTCAGAAACAAAGAGCTTTTTTGTCGAAACGTTTGAATCAATTGTAGTAGAGGTAAATCTATTAACAAAAGTTGGACATATTTGAGAGTCTCAATTCTCATTGTGGACAAGAAACCCTATGTTTGTAAAGAATAAAAATGGAAAATGGCACATGTCTATCAACTTCACAAATTTAAATAGGGCTTATCACAATGACGTGGGCTATAAAACAAGGGATTACATCGCTTTAAAGTAATAAATCCAAACTCTAATTGAGAATAAAAAAATACCACTTTTATAAAAGTGCAGTCAAAGGTTCAGTCGCAACCTCCACTTAGCAATCAACCATATTCTAAAAAGAGGCAATAGAAGTTTCCCCCAAGCAGGAAAATGTAATAGTTAGAGCTAGACCCTACAATGAGTTTGATGTAGATTCAGAATATCTCGACCCGGATACCGACTGAACCATATTATGGTGATTGATAAAGACGAGGAACGAAAGGTTAAGAGTTTGTGTGAATTATTTGAATATTTGACTATTTTTGGTGAAGATGCGGTATGAGGGTCTTCTGGTTGTTCGCGAAAGAGGCACATCGTAAGTTTGGCGAATGAGTTAGAAGGAAAAATATCTACCCATCTTAGCCTAGATCCGATATTATTTATTATATTTGATGGTGTTGATTTGATAGATGTTGTTGGGCCGTCTGAGGATATTATGGTGATCGGGGCGACGATCGATGGGACTGAAATACGAAGAATATTTTTTTGATACAGGTAGTTCGATCAACATTTTGTTCATCTCTACTTAGACAGAAAAAACCACTTGTCATACTCGAGTCGAATAGGATAATAGAAGGATGTACGATGGTCATTGCAGATGTAATCGAAGAATTTGAGGAAGATGAATTATTAGGACGAGAACCATTCAACAAGATAGTAAGAGTACTTTTTATAGTGGTGGATGACCCAACTTCATATAATTCTATTTTTGGCACATCATGGTTGCCATGGATGTACGTAGTCACCTCCACTGTCCATCAGTGTTTGAAATATGTTATTCGAGGTCAGATCGGAGTTGTTCGGAGCAATCAAAAAGTGGCTAGAGAATGTTACGTTACTACTTTGGCACTTAAGACAATCCAGAGTACGGAAACCAAGAAAAAATTACAATTATTTGAGTCCACTTTGGAGTCAAATGTTATAGATGATCTGAGGGAGGCTCCTAATTCGGTAATACCTGATGAGGATATTGAAGTATATAATTTTCCGAATGGTGAAGATTGGAGCTCGGTTACCGCTCGTAATAAAAGAACAACTAGCCAAAAAAATGTACATATTTTCATGTTGTACCGAGGATGTAACAGATGTTCATGTAAGTGTTATTTTCTATAAACAAGCGGTACAACCCAACGTATGCCCTATTATTCAGAAACAAAGAGTTTTTTTGTCGAAACGTTTGAATCAATTGTAGTAGAGGTAAATCTATTAACAAAAGTTGGACATATTCGAGAGTCTCAATTCCCATTATGGATAAGAAACCCTATGTTTGTAAAGAAGAAAAATGGAAAATGGCACATGTCTATCAACTTCACAAATTTAAATAGGGCTTATCTAAAGGATCATTTCCATGTCCCTCACATCAATCAGTTGATAGACTCCACTCCGGGTAATAAACAACTTTCGTTTATGGACATTTTTGCTGGATATAACCATATATAGATGGGTCTGAATGACCAAAACATTACCATACTCATAACATGTAGAGGGCTTTATTACTATAAAATAATGTTATTTGGCTTAAAGAATTTGGGCTACTTATTAGTGCCTAGTATATAAGGCCTTTGCTAACCAGATCAGAATAAATGTTGAAGTTTATATTAATGATATGTTGGTAAAATGTATAAGGGATGAGGATTATTTCTCTCATCTGGAGGAAATTGTTTCTAAACTTAAAATTAAACGTAAAAAAATTATACATTTGGTGTTCAGACTAATTTTTTTGGGGTTATATAGTAAGTAAAAATGATATTCAGACCAACCCAGTACAACTAAACGCTTTAAGCGCCATGAATCCCCTCAGGTCCATTAGAGAGGTGCAAGTTTTAACTAGAAGGTTAGCAGCTTTAAACATATTTATATCAAGGTCTTCGGATAAGTGCGCACCAGTTTTCCACGTACTCGGAAAGATGAATAAGTTCGACTAGACTTCAAAGTGTGATAAAGTTTTTGCCAAAAGAAAAGAGCATATATCCACTCTGAGATTTTGACCAAATTAGTTGTGAGAGAAAATCTATTTATATACATAACAATATCAAATTATATAGAGAGTGCGATTTTGGTAAGTGAAACCGAAGGTTACTCGCTTGTAGTTTATTATATTAATTAAAACTTATTAGGTGCTGAAAAGTAATATTTAAAGCTGGAAAATTTAGCTTTGACCCTACTAGTTGCAACACAAAAAATGAGGCCATATTTTCTAGTTCATTCCATTACTGTTTGAACTTCTTTTCCAATTAAGAATGTATTACAAAAACCGGATGTATTGAGTCATATTACTAAATGGTCAATATAATTAGAATATTATGACAATGAATTTGCTTCTCGAACAAAAATTAAGGCGTAAGCTTTGGCAGACTTTCTAGTTAAGTTTTATTCTGCACAACCAAAGCATAGACCATATATTTATAAGCTACTGAATGAGTGGACATTTCAAACTGATGGGTGTTCAAGCATTTCCGGTTGTGGAGCATGGGTTCACATAGTCTCCCCTTTCATATATTCAATGTATCAAACCATACATTTTGGTTTTAAGGCATCATATAACGTTCCAAAGTACAAGGCAAACTTGACATGGTTAAGGCTTGCGCAAATTTATAAAGCTAAG
Source organism: Limnanthes douglasii subsp. nivea (assembly GCA_036936605.1). Classification (NCBI taxonomy): domain Eukaryota; kingdom Viridiplantae; phylum Streptophyta; class Magnoliopsida; order Brassicales; family Limnanthaceae; genus Limnanthes; species Limnanthes douglasii. The sequence continues at coordinate 305,307,470 of JAUPFV010000001.1, forward strand.
CAGTTCGCCTGATAAGTGATTTGGAGCTTCTTATTAATCATGTCTTGGGTCAATCTGAAGAAATAATATATCACTTGGTGTATACCTAAAGGCACTGAAAGAGACAATGGCTTTCTTTGAATAAAAAGAGTGCATACATGTTTATCGAGCCAAAAATTTGATAGTTGACTCTTTGGTTACTATTGCGTATACTAAAAGGTATCATTCGATACTGGTACAATAGCACCCTTTGATAATGGCAAATTCCAAGCACAAATTAGATAGAAGAGGCATTCCAAATTTCTACTAGCATAAAGAAAGATATGAGGTATGAAATTGAAAAATTTATAAGTAAAATGACTATGTCTGTTGATAAATCATTGAAAAAAAACTAAGGTCAAAGCGCATGGGTTCATGCTCCTCAGGGATATACTCTATAAGAAGTCGTTAAGTTGACTCTTGTTACGGTTCCTTAGAATTAACAAATCACAAATGATGTTATCTGAGTTACATAACGGGGATGGATCTATCCATTGTATCTATAAAATATTAACAAGAAGGGTTTGTTGGCTGGGTATGATTGGTCTTCTATTATAGCATATACCAAAGAACTAGTTCTATGATGTGATCATTTCCAACGATTTGAAAATACGATACATGTACAATATCTGAAGTGTTGTCTTTCGAAAAATGGGGCTAAACTTGGTTGGACCTTTACCTATGGCATACGGAGTCTGCCAGGCTATTATAGTGTCTGTTAATTATTATTTTAAATATGTGAAAGCATAGTCTATATTTGGAACTACATCAAAAGGTGTTATTAAGTTTCTCATATCTAATTATGTTGCAGGTCCAAAATTTCTGGAACCATTACAACAGACAATAGTCTTCAATTCGATAACTATGACATTGAAGTATTTTGTTCCTTCAGAGAAATTCAACATTTCTTTTCATCATCTTATCATCCTTGGTGTGGTTTATTTTAAACTGAGGGTAATTTTGTCAAGTGTTTTGGAGAGTTTTAAGGGTATTAAATGTTTAGGTATTTTGTAGTGAGAGATTTAAGTTGCATGGTTGTATTAAATGTTCATTACCCTTATTAATGAAAGTAGTTGGGTATTTATACCCTTAATTATGGACCCATGGGCTTTCAGGTCAAGTTATGAAACCGGGTCAAGTTTAAAGACTCATTTACTTAATAAGCTCATTAGCACCCAACTTAGTCAAAATGTGTTTAGTTATTTAATACTTTTGTCATGTCTGAATAGTTCAGTGGGTGTTTATTGTCCGAATTGCCTTTGTCCGGATTTCTCAGTGAGTAGTGGCGAATTTATCCGGACTCATCAGTAGCCCCTTTTTATGTTTTGTCAAAAATCTTTAGCAGGTCTAAAAAACTCATTTAGTCAGTAGCGATATTTTCCGGCTCGTTCGTGTGTTTGGTTCGAGGTTTATCCGGACTGATTTCTTCTCAGAATTCCAAGAGTTTTTCTTTGGATCGTGAGACACGTGTCGTATCTTGATTTGAACTACCAGTCGTTTTCTCCCTAGAACGATGCTCCCACTAAGCCTGAAAAGTAACCTCTGTATTTAATACTTCCTAAGTCAGCGTCGTCTTTAATCATTGCTCGAATCTTTTCGTCCTCTCCTATCAGTAGCTTTTTCCCTTATTAGTATATAAATCACTTTCTTTTACTGTTTCACCATCTTCATCACTCTACAAATATTTTTTCAGAGCTTTCAACTTTTCTTTCAAAACCTTTCTTGGATAGTTTTATGTTCACAACTAGAAACACTCTTGTAAGAGGCGGTTGGTTGAATCTTTCTGAACTAGAGAAGGAGAAAAAAGTTAAATAAGAGAGACGCATTGTTGTTGGTCTTCCAGTCTCTCTAAGCGATAAGTCTGATAAACCATCTCTAGAAGCTGATCAGGGGGCGGTTGGTTGAATCTTTCTGAACTAGAGAAGGCGAAAAAAGTTGAATGAGAGAGACGCATTATCGTTGGTCTTCCAGTCTCTCCAAGCGATAAGTCTGATAAACCATCTCTAGAAGCTGATCAGGGATCGTCTTCTACCAGAAACCCAAAACCTAAACGTCTATTCAAGCCTAACCTTTCACCAATCCCATCAGGCTCCTCTGTTCAGGAGTCTCAACCCTCTACTGCCCAAGAGAAAATAGTATTAAGTGTTAGGAAACCCTCCAAGTTCATAGCCATGGGATCTGATATTGAAGAATCCCCAGAGAAATTGAACCTGCACCGGACAACTCGCTTGGTGAAAGCCAAGCAATTGGTTCACAACCAAAATCCTCCAAACCGGGGGCCTCTAAGTCTGCAACCAAAGAAAAACCCTCTGGATTGGAGATTTCTATTAGAGACCCTCAAAACAAGCCCTCCGGATCAGAGGCATCCAAAGTTGCTTCTCAGGAAAAATCCTCCGAAGCTGAGCCCCAATCCGACAGCATACTTCTAGATGAAACTAGTGCTCAACCATCTGGACAAACCAATGAGCGAGAAGCCAACACTCTTCCATCCATAATAACCGATAAACCTTCCACAATTATGGAAGAAATGATGGAGGATAGTGTTGAAGAAGCCCTATTCGAAACTGAAGCCTCCGGGCAAACTGGGGATGCTGCCTCTGACCGAAAAAGAAAGGGAAAAGTGAAGGTATGAATGGCTCACCTGGAGCTTCCGGAAGGGAAAAGTGAAGGTGGGACATTGCTTTCATAAAGTCAACATGAAGTATTTGCTGGCCATGCAGAACATCAACTATGTTTATACTCGCACCGCTGAGCTCGGCCAGATCCGGACTAAGTGGGGGATCACAAAATCAGTGAAGGTGAGGATACCAGTCACACCGGAGACTCTGATGGACTGCAAGCTCAATAAGATTGTCATCTACACCGAGCTATTCAACTGGGGGCTCAGGTTCCACCTAGACCCAGAGATCGTCAGGTATTTTCACCTGATCAAGCTTTGTCCATGCCAGTTAAGTCCAAATGCTTGGTATACCCTCCTTGTCTGCATAATGGCATAAAGGTTATCCGGCATCCCTCTCCCTATGGAGCAATTCGCCGTTGTGGCTAGTCTGTGAAAAAATCATCACATCCCATTCTATCACTATAACATGGGAGATAACTTCAAAGTGGTGGATGATTTGTTGGAATCAGAGAAGAACTGGAAAACTCAATTCCTATTCATCAGTGGGACATGGGAGAATGAGAGAAAGATAAAGGCTAAATTTAACCCTAGCATGCTTACCAGCAGGTGGAAGAGCACACGTAAGTCTTCAATTTTGTTTTTCATTTTCTCTTTCTTATTTTTATAAACATTCAACTCCTGAATCACCCATATTCTCTTGTCAGTATTACCGAAGGATTTCATCGGTTATCTGGAAGAGGGGGAGACCACATGTGCCAAGCTGAATGCATGGGCTGTTGATCAGTATTACCGAAGGATTTCATCGGTTATCTAGAAGAGGGGGAGACCACATGTGCCAAGCTGAATGCATGGGCTGCTGAACGTTGGGGGAACGCTTTCCACAACTGTTTCACTTCTGGAAACTTAGTGAGATCCCACTTATGGAATACCACGGGCCGGAGAGATCTCACCTGGGAGGAATTGACCACACCATCTCCCCCCCTCTGTCATTCTTAAGCAAACAGAGGAAAATGATGGCAAATTAGCCTTGTACTCCAGAGCCAAAGCCCCTAGCAAAATGAAAAGAAAGGGCAAGAAAAAGAAGGTTGCAGCAGAGGCAGTTCGGGTTGCTATAGAAGGGACTGGTCTGGATAACCAAGGAGGGGAGAACCAAGGAGGGGAGAACCAAGGAGGGATCGAGGCCTCCTTGTTCCAAGTGGTTGAATATGAAACCGTTAAGAAGGCAAGTGAATCACAACATCCACCAAGGCCTCCGAAGAAGGACCGAAAACAGGGAGCCAGTAGTGATGAAAGGGCTGCCAAGAAGAAGAAGGTCACCTTATGGGGATAAATAACTCCTCGCCCTTCGGAGCTTCCTCCTTCACCAGCTCCTGTTGACCCTACTTTGGCAGAGAAAATTCCAACAAACTTGCAATTCGGAGAAGGCACCGGAGGGGAGATTGATGGAGTAGACATCAGTGTCTTTCAAGAGATTGGTCTTTATTTCTATGATTCTGAGAAGGATGACTTCGCTGGGCCCTACCGTCCTTCAAGCTCTTCTAATATGGTGACTTATAATGGCAAGTCATATACTGTTTCCGGGGAACACGATGTGGTGGCCCATTCTCTTTTTCGTCATATTCAACCAGTACTCAACTTGGAAAGGCAAGTAAAAAAGCAGTCTGCCCTCATCAACACCCTCAACACCGACAAAGAGACTTTGTCAACTAATCTCCTCAATGCTAACCAGAGCATTGAGGCAGTGAAGAAGGAGCTTGAGGAGTTGAGGAAGGAGAATGAAGATCTGTCAACCAAGCTGGCCACTTCGGAGAAGGCTAACACAGAGCTTTAAACTAAATTCTCCGGTTTGAAGAAAGATCTCTCCACCTTGAAGAAATATGTGAAGACTAAAGATGACGCCATCCATACCTTGTCTGGTGACAAGATTTCCCTTGAAGAGGTTATGTCCAAGGCAACCAAAGAGAAGGAAGACTTGGTGAATGAGCAGATAAAAGATGATTCAGGCGAGCATAGATAAGTACACCAACGAGGTGATAGATTCATTAGAAAAAAGGTATGCCGAAGTGAAGTCTGACATGGTACTACTTTTTCACGAGAAGTTTCTGAGGAGGACTCTTGGTCCCTTGTGGGAATATGTGGAGTATGAGGATATCCCATTCCACACATTGGAAGATGGTGATAAGAATAATAACTCTAGTAGGTTGATTTTACCATTGATGAGGAAGAAGGAACCGGAGATATTTCAAGTGATAAACTCAAAGGTTCTAAGAAATGAGATGATGCAGGAACATCCGAAGGGAATAAGCCCTGAGGTTTTTTACTATCTTTTTGTTTTCTTTATTTCGTGAACTGTTAAAGTCCTTGGATTGCCAAGGCATTTTTGTAATTGTGTCCGGTTTGAGTCCGGTTAAACCTTTCTTAAAGCTTAAAGTCCTTGGATGGCCAAGGCATATTCTGTGTTCTAATATCATTACCCGGTTTTTACCCGGATGGGTTTATCTTACTCAATTTTTGTTTTGTTTTATACTTGCTTTCAATTTCAATGGCTAATGTTTAAAGAGCCCTTATTTACTTTACTAATATTTAAGATGAGAGTGTTTAAAATCTCCGATGGCGCGTGTTTAAGGGTCATCATTTAACCAAATTAATCTGATATATCAAAGATCTTTAGTAAATTGAAGACTTGAAAGGAATTGTAATCAAATTACTCCGAATATTTTAAGAAAGCGTCATATTTTATTGAAAAAACCAGACAGCACATTAAAACCTCCCCGTGCCACCAGGGTAGGAAAGAGTATGCCCCATAATATTTACATGGACTTTAAACAAGTAAATATTTACAAAACTTTCGTTCTTTCATCTTTATCTTGAAGCCTATACGTCTCAGGCTTAAGTTTTTCGGAGACCTCATAAGGGCCTTCCCAATTCGGAGCTAGTTTGCCGAACTGTTTTTCCTTAGTATGCAAGTAAACTTTTCTTAAAACTTTATCCCCTGGCTGGAAATCTCTTCTCTTGATTTTGGAAGCAAATCTGATTCTCATCAAGCCTTGGTAATGAGTGGTTCTAAGATGAGTTTTAACTCTTCTTCCTTCTATTAAATCCAACTGACTTCTGATTGCCAGTTCATTGGCATGTTTGGAATAATTGTGGACTCTGTATGATGGAAGATTTGCTTCTATAGGCGCAATTGCATCCACACCATACACCAAGGCAAAATGAGATTCTTGTGTAGCAGTTCCAGGAGTAGTCTGGTATGCCCGTAATACTTCTTGCAAATAGATTGGCCACTTTCCTGCAGCCCCTTCTAAATTTTTCTTTAGACCGGGCGGGATGGTCCTGTTTGCCACTTCAACTTTGCCATTTTATTGTGGGTGAAAATGAGAAGACAAACAATGCTGAATGCTTCTAGAGGCACATAAAATTTCCATATCCTTGTTATCAAATTGTAGCCCATTATTTGTGGTTATCTTTTGTGGAACCCCAAATCTGCAACAAATGTTAGATAAGATAAATTTTATAACAGCTTTTGAAGTAATCCCTGCCAGTGGGGCTGCTTCTATCCATTTTGAGAAATAATCAATGGCCACAATAATAGTCCTGCACCCTTTGGACGCCATTGGCAGAGGCCTAACTAAATCCAGCCCCCAACGAGCAAAAGGCACTTGCTCACAAATCGACTCCATAGAAACAGCTAGAATATGAATTCCATTACCATATCTGTGGCATGAATCACATTTTTTCACCAGTTCTTTGGCATCTGCCATTATGGATGGCCAATAGTATCGGGCCAACAAAACCCTCCAAGTTAGAGCTCTGTAGCCACAGTGTGCTAATCCCTCTCCATCATGTAGTTCAGATAACACAATTTAGGACTCTTGAGCCCCCAAAAAACGTAGGAGAGGTCTTCTAAATGAATTCTTATAAAGAACCTCTCTTATGATTAAGAAACCACGAGCCTTGTGTTTTACTTTCCTTGCCACAACCTTTTCCAGAGGCAAAATCCCATCAGAGATGTATTGAAGTAGAAATCTCCAGTCTTTGGGTTGAACCACTTGTATACTTAAGCTCTCCTCATCTTCCTTGTTCTGACTTGGTTGTATGGATGGGAATTCTTGCACATGAATCCATGGGTATGACTCAGAGTATGCTATGGTTGCTAAATAGTCTGACAGTGTGTTCTCTGATCTAGAAATATGCTCATAGCTAACATTTTTAAAGTTAGCTGCCATTTCTTTAAGGATAAACAAGTATTTGATCAACTACTCTTTTTTGCCTCAGATTGACCTTGAGCATGATGGATAAGAAGCTGTGAATCATGTTAGGGTAGCGACCAAAGTTCCACATCCCACATCGGTAATACATAGGAAAGATTAGTGGTATATAAGTAAGAATATACCTCAACTAGTATGAGGCCTTTTGGTAGGGGACCAAAAGCAAAGTCGTGCGGGCTAGTGGGCCCAAAGCGGACAATATCATACTAGTGTTGAGATCGGTTATTCTTACTTATATACGGAGGTGGAATATGTAGACCGAACACGCATATTCCCAACATGTGGTATCAGAGCTCCAGGCCCAGACAGTACGCGATGTGGTGGGTGATGTGGGTGAAATTCTCATTAGTCGAACATGATGAATTAGTAGCCATGCTCAAGATCCTTGTTTGGAGTGCCCGTGGCTTATCAAGTAGTGTGGCTTGATTGGAGGCTCATCAAGCAGTGTGGCTTGATTGTAGAGATCCTCGTTTGAAGTGTCCGTTGCTCATCAAGCAGTGTGGCTTGATTGGAGTGTATCAAGACGGTGGTACTTGTTTGGAGTAGCGGTAAGGAACAAGGCAGGATGGTCAAGATCACATAGATCCGCTATAAAGGCTCTAGAGATCAGGCAGCCCCAACCTGATTAGAGTGAGCGGATGTATGCCAATTAAGGAGGCTAAAGTGGTACTTTGTTCGAGAGGAGGATTTGTTAGGGTAACGACCAAAGTTCCACATCCCAAGTCGGTAATACATAGGAAACATTAGTGGTATATAAGTAAGAATATACCTCAACTAGTATGAGGCCTTTTGGTAGAGGACCAAAAGGAAAGCCGTGCGGACCAGTGGGCCCAAAGCGGACAATATCATACTAGTGTTGAGATCGGTTATTCTTACTTATATACGGAGGTGGAATATGTGGACCGAGCCCCCCATATTCACTTCTTTAAGGATAAACAAGTATTTGATCAACTTTTTTTTTTTGCCTCAGATTGACCTTGAGCATGATGGATAAGAAGCTATCAATCACTCATCAACCTGACTCTTTTAGCCCCACACAGAAGAGCTAGCTTTAGACCAGCTATAACGGCCTCATATTCTGACTCATTGTTAGAAGCCCTAAAAGCAAAGCATATAGCCTGGTATAATTTATCGCCATATAGAGAGGTTAAACATATCCCATCCCCACAACCCATTGTACTTGATCCACCATTTGTCCGGACAACCCACACCTTTTTAGTTTTCTCATCTGAAACTTGCTTAGAACTTCTGTCTGAATGGAACTCTACCAAGAAATCGGCAACAGATTGAGCTTTGATTGCAGTTCGTGGGGAAAATCAATATCATAATCACTCAATTCTACTGACCATTTGGTCATTCTGCTTGATATGTCTACCTTCTGAAGAACATTCTTTAAAGGAAAAGACGTCCGGACGATGATAGAATGAGACTGAAAATGCGGCCTCATTTTTCTGGCAGCAATCACCAAGGCTAGTACCAGTTTTTCAAGCTTTAAACCTCTTTTTAGCACCCATCATACTCTTGTTGATGTAGTACACCGGAAAAGGATAATTGTCCACCTCTCTTACCAGCACTGCATTTATAGCAGATACAACTAAGTATATATACAGTATCTCTCCGTCAACAGGTTTGAAAAGGGTTTTGGAGGAAGATATATGCTTCATTATTTCATCAAAAGCATGGTCATACAGTGGAGACCAGTTAAAGTCTTTAGCACCCTTTAAGGTCTGAAAAAGCGTGGCACACCTGTCCGAAGACCTTGAAATAAAACGATTTAATGCAGGCAATCTTCCTGTCAACCTTTGTACCTCTTTAACATTTCGAGGAGGGTCCATTTTTAATAATGTATCAAGCTGGTCTGGATCAGGCTGTATCTCTTTTTCACTTATTACATACCCCAAAAAAATTTCGGACCGCACCCAAAATACACATTTTTCTGGATTCAATTTTAAATTAACCTTTGCCAAGTTGGCAAACGTTTCTTGAAGATGAGCTAGGTACAACTCTTCTTCTAAGTTTTTCACCATCATGTTATCAATATATACTTCTATATTTCTCCCAATCTGATCAGTAAACATTTTGTTCACCAACCTTTGATTTTCAATCCAAAATGCATCACCTTGTAATAATGGAGACCCCTATCTGTAACAAAGGTAGTGTGTTCTTGGTCCTTCAGATCCACCTGTATCTGTTTATAACCGGAGAAAACATCCATGAAGGACAATAACTTGTTTCCAGATGTGGAGTCTACCAACTGATCTATCCGGGGGACTTGATAGAGATCTTTTGGGCAAGCTGTGTTGAGGTTAGTAAAGTCGATACACATATGCCATTTCCCATTCTTCTTCTTTACTAACACTGGGTTGGTTGTCCATAAAGGATATTGAGACTCCTTTATATGCCCCATCTTGGTAAGTCGGTCAACTTCTTGAACTATTACATCAGCTTTCTCCTTAGAAAAATCTCTCATTCTTTGCACAATAGGTGCAACATCTCTTCGGATAGATAGTTGGTGTGATATAACATTTGCAAGTACTCCGGTCACATCAACATTGCACCAAGCAAAAACATTTTGGTGATTTGCCAAAAAGGACAACAAATTTTTTTTCAATTCTGGTGCCATCTTGGAGCCAACTTTAACACTCTTTCCTTCAGCCAGAGAGTGGGTTTCAACTTCTTCGATTGGTATCAAAACACCATAGGTGTCTCTGGGGTCATCAATTTCACCCTCACCCTCAGAGGGCCCCAATAACTGCTAATCTTCATTAATCCGGACTGCTCTAAAGTTTTAGGGGCAAGTGCAGTCGCATAACATTCTCTTGCTATTTTTTGGCTACTCCGGAAAACTCCCACTTATCCTTGAGTTGCGTACTTTAAACATTGGTGAACTGTTGAAGCCAAAACGTGCATCCTAGAGAGCCAGGACCTCCCAAAGATCGCATTGTACATGTGGGAAAATCCACCACAACGAATAGTACCCTGACCATCTTCTTGAAAGGGCCTTTGCCCAACAATACTTCCTCCTCAAATTCTCCAACAACATCCGCAGAGCTCCTTGTGAAGCCCACAATGGATCTGTTCAAATGTTGAATCACTGCTGGATTTTTTATCTGTTTGTATGAACTTAAAAAGAGAATATTGGCTGAGCTGCCAGTGTCAATCAAAATTCACCTGACGTCGTTGCCCCCAATCGAAGCTCCTATCACCACAACATCCTCACGAGGCCCAACTATGGCTCTTAGATCATCTTCATAAAAAATAATGAAGGGAAAATGAATTTGGGATTGATAGGAATACCTGCCCCCCTCCAACTGAGTAGCTAGAGTGTGAACATGCCTCTTCCTTGAAGAAGGAGTTGGCGCAGTCATAGTGTCCCCTCCGAATATAGTAAGTGACTCAAAAAATCTTATGAGTCCAGACACTGTCTTAGTATGTTCTGTTATAACCCCCACTTTATTTCGGGTTGGATCAGGATCCAAATACTTCGATTCAACATCATATCTTTCAATGATTACCATAGCCCCGTTCGGAGCAGACGTCCCCGCATTGTTTGTTGGGTCAGTCTGATGAGCATTGTCAGGCCTGTTTCCACTCCTTCTCTTGACATAAGCTCCCAACTTCCCCATTTCAATCAGATTTTGCACCTCTTGTTTCAAAGCGATGTAATCTTCAGTATTGTGGCCAATATCATGATGATATTGACAAAAATAAGTATTACAACTTTCCGTAGGATATTGAAGCGTTGTCGGCTTCCTGAAATGCACCCCATCTTTTGTTTTGTCATAGATGGTTGCCACATTTTCTTTCAACTCATCAAACTACTCCGGTTGGACCCAAGGTCCTCGTTTATTTCTAGACTGCTGGCTCTGAGCTGGAGCTGGGTGGGATTGAGTCTGTTTGTCCCTATTGGGCCCCTGTCTGGTTTCTTTGGCCTTCTATCCGGATTGCTTCTGGTTTTGAGCAGTTGGGGCAGATCTCACCTGCATGTGTACCCTAGTCTTCTTTGTTTTATCTACATTGATTTGTTTTCCCATATGATTTAGGAAACTGCCCCAGGTCATGACCTTCTTCTTGGTTACCGAATCGGCCAGCTTCCTAGGGTTTAACCCTTGTATCAAAAAAGCTATTGCTACCTGCTCAAAGCAATCAACTAACCCATTCGTTGTGTTTACGAATCAGCTTATATAGTCTTTCAATGATTCGTTTGGCTCTTGGGCACAATGGATAATAATATCTCTATTGCCCTTCACCTCTTTACTCCCTATAAACTGCCTTCAAAAGGCCACCCAAAACGTATCAAAGTTTCTGATACAATCGTGTGGTAAGTTGTTGTACCATTTCAAATCACTACCCGTAAAATACTGAGAGAAGGCTCTAAAGAGAAGTTTGTCATCATCATCAAAATTCATCATAATCTTTTAAAACTATTCTAGATGGTTGTCCGGATCTTTGCTCTCATCATACTTCTCCATTTTAGTACCGTCAAACCTCTTGGGAAGGTTTCCATATATTATTTTGGAGGACAGTGGCGATTACCTCCAATTTCGACTGCGACTAAATACTGTGTCTTTATTAGGTGTTGCGAAAATACGTGGCTCATCATGGAAAGCAAAAGCATCCATAAGCAGCCGATCCACATGCATATGGATATGGTTGTGTGACGATCCTTTTCCCATATGCCTCTTTAATCTCCCATGCCTATCCTAGTTTCTTGAATATTTTTTAACTAGATTTTATTTCTTTTTGGATCGTCTCTCATCAGTGCTGGATGACAAGGACTCCTCAAGCTCATCCTCATTCGAGGAGCTACTATAGGACTCAGATTATGAGCCCTCCAGCGGCTTAGATCGGTGAGACTTCTTGGAACTAACATGGGTCTTTTTTGTGCTCAAGTGAGTCTTTGTTGATGGGTCATTCTCCCTTGGGTTGTCAGTATAGTGAATGGCTGACGCTTTTTACTTTTCCTTTAAACCTATCTCTGCCTTTTTAGTGGCCCTCAACGCTTCTATTTCAGCTTTCAACCTGTCTCGCTCTTTGGTTGTGTACTCATTGTTTTCTCCCACCACCTTCACTAAAGGTGGTGGCACTGCTTGCTCATCCGGATTCATCTGGACTAATTTTCCTTTCTAGTTTTGAATGCTAGATTCGGGCACCTTCCTCCTCCCACTGTGGTCGCCAATTTTGTGTGGTTTATATTAAACTGAGGGTAATTTTGTCAAGTGTTTTGGAGAGTTTTAAGGGTATTAAATGTTTGGGTGTTTTGTAGTGAGAGATTTAAGCTGCTTGGTTGTATTAAATGTTCATTACCCTCATTAATGAAAGTAGTTGGGTATTTATACCCTTAATTATGAACCCATGGGCTTTCGGGTCAAGTTATGAAACTGGGTCAAGTTTAAGGACCCATTTACTTAATAAGCTGATTAGCACATAGCTTAGTCAAAAAATGTTTAGTTATTTAATACTTTTGTCCTGTCCGGATAGTTCAGTGGGTGCTTATTGTCCAAATTGACCTTGTTTGGATTTCTCAGTGAGTAGTGGCGAATTTATCCGGACTCATCAATCTTCAAGCTAACGACCAAGTAGAAATAAAAAATATAACCATCCTCAATCGATTGAGAAAAAAATTAAAGGGAGAAACTGGAAAATGTACAAGAAGTATTGTGGGATTACCGAGCTGCACCACAAACAACAGCTCAAAAAATCTCCTTTTGCATTCGTTTATGGGATGTATGCGGTAACAAAGTTGAGTCTAGTCTCCCATATTTAAGAATCTGAAATTATTCCGAATAAGGTAATGATATGGGTCGACTAGTTGAGCTAGATTTAATTGAGGGAATAAAAACATGGGTGCATTTAAGATCTCTCCATTATCGGACTCTGATGAGAAGTAGATACGCATCTCGAATTTATAATGGAGGATAGATTATTGAAAAAAGTATTCATACACACTAAAAATAAAGGGCTGGAAAAGTTGACACTAAACCGAGAATTATCTTACTCAATACGAACTTATCTGCTAAAAGATCAAGAATAAAACCCTTTTTAACACCCATGGAATATTGAGCACTTAAGATTATATCTTGAATAATTTTTAAAAATATATGTACTTTAAAAAACAATTATGATGTAATATCTGAAGAAACACTTTTTTTATATCCTAGTAGCGCGGTGAGGTTTTAATGAGGTGTCTGAATAACTTAAATTTTATAAATATTTTAGCCTTTTATATTCATATGTTGAGTAATTCAGATATTTATTACTTAATAGTTAAAAAGTTCCAATATTAGTTGGTCAAGTTTAAAGGTTCCAACATTAGTTCGCCAAAATTAAAAGATTCTAACATTAGTTGGTCATATTAAAATGTTCCAACATTAGTTCGTCAATTTGGTAAGATTCAAAGAAATGATGGTCTGTGTTAAAGTTTCATTTGGTACGCATTTTGGATTATTTAGTTTCGACTAAGAAGAATACCATTATGTTATTCAGTGAGTAATAAATTTATTTAAAGGCGATGATTAAAAATAAGAACAATTCATTAATAAAATCCGAGTATAGCTGCAAAATATCCCGGCCATGCTAGGGACTTAACAAAACACAATGAAAAATTTGAGTGCAATTACAAAAATTTTTATCTATTCCAAGGACTTACAAAAAAGATGACAATATAAAAACTTGTGAAATGAATACAATTCAACTACCTTCGGATTCATTCCCTTCACCCTACCTTCGAAGTCTGTGTATTCATTTCTGGAGGAATTATATTCCCCATTCGTATTTAATACGGTTTCTAGCTCGTCTGTAAATAAAGGGCAAGTGGGCCAATTTCCTTCGGGCACCATGTTCAAAATTATTCGAGATTAAAATCCGGGAAAGTTTTATGAAATTCAAGGACCATGTCGGGTTCGTCTTAGCATCCCTCTTATTTAAAAAGCTTAAGCATTAAATCAGCATAGGTATCAATCACATCCTCTTGCTCCTCTTACTCCTCTATAACATGTTCCTGGAAAGCTGATAAATCCCCCTTAGCCTTCTTAACAACTACTTTATGTTCGTTCACCTCCTTGCGCAAAATATCTACCAGATTTTTGTGATTTTTTTCCTCCCAAATTTACATGCTTCCTCTGTCTACAAGGTCTTTAGCTCAACTATATCTACTTCATGAGCCGTTTTTTGCTTCTTAAGCTCTTCTTCATCCTAGACGATTCGACATATATATTGTTGGCCGAATCCTTTTGATCATCAGATGCTTTCTTATGACTATCACACTCATGTTGAATGAGTGACATTGCCCCCTTATACTTCTCTATATCCCTTTCCAACAGAGCAACATACTTCACAAAATCAAACATAGTAAGAGCATGGGTGTCCCACTCTTCAGTTGAAAGTCCGGAGGAACATTAGAAACCTCCAAAAGCTAGGAGTCCCGAAGAACAACTAAATCCTCTGTAATAAATTTTTCTCCTTGTTTTTCAATCATTGTACTATTCGGACTATCTACTGGGCTCTAACCTTCACCATCTTATTCATCTGCCCCGAGAAACCATCTATATTCTTCTTCTTTTTATTTTATCTTCTCATCAATACTAGGTGTTTTCCATGAGTGATATTTTGACGCGCTTGAGTTTTTCTTGCTTTTGAGAATAGAGGCTCCTCATGTGTTTGTCTCTTAACAAACTCACCAACACCTTTTTCTGGCTCCTCAGATTCTTTTACCTGTGCAATTTCAGCAGTTATTTCTTTCATACCCGAACCACTTTCATCTCTCTTCACCCTGTGGCTTGGTGAACTCTTCTTTATCGGAATATATATCTTACCGTCATAAACTTCTAATTGGCTGAGGATTGATGAGTTATGTGGGGAAGTCGTGACTTGTTCCCATGATGTATTAAACTTTGACTGAGTTCACCAAAAGTGACTCAGAACCAGATTGTTCGGACTAAATTATTTATGAAAACCGTTCATCCACTACTTTTGGAGCCCCCAATGCAGATTTTTGAATGCCTTTTTGGCAGCTTCCACATGTTATTGTTGCGATTTGGATATAGCTGTAAAAAATATAAAGATAAGTTCTAAAATATTAAAGGACAATAGAAAATGAAATTTGTAATCGGATACGAGGGAAATATTACATGCACTTTGCCACTCCCTCACCTATTTGGATTGCTCTTCATTGAAATTGTTTGACCGTTCTCCCATTAACCACTTAGAAATAAAATTTATATATTATATACCTTATTAGCTTCCAAAATATCGCTAACTATTATATATCTTTAAATTTGTATATTATATACCTTATTATTCCTATTTCACGTAAATCTTGTTACCACAATATAAAACCAACATACGGAACCTAACAAAATGAACAAATAGATGGTAAGAAGGAACTAAAATAATTCACCACTTAATTAGCTAGATATTTAGTTTTATCCATCACATATGTGGTGAAAAAGTTTATATACAATGCCACTATAACAACGTAAACATAATGCATTATAACCGACGAATTTCTTGGGTTATTCGCCAATGTAATGATGCGGTACTGTTGGTATTTCGTCAATTTTTTTCCAATTTCTAAAGAATATGTAAAATAATATATAAATATATTGTGAAATAATTTTTTTTATAGTTATGCTTGGTTGTGCAAGACAATTATATTGGGTTTCTCAAATGTTGGATAATATATTTGCAAAATATGACTAACACATAAATTACAAACTCTAGCAGAATAAGTTTTGCAAACGTATTAATATCAGTTCATTATATTTACTATACATTGTTATTGTGAAGTATATCTAACAAATTACCTATGAAACCTAGTATTATAAATGGCTTAACATAATAATGATAGGTTTCACAATACACTGACGATGAACATCATCTTCTATTCTAGTTATCTAGAATTTATAGATATAAAAAGATTTGATAAAAAAAAGTCGAAAGTAATTATATATTTTCTACGATCGTTTATAATGTCATTTTCACGCGAGTTATGGTATGAGTATAGATAAGCATCGTTATCTGTTTGTTTCGGCCATATATTCAATTTTTAAATGAATGAGAAAAAAATTAAAAATTAGTAAAACTGACGATGGGTAAGGTTTTTAGGTTGCTAGTTAAGTGGTTTCATGATTTAGTAAGAATGAGTCTTGAGTTGTATGAGTTTTATGGTTCATTAAGTTTATGTGTTATATAATTATGTTTAGTAAAAATGATAGCATTAAGTGTAAAGAGCTATATAAACAAATATTTTCTAAGATTTTAATCAATGCCAATTTTATAAATAATGGAAAACGTGGCTTGTCACTACAGATAGTAATTTTTTTTATAACCATCCCCTTATCTACTAGTATGAAGGTCTATACTATATCTCATACCTCTTTTGTTAGATCTAACGCCCTTTTTGTTAGATCTCTCATTTTTCTAAACAATTTTACTATTTACTATGTTAGGATGTTTTGTTAGATCTCTCAAAAAAATAATCGTTTTGTAAAAAAAACTACAACCTCTCAATTATACCAATCTAAAAAGTGTTTGGTTTTAAAAATTCGAATTCACAACAACATTAATTTTTTTACTACAAACTCCATAGTATATTTTTTTAATTTCTAGTACATATTTTGTTAGATGTTTAAGTTTGAATTTTTTAATTATAAAAAATTGATATATATATATATATATATATATATATATATATATATAATTGCTTGTTTGACTCATTAGTAGGTATAGATCTATGTTTGGGATATTATGTTTTTGAAAATTATGGTGAGTAATGATTTGGGTTTTGTTGGCAGCCATGGTCGCCCTGAATTATCGCACATTACGTGCGACAAATCCACAAGCTCATTGCACTATAATATGCGACAATTTACTCAATTTACGCATGATTGGTATGACAAATGAGTATAAAATTGTATTTTTAGTGTGAAATTTATATAATTTGTTGTATATATTTTTCCCGTTCATTTTTTTGTTGATATTTTTCTTGTTCATTTTAATTTTGCATTTTTGGCTGATGTGATTATATAAACTTATTTTTATATATAATTTCATAATACTTCCCCGCCATCGTCCAACTTTCACATTTAAGATTGAGGACGAGCAACAAAAAAGAGTATGACGATATTAGACATCACGTGGTTCGTGGTTTAGCAATCACAATCGTTGGTATATAGTTCTACATCCGGACACTCAAATAGGTAACGATAAGCATACTCATTCTCCTATTATAAGCCACTTACCACCTAGAGTGAGTTTTTTCTATTAAGGACATAGTAGTTGTAAGGCTCCACCTCCGATCGAGGACGACATGTTTTGTGGAGTCATTCCTCACGTTCTTGACTTGTACTTAAATTTCAATAATATAAAGAGCACGAAGCGTATAACATCTTCAACAACGATGTAAGATTCTTAAAACCATACGTTTGCATAAAAATCCTTAGTTATGCCGTTAATTTGTGATAAACTAGAATATTATTACATGATTACGCTATGTACGATACTAGTCGTCGGTGGGATCGTATGTGTCAGACTCAGGTCATAGCCAAGGTTATGAAGACGTACTTCAGTTTTTTTTGAAATGTCTCTCATGTTGGTATTCCAACATTCACTTACTTAAGGAAACTTAAAACGTGCATGTAGAGACTAATTTATTCAATTTTTATATTAGTAAGATGGCAATCATACTAGACGACAGCCACATGGTCACTTATCTTCTCGTCACACGTTACACTTTTGGTCTTGTTCACTTTTCTAGATTTGTTGAGATGGTTGAAACACTAGTTCATCTTCTTGGTGTTAATCAAGTATACCTTAGCAAAAAACCGGCCACCAATGACACAGTTCTGATATTTTGTATGGATTTATCAATTGTCCGAATACGAATTTCTATATATGGATTCCATGCAGTTTTTTGAGATCTACGCGTTGATTAATTACCTACGGTGATTAACCAAAAGTGTAGATCCCAAAAAAATGCCTTTTTACATGTTAATTTTAGATTTTTAGAATAATTTTAGGATTTTAGGAATTAAAAACCATACAATTAGCTAGATTTTTCGATTTGAATTCTGATTTCACCATATAGGTTTATATTTTATGGCTGACACTATCTGAAAATACGAACAATAGTAAGATTGTTAAAAAATTTCGCTTATCCTGGTTGCATGATACTTATATGATTATGGCTTATTCATATTTTTAGGCCATAATGAGTGTGTTGTTCATGCCACTCGAGAATATATTTTACATATGATTGGTTGTTGTATTTTGGTAAACAAGGCTGGGAAAGTTATTTTGATTGATTATCTGTAGTTCATTGAAAACTATACTAGCTCAATTAGGTATAACTGAGAGATATAATATCAGCCCAATACATTTGTTAAAAGTTCGGCCCATGAAATGTTGGGATTTAACAATTTCCTCACATTGTTAGAGATATGTATATACGATCATTTTCCGAGGCTTGCAGCTACGTCTTCCGGTTTATATACTATTACTGAACCACATATGTACGGATATGTACCTATGAGTTATCGATTGAACCAACAGACTAAAGGTGATCTTCGTGACACTAAATTTAAGTTCTAAGATAGATGTAAGTTTTATTTATCATTTTTGTAATTTTTTAATATATTTATCTTTATTTTGATATAACTCGAATTTATTCTAACTTTTTTGTAGGTCATATTCATGTCATATATTTATTTACATGACATTAGACCTTTCAATGAGGTTGTTTGGATATATGCTATATTGAAATCTTGGATATCGTCGAAGCTTACTATACCCTATGTATATCTTAACAGTTGGGCAATGCTCAACAAATACTAGGGCCATTACGATATGTTTTGGTAGATAAAGATAAATGTGTTAATACTCATTATAACTGGGATTCACCTATTTAGATTGTATGACAGAACTATACTGTTTACCCCGAGCTGTGAGTTTTTATATACGAGCCCGATCTTATGGTACATATACGGTGCACCTTATTTAGGTAAGGTCTCACTTATGATACGTATTGATCAACCCATTGCTCGTTGATATTGATACATATATTGAACCCTTCCGCGAACACTTATCAGTCTAACTCATATGAGGGTTATGATCAAATACCCGAGATGTAGACGATGAATGATGACATCAATATGGATCACCGATACGATTGTTTACTTGACTGTTACTGTCTTCCACACTTTTATCAACCTGATGATTAATTTTACCACATATGTTTTTTTGTTTTGTTATGATTATCGGGTTCATTTTGATGATCTAATAATGTACAATTTTGATGATCTCATTATGTTTACTTTTATTGTTATAACTTTTATTGTATTTTATGTTAACTTATTGTTATTTATTAGCGTTATGAATTTTATTATTTTTCTATTACTATTCAAATGTAATAATTCAGTTTAATAAATTTTATGGATTATTTAATTATCGTAAGAGTTATAGTAATATTAAATTGGAACTCATTACGTGGGTTTATCCTGACATGTCTCATGGGAGTATGCGCAACAACTCGATAATTGTATGATGAGAAAAAAAATCGATGACCACATCTGTTGATCCGGTTGATCGAAGCCACATGGAGTAATTGTGTTCTTTCATTCTCGTTAACAAGCATTGCATTTGGGTTTGACCATTTTTTCAACTGAACAGTGTTTTCTTACGAATGTTGTAGATAACGTGTAAGTTAAATACATTTCAAGGTAATGACATTTCAAACCCACATATATATCTTGGAAGAGAATCAATTAACGTTAACTTACTGAACTCTTTATCCATTTTAAGTCTACTAGCTTGTGATACTTCTAAATGCAAGCTTAATCCGTGGTTTTGCTTCCCGTCTATCACGTTCAGTCGCCAATAACCAAGTTGTCATTCAAATGAATATACCCTTCCTGGAATGGACAATTGTATTTTTTTACATACAATTATTTTATTCACGACAGCTGGACTAAACTTAGGTTTGTAAACACCGTACATCTCGCATGTATAATATATCATAGGATTTTTCTCCCATTTACTTGAGTCGCAAAGGATAATAATATTGATGAATCATATCTCGAGAGCTTCAGAATAGACGACTTTAGTGTAATACTTGTGATTTGTAATTAAATGTGTGTAACCGATCACCATACACGACAGTTGCTCTAGTTCCTACAACATACATAAAAATATCAAACCAAAATATAAAACATATACAAGACATATGAAAATTTGCATTCACTATATGACAAACTGGTTATATAGCGTGCTAGATAAATGTTACATTATGAGCATAACATATATAAAAAATATCACACGAATTATCGACAATTTTTTAAAAATATTATATAAAATATACAATATATTAATATATTCATTGCGTACGTACGATAAAATACTATATTCATTTTATGTATGGTACCAAAAATTTAAGTTATATAATCTAAATAAATATATTTCCATAACCATGTAACTGTCTTTTTTTAATAAAATATCTAACATGTTATATCTAGAATTCATGTCTTCAATTTTAAAATTTATAGATCGATAAAATATAGATGTAAATTTTATTTTAATAATTTTAATCTTATATTAGAAAATAAAAGTTCAATTTTTTTATTTAATGTTTTTGGACTTTTAGATTAAAAACTATAGTGTTATTTTTTTCCACAAGAAAGAGATAACATTTCAAATTACTCTCTTACATCATTCGTATGTAGCCCCACCAGACCACATGTGTACCTTAGAGAAAGAAAGAGAGAGCACGTGAGGCCATTGTCATTCTTTCTCATATTCAAAAAAGAAAAAGAAAAGTTTGTTAGATCTTCTATCTCTTCTCCACCAACAAAATCTCATTTTCCATACCAAATCATACGAAATGGAGAGAAACACACCTGTCAGAAACCCTCACGCCTCTACAGCTCACATTCTCACATGGCCTGATCTCCCTCCCTCCAACTCCCCCGCCACCGCTACACGCTCCGGTGCTCGCTCTCACCAGGTACTTTCTTCTATCAATATACACATATAAGCTCCAATCAGTTAATTTAAGCTCTACTTTACTTAATTTCAGTTGTTTGAGAATCTCCTGATGAACATTTGCGTGTTTTGTCTGATGTGATTTCAGCCGTCTGATGGAATCGGAAAGGTTGTGTTTGGAGGTCAGGTCACTGATGAAGAAGCTGAGTCTCTCAATAAGACGTAAGATCTGATTCCTTTTTTTATCATGGTGTTTTCCCCCTTGATTGTAGTTGACATGGTTGTTTTTCTTCTTCTTCTTCTTTCCATTTCTAGAATTGATTTTTGTTTCCTTTTTCGGGTCGAATATGGACTCGATTTTGTTTAGCTTCCCAAAGTTTATTGTTTGATTAGGAATAGATCTACTTTCCATTGTTATTTGTATGTCGTGTTTTTTGCTTGTTTTGTGGATCCTTTTACTTTCCATCTGCTCAAAGTTGTTAACCAGCTTTTGAACAGTGTTGATATTTTCTGTCGGGTCTTTATGTATATATATATATTCAAATTTAGAAGTAAAGTTGATTTTTTTTGTTCTTTTATGTTAATTGTATATATTTGGTGTGGCTAAGCTATTCGATGAGCTGCAACAGGTATTCCTTTTAGAGCTGCAAGGCTATAGGATTCGAGAAATCTCTTATGAACAAGATGGTACCGGTAGCTAAAAGTAAAAACACTGTTTACTATTACCAGGCATGAGTCTTAGGTTCTAGGAATTGTAGCATATTTGGGTTTCAGTGGAAAAGGCTAGTTACTGGTTCAACTACGCATTTCGCATAATTAGTTAGCGCTTATTCAAGATTCTGGATTCTAGTTATTTAAGGACTTAGATTCTTGTATTCGATATTGGAAACAGTTTGCTTAAAATTTTATACGAAACTTAATCGTCTAGCTTAAGCTTGCAACTTGTGCTCCGATATCCAGTGAACATGTTGGGGTCCAGATGACCATGAAGTTATAGTAATATCATGAATCACCTGCTAGAAGACTGTATGCCGTTGCTCGAGTCTGTTGCACACTTTGTAATTGTTCTTGTTTTATTAACTTCACAGGCTTGTTTTGTCATAGTAGCGGAATAATTTTGGGGTTGTGATTTATTTATTCAACCTTGTATTGATCCCTTTGCCTTTTTAGGAAATTTTGCTCAGGACACAAGCTAAAGGAAATGACAGGTAGTGGCATACTTGCTGGCAATGGTAACAGTGAATCTGAATCCGATGCTAACAGAACAGGATTGAAGCATTATCAGGTATTTATTCCATCTTTGGTCTCTGTCCGTCGTCTTTGATGTGTTCCTTGGTAATATAGCCCACGTGACAATTTCTTGCTAATGTTTGGATTTCAGCAAACACTGAATGGAATCAGCCAAATATCTTTTAGTGCTGATGGTAGCATTTCTCCTAAGAAGCCGACCTCAGATGCTGAAGTGGCAAAACAGCGAGAGTTATGTGGGTCTCTGCTAACTGACTCGGACATGAAGACTCAAAAGCAGACGTCAGATGCGAAGATCAAAGAGATCAGTGGCCATAATATCTTCGCTCAACCTCCTGAAATTCAGCCTCGTTCGTTGGCTGCTGAGCGCTCTTCGGAAACAAGAGAAAATAAAGATATGGGCGAACCTGCACCTAGGAATCTACGCACATCGGTTAAAGTTTCTAATGTGAGTATGATTCTTTGTTCTTACTATCTAGGTGTGTCTGGCTTATAAAAAATATGTATTGTGTTCATAATATTCTTAAAAATATCAGTTTTAATAGAGTATCTCTAATTAACGTGACATATAGTAAAGAACAAGAATTATGTTGTGTGAAAGAAAGAAACTCTTAATTTCCTTCCATTGGAGGCTTTGGGTATTGTTATGATTCCATCAACCATACCTTTTCTATAAGAGTTTGGTCCTGCTTCGATTAGTGATAACCTTTTTGAGGTTGGTTCATTTTGTCTTTGTCCCATGAGGATCAAATATATTAGAATGATCTTTTGAGATATTCCTTTTATAAGGATCTAATTCTTCGTTGTTGTAAGCTTTTAGAAAGTATTGTAAACAACAAAAGGCCAAATTTTCTGGTATTATGATTTTTGGTTGTTGTCGCCGGTAAGAGAGTTGGGGTTTTACGGGAATCAGGGGACGACTCTAGTAAATTTGAATATCATTAGGCAAAACATGAAATGCCGGTAAAATTAAGTGTTTTGGTTAAACTGTGTTTACCTAATGAAAACAAGTGTTTTCATGTTCAACAGCCTGCTGGAGGACAGAGTAATATCCTGTTTAGCGAGGAACCTGATATCAAGACAACAAAGAAAATACATAACCAGAAGTTTCAAGAATTGACTGGAAACGACATCTTTAAGGGCGATGCACCTCCAGGTTCTGCGGAGAAGCCATTGAGCTCTGCTAAACTTAGAGAAATGAGCGGGAGTAACATTTTTGCTGACGGTAAAGCAGAATCAAGGGACTATTTCGGCGGTGTTCGTAAACCACCTGGTGGCGAGAGCAGCATCTCCTTGGTTTGACTTACAAAAATCCTAGACCCAGTTGCTATCCTTAGAAGATAGTTTATGTAAGGTTGTTTCTTCTTTTTAAGATAATGGAAGGACTTTTCTTTCAACCACGACAATCATCAGGCAAAGAGAGAGATTGATTGTGTCTCTTGTGTACTTTTGTATCAGAAGCTTTTAATTTTATTTTAACATCTTCGACAATATTTTCGGAAATAGACTATTCTTTATATTCCAAATTAATTCTTATTTTTACCAAAGGTGAAAGAAAAGCTAAGTAAAAAATTGTAACCCGACTCCACTGGGACTCGAACCCAGAATCTCTGGTTTCGTAGACCAGCGCCTTATCCATTGGGCCATGGAGTCATTTTGTCGTGGTGCTTCAAGTACAATAGTTTAATTATTATAGGTTAGTAGCTCCATAACTTTTGCTTTAAGCATAGTCTTATATCTTGGGTTGGTCATGTAAGTTCTACTTTGCTACCACGAGTCACGACAAAAGAAAAGAAATAAAAATCCAAACTTGGGCTTCCATTTATTTATTAAAAGACAGAAAAGAAAAAGAAAGTCTTTGATTCCTAAAAATGGTGGAGAGTCATATGATATCCATAGGAAAAACCAAAACCCAGAAAATAAATACATTAGAAAAAGAAGCAAGACTGTTTTTATCTTTCTCCCTCTAAACATAGAAAAATCCAGGTAGAATGATAAAGCACCCGTGGTATTAGTCATAAAGATAAAGGTGGAGTTTTTAATTTTGTTAGTGGTTGATAATCAATATAGGTAATCTTAGTTATTTTTAGAGAAGTGTTTGTGTTATTTTGGGGAGATTATGGGTAAACAAAAGTCATTCAGAAGCAAAGCAGTGCACTTTGTCTCTGATCTTACCACCGTTTTCCTTAACCCTATCTCTGATAAACCCTCCAAATCTGTTCATCATCATCATCGTCATCCTTCATCCGTAAGTATATTCTTCATATGTCTGTTTCTTTTCTTTTTGTAATCTGGGTATGGCTTATATAGTTTCAAACTTCTTGTTCTGCTAATTCTTTTTCTGGGTTTGATGTGTCAATTTTTTTTATTATCGTATTACTGTTCAATTTGGCGTTCTACGATTTGAATTGCTTTTTAAAAAATAGGGTTTCTTTGTAAATAGATATGATCAAAGAAGGTTTCATTTTTAGGACAGGTCGCCCAATCTTTTTTTATTAATATTAAATTTGCCTGAAATCCATATACGTATATTATGTTTGGATGAAAAGAACCCAGGTTAAATTCAACAACACAGTAACATGATCTGTATCTAGCTGACCTTATTAGGGAACAATGTTTGTGTTTTCTTATAAACTTGCTGCTTGATTCAAATCTCTGCTGTATATAAACTTCAAGGTACCAAATTTACCTATGATTTTGAACTCTTCGGCCGTTCAATTTATCTGTTTGTATTGATTTATATATCTTTCTGAATCATTACCATAGGAAGAAGAATCGGACTCTAAAAGCAGTCAGCTAGATTCAAACAGCGACGTGGAGGATACAGGAGATTCTGTTAACGGGCCAGACACATCTTCCTTCACCGCGTTCCTCTATTCGCTATTGACGAATCCAGAATCTAATACTCAAGATTCAGACCTTCATAAGCTACATGATAGTGAAGCTGTAATGGGTGGCACATCAGTCGACACGGCAATGAAAGAGAATAAACCGAAGAGAAGCTTATTTTCTAGAGGAAAAAGATCGATCAGATCTTTTTACATCGCAACTAAATTTAGCTCGTACAAAACTCAGGAACGGAGGGTCGATTCGGAGAATGAGGATGATAATGGTGTTAAAAAATTTGATGGGCTTGAGATGAGGAGTATTCAGAGCTTAGAAGTACAGGAATTAGTGAAAGATCTCCCAGGTGTTTCTGAACCATCGTTACTTCTTTCAGAGCAAACTAGAAGATACTTGCATACTTCACTTCCTACACTTGTTCAGGGGAGGAAATGGTTACTGCTCTACAGGTGAAGAAATGCACGTTCTTGTTTTGTAATACAGCTTGTGTGATCATCAAATGACAAATGATTGACCTTTTTTCGTTTTTTATATGTATTTGTTTTTGACATGTAAACAGTACATGGAGGCATGGTGTCTCTCTTTCAACCCTATACAGAAGAAGCATGCTCTGGCCGGGTCTTAGTTTGCTGGTAACAATGATATAGTTCTACGTGTTGGTTTTATAATTTTAGATAGTTACACTTACAACCTTTGAGACCATAATTTTAGGTTGTTGGAGATCGTAAAGGTGCGGTGTTTGGTGGTCTTGTAGAAGCTCCTCTGAAACCAACCAACAAGAGAAAGTATCAGGTACACAAAAACTTCCTTTGAATTATAATACTAGCGGCAGCTACCTCTCTTTTTTATGACATATTTTTACGTTAATTTTGATTAGGGAACAAATAGTACATATGTTTTCACGGATAAATCTGGCCCTCCTGCTTTATACCGCCCCACAGGTATGTATTTGCTTTTATTTTCTGCCAAAAACTAGTGCATTTGTTGGAGTCGGAGTTGTTGACTGACTATGTTTGTAAAAAAATCTTGATGGCTTGATATTAAATAATGGTCCATGTAGTTGGATGCCTTCTATGAACGTTGATTATAATCACCCTACTTTTTGGATATTGACATTATTTTAACTTTATAGACTTCAAGATGTTATAAGGCTATTTTCCAATTTCCTAATGGAGTTGAAAGTTATTTCCGTCGTAATATTATTCACCAACTAAACATGAAACTTTTGGCACATAGTTATTGTTTTTTATTTTAGAATCCTTAGATCCCAAAGGATCCTCAATACGGTAACAAAATTGTTCTTTGGAAGAACTAGCTTAATCTTGCAAATCGTAGTTTTTCTCTCAAGAACGAATCTGAATTCTGATAGATATGGTGGACAGTCTAACAGAAATATTTGAGCAGGTGCAAACCGATATTTCACTTTGTGCTCCTCTGAGTTTCTAGCAATTGGTGGTGGAAGCCACTTCGCCCTTTACTTGGACGGTGACTTGTATGCTTTCTAACTTCTAAATTCTTTTTAGCTGTTTAGCGTAAAAAGTTCGTACTGATTTCTCGTGTTTATTTTGTTCTCAAAGATTGAGTGGATCAAGTTCAGTCTCAGAAACATACGGGAATCCTTGTCTTTCACACACCGAGGAATTTGAAGTTAAGGACGTTGAGGTACTCACAAAACCTTTGTTTATTGTCTCTTGTCACTATATATCTAACTGTGTATATTAACTTCTTGCATTAATGCAGTTGTGGGGATTTGTGTATGGTCCTAAGTTCGATGAGGTATTAGCGGAAAGCAAAATAGAAGCGCCTGGGATCAGCCGTTGGTGAATGTTTTCTGGGTCCATGGAACTTCGGGAATCCCACTTTCTGGTAGTTTCTAGCAACAAAGGAGACTCCCACTTTGTACATTTCTAGACTGGTTCGAATCTTCCTATGTTTGTGTCTTGTATAGAGCTCTCAGTTGTGTATGTATAAGCGGACCTTTTGGATTCTCGCAGTTTTTGGTTCCAGGTTTGGTTTTGTAAACTGACTAATAGATGGTTTAAAAAATTGGGTTATATCTTTTCAGTTGGATCCTCTTTATATCAATGTTTCATCTAAATACGTTGCCTTGATTTTGTATGAAATTGATAGTTTTAATGTAAGCTGATAGTAGAGTAAAAATAAACAAGACGTCACGGGACAGTCGGCTGTGGTTTGATATATGGCGTCGCACTTTGGGAGAAAGTGGACTCGGGTGGGTGGAGCCGTGTTGAGATTGGAGTTGGATTCACGAGCGCGGATTAGAGTTGGTATTCTTGTGCGAGGAGCTTTGTCTTGTGTGGCTGCGTGAGGCAGAGCATGGCGAGGAGAAGAATGTGCCGTGGAATTGAGACTGGTCTCTCGTGGGAGGTGCTGAGCCGGGTGTGGTCATGCCGTGTGTGGCGTGGTGTAGTGCCGTGTGGGGCGTCTAGAAGAGCGACGAGTGGTGTTGTCCGTGATGCCGCGTGTGGCGTGGAGATATGTCCGACCTCCTGTGATTGGAGCAAATTCATGCGTGGTAATATTGATCTGGTAAACGGTAAGGTGCACAGAAGCTTTTGTTACAGTTTTTTCTGGCCAAAAAAGCTGATTCGCTTATTTACCCTTTCTATTATCATTTATTAATTATAGTGGCCCTCCTACTACTACTAGTCGCATGAGATTAGATGAGTTATCTCGGTTGTGGCCAATACAATTTTCCTTAATTTGTTTGGACACAAGAGGTTTTTCCTTAATTGGTTTGGACAAATCGGTTTGGTAATACTTAGCTTTTTATCTTATTTATTTAGTATGGTATAATTTAGGGTTTTCTTAAAATTAGTTACTAAGTTTTCTTTTAATTATCTACTCATTTGTTTCTAAAGAGGTTTTTTTTATTGACCTTCCCAGTAAGTTGGAAGTTATAACACAAACACAAGCATTATAAGTTTTTAATGTTTCTTGTTTATTAGGATGTATGTGGGTTGAACAATCTCGTAAGATAAATTTTAAGCTTAAGTTTGTATTTGAAACAGAATTATCTTGGTGCTGCTTCTAATCGACTTTTTTCTTCTAATCGACCTTTATTTGAAGAAAGAGATTTTAAAATTCTAAAATTGGCAAGTAATAACTAGGTATTATTTTTTCGTTTTATGTATTTGGATAGTTTCAATTTAGTCTTTAATTAACAAGAAATAGGTCAAATTTAGTCTTTAATTAACAAGAAATAGGTCTTTAGTTAGGGCTCATTAGAGAAACTCACATTTGCATTGTCATTTTTGAGTAAACACAATTTTAGAGTATGAAGGTTGTGCTATTTGTATTTGATGTATTACTTTTTAGTAATTAGGTTTTAATGTATTGTTTGATGGCCTATTTTCTGATGTATTGAGATTCTCCTTTCCGTTTCATTAAATGCGAAGGTGAAAACTCATCTCGTCTCGCATCTTCTTCATCTATTCTACACACGTCTCGTATTGGTTTGCATGTTGTGATTTTTTTAGACGTGATCCGCATTGTGCATGGTATTATATTTTAAAGAAATCGTGCATGTTTATAAATATCCATTATGTATATTCTCGCATGATTTTGCTATTTAGGTTTGTAGTCTCGCTTGTTTCATCAACCTGCCTTACATGGTTTTGTTGCAGGATAAAATGTTTCTCGAAGCATGCTTTTTCATATAAGGTTTAGTTTGTATACAAAATTTGTTGAAAGAGAAGAGTAACAATCTAACCAATGAACACATAGAAGCTGCAAATGAAACATCTTTTTATACGATATTGAAGGTTTCTTATGATCTCTACAATGAGAGTCTGCTAATGAGAAAGCATTATCAGATTATAACCGAGATCATAAAAACATATTCGGTAGAAGAAAGCGCTTTCCATATTGGATCGAAACTGTTAAAACACCACAAATTATGTAAATACTATTTTTTGTTTGAAACATAGCGACGAGGAAATGCTTTTAAACTCAAAATGAGGATTCAAACTTCGTTACATTAATGTAAAAAAAACATAATCCAAGATCATGAAATCATAGTTTTTGGACAGAAATTCAAGAAAAGTGGGCAAAAACAAATCAAAACCAATATCAAATAATTTGATAAAAGTATGGCTTTATCATTCGTACTGCATGTTTCAGTTATAGATGAGTTTAATTGCACTAATTTTGCATGGTTTATCCTAGCATATAGTTTTTTTTCACCACGATTGCATGTTTAATATTACTAGTCTCGCATGGTTGTTTGATCAAGACTGACATGTGGTTTTTTTTCACCAGGATTACATGTTTACATGCACTTATCTCGTATGGTTTATTTACACTAGTTTGGTATGTATTTTTTTTACCAGGATCGCATGTTTAATTGCCCTAGTCTCGCATGATTTATTTGATCAAAACTAGCGTGTGGTTTTTCATTAGGATCACATGTTTAATTACCATAATCTGGCATGGTTTATTTGAAGTACTCTTCCATATAGTATTTTAAAACAGTCATGTAGTTTTTTAATGATTAGACTATTTCTTATCATTGTGTTGTATTTTATAGAAAGTAATAGACAAAACCATTAGTGTATGGGGGGAGGATAAACTATGAAGGATGTGGTTACTTTGTTGATTATGTTTTTGTGTGCAATACTGTTTTATTCAGTATAAAAAGATAAATTGGGTACAACAACTACCTTTTATGTCAAAGACCTTAAAAAAAGACACAATCATGATTGGTCCTGAGCAATAAATGAGAAGCTACTTGGGTCAATTCGAACATGTGTCTCCAACAAACCTGATAGAGTTATCGAATGTGTTGCACATTTAATAGTAAGCATATTGGTACATACTTAAACAAGTAAAAAATAGTTGTAATGATGTTGATATATTGTTTTATGCACCCATTCACCATGGAGCCCACAACCTTTACGCAAGGAGAAACAAGGGCCAAACACGATTCCAAAATGCTACGAATGGTGAGGATTTGAGTCAAAATCACCAACCGTGGATATAATTCAAAAGATAAAACATCTTAGAGATGATTAGGTATTTAATGTTTTAGTCTTGCATGTTTAGTTTAAATAGAACCACATGTTTAGTTTAAGTAGAAAAACATGTTTGGTTTAAGTAGAATCACATGTATAGTTTTAGTATAAACACATCTTTATTTGCAATAGTCTCGCACGCTATATTTATAGTATAATCACATGTATAGTCGAAGTAGAATTGCATGTTCAGTTGCAGCAAAATAACATGTTCAGTAGACTAGTCTCGCATGGTTTTAGTAGTAGTAGTAGTCATGGTGTATTTTGCAGTAATCTCGCATGTTGAGTTTAACTAGTCGAGTATATTTTACTGAATTACTTATCATTTTATATGTTTTGGAGGTTGAATTAACACTGGAATTGGTGGAAATAAGAGCATTCAATGCATATGAAACTGGTGGGCATGATCTGGGAGATGATCCAGTTGGGGACCGAGATCTTGTACCAGATCCAATGCCTAAGAAGATGACTAAACCTGAAGTTATAAAAACAAAGATAAAGCCTTCATGCCCCACACAACCACCAACCAAAATAACTCAACCATCCTACCAACACCAACCAGAACACCTCAACTTGACAACACCAACCACCCTAACCCAAACACACCAACCCACAACAAGAAAAACACTAATTCGGACACCCCCAACATAAATCTGGGGTTTCGGATATGGATTTGATGTTCGTTGCACACTAGGTGAATTGGTCAAACATAAAAAGAAGAATCCAACAGCCTCCAAGAAGACTCCAACCCCTTTAAAGGACACTGTAACCACATCGAATAAAATTCGAACCTCCAAAACGAAGACTACGACCACCTACAAGAGGAGTTCTCTTTTACATCAGAAACTGGAACGTAAAAGATGAAGCAATACGTACATATGGTTTGTTCAGTTTTACCGTAAGGAGTGTTCGCTTACAAAAAAATGAAAATGTGAGTATATACTTCTCATTTAGTCTTGTTTGTTATCTCTGTTCTATTTGTTGCAGTCTCACACATCATACACAAATATGTATCGCATTGTTGTTACAAGTCCAAGAGCAAGAAAAAATGATTGGTGAGTAACGTTGGAAGCTGGAATACCTTGGCACGACAGTAACTTTATATTTTTTTATGATCCAAAGCCAACTGAATCAGTAGTATCACCACCAGCAGCCAAAAAATAAATCCCACCGACACCATAAGAACACTAATCAGAATAACAAACATAATAACCACCATAACAAGAAACAAAACACTCATGCGAATATTTGAACCACCCAGTCTTACAAGAACAACTAGAAAAGAAACACCAAACAGAAGAAGAAAAAAACCCCATGCAAAATAAGGGAAACCGCACAGGAAAAAGAATTTAAACTTCATCAACCGAAACCAGAACCAGCCAGATAAAAGGCAAAAAAACAACAAATACCACAAAGTACAAAAGATAAGAATTGTTATCGATCTTTCTCTAATACATTATCCAAAAGAGAATGTATAGAAAAAGAAGCAAATGATGTTTTTTTACAAATCTTACACAGTCCTATTATGATGAGATTGATAAGGTTGAGGCTGATGTTTTCCTAGAACGAACTTGGGATGCTATCATAAAGGATATCGAGGCTGTTATTTTCCTGGATGATACTACTAACGAGGCTGCAAAGGAGACAAAGACAATATCATAAGTAAAATTTGTGAAGATATTAGTGGATCTTAAATAGATTAAGATCTATGTTTGAATATAATTTTTTAAAACATTACATTTGTCATATTATGTTGTTTTAAGTAGATTAAGATGCAAGTTTGAATATATTCTATCATATAGTGTTGTTTCATATCATACTTGGTCTCACCTGTTTATTTGACTTAGTCTTGCATGTTTTTCTTTTCATTTGGATCACATGTTTGTTTTCAAACAATGAAACGTATCGATGTCTCGTATCAATCATGTGTGTATCAATGTATCGATGTCTCGCATCAATTATACCTAAAATTAGGCATTTATTATTAAACAAAATCTGTTTGTGATCTTTTATCTTAATGCAGACTTCATTAGCCAAGTTGGTAAGGTATTTCTCACTAAGCCTGCAGATGTGTATTATGTGTTGGTTCTAGTGTGCATCATCTCAAAAAACATAAACTATAACCCATTGTTGCCTCCCAATAAATACACATATGACAAAACTAGAAAAACTGTTGAACCACTGGTAAGTATTTAAAGTCATGCATGTTTCTTATTTTCGACTAGTCTTGCATATAATATTTTAACTGGTGTCGCCTCTTATTAACAGTTGGTGTACCTTCAAAAAACATATTTATGAATAAGAATCCATATAATGTATAAACACAAAGATATATCTCATAACAAGAACTCGAAAGCCTTGACTGTGGTATTTTTGTTTACGAATACACCAAAGACTTTATCTATAATGGCTTTGTTCGTAAAGAATATAATGAAGACATGTGTCTATTGATGAGAGCACATATGTTTTATTTTTTATTTAACGATGATAACATAGACGTTCATTGGAAAATCTTTTAATAGAGTATTTTGTGATGTTACCTATTTTGTAAGTAAACAAACAAAATCATGTTTTTGTAAACTACTGCAACTCGGATATTAATTTCTTGGTAGTCTCACATGTTTAGTTGCGGTTAGACTGCATGTTTAATCAGAGTACTCTCACACCTTATTTTGCTATGATATCACAAGTTTTAACTGTTGCATCCTCATATGTTTTATTGCATTCATTAATTTTTTAATATGTTCACAACTCTCATCTATAATTCCATGCAGTCTCGCATGTTGCTCATCATATCTTACCCATTTTAAAGTAAAAATTTAGTGATCTCGTGTGTGATTAATATAAATCACCATCTTTCAACATATTTTATCATATCAATATTTAAGATTGTTAATCATTTTCTATTTGGTAACTTATTGTTTGATTTAACAAAAGTAAATAACTAATGATAACTAAATAAAAAAAACTACAAAACGACTATTGAGAACGGGTTAGAGAACCAATAAAAATGGCTTGTTTGATTTATTATTTTTCCTATAAATTAAGTTTACAACTTCAGTAGGGATTCATACAAAAATAACTCACAAACTTATCATAAACAAGCTCACAAAATAAAAAATAATAGCTCATTTCATTAATATTTCCTCCGATGATGAGTATGGCTACTTAAGCTCCTCTGGTGATGGCTTATCTTCTGAGGGACACATCTCACCATACAAAATGGTGACCACATATGAATACTCCTCCAATTCTTATGACGAGTATTTTTTTATCTTTTTTTCTTGAATATTATTCTCCATGCTTTATTTTTCATTTTAGAGATGAGGAGGACATGCATAACTTACCTTTTCTCGCACGGTGACTTGTTCAACCGTGAAATATCTTGTTTTTGTTGTTAGGGTTGAAATTATGAATATTTTATGTTTAATTTAGATTAAATAAATACAAAAACTTTTTTATCCCATCTCGCTTTATTTTCTATGTCCAGTATGTTTGGTCTAGTGTAATTCAAACGTTGTAAGTTTTCCAATATTTAAATTTGAATTTGCTCAAGTCTCTAATGCTTTTATATATAGACTTGTATGTTTCCATACTAAAAAGTAGAATTGTATTTTTAGTTATAGTAGAATCGTATGTTTAGTTCAAGTAAAATTGTATGTTTAGTTTAAGTAGATACGTTTGTTTAGATGCGGTAGAATCACATTTTTAATTGAAGTAGAATTGCATGTTTAGTTACAATAGTCACACACATTTAGTTTAATTGAAGTAGAATCGCATGTTTAATTGAAGTAAAATTGTATGTTTAGTTGAAGTGGAATCACATGTTAAATTAAGTAGATTCCCATTTTGAGTTTAAGTAGAATTACATGTTTAGTTCAAAGTAGAATCGCATGTTTAGATTAAGTATAATTACAGTAGTCTCACATGTTTTATTTATTGTTAAGTCGCATGTATAGTTTAAGTAAAACCGCATGCTTCCATACTGTAAAGCTGGTCTCATATTTTTTCAATCCCCATCTCGCATATAAGTAGACAAAGAAATACTTTCTAACATGAAAATTTGCATTATGTCAAAAAGTCTAAAAAAACATCGTGAAATTAAAACTATAAAGCATAGAAAATAAATTCCAAACATTTAAACAAGTTCATTGCAAATTTTTTTATGCCCTAACTTTGAACAAATGCCACACTTTATTTACTTGGTTGTTATTTCTCCTTTAGATAAAGTACGCTTCTTCATAGGCTTACAGCTCGTCTTTCTAGGTTAGGAGGTAGAAATTTCCAGTGAGTCATTAAATCTTGATCCTTCACCAAAATTGGTTAAATCATTTACGCTAAAAGATCTATAAATTACCATTTTTATCTATAGGGAAATGTTTCATATAATGGACAGATTTCTTGGTTTTGTCATAAGTCATTGCGACGCTCTCAGAAATACTAGTATAACTATCAAGCTTCAATCACTTATTCCTTTGGTTACCCTGACCCTTAACCGAGGGCCCCTCATTGTATCCATTCTAAACTTAATTTTTCCCAGTTTGATTTTGAGATTATGGTGTTTTTTATTGCATTGCTCCTGCGAGTAGGAGAGGAAGAGGGTAATTGATATGTTGTTCCTGATGTTGTACATGAGATAGTTGGTACACTATTGTAGTTGATTAATATTAAGGCTGGTTGTTGATAATTAATCTGAGTTTTCATGTTCAAGACAATCCAAAGTCATATAGGCTCATCGACTTTAATTTGCAACTTAACTTGAGCGAGCAATGCTCCAAAGATAAAAACCTTTTTTCATCACATTCTTTGAGAGGATTCCATGTCAGAATAATGCGCAAGAAACTTCCTCACTACGATACTCGAGGCTATTCTTGGTTTGAACAAAACATCGGGTATAGTCGCTTAGACTTTTTTCATGTTACAATGTAGAATAAAGTCCTCATGACCCTTGACCTCTTTACTCCCCAAACAATGATATCTAAACAAAGTATAAAAAGTCTTAAAATTGGTGATCGAAGTTGGAGCTGACTGATTGAACCAAGTCAAAATGTTATATTTATAATTCATTAAGAATTCCCAACAAAGAAGGCGATAATGATCCTCAAAACTTAACATACTATTTCAGAAGTGGTCGATGTGGTATTCGGAGTCACCACTCCCGTCGTATCTTCCCATTTTGAAAATGTCAAACATTTTTGCAAACTATCCAGCTAGAATATCTGAGGCTATATGGAAACTACTTTTTCTACACCATTGACTATAAAAGAGGATATTAGCCTCCGATTCAACATTAATAACATATCTACATGTTACTGTGTCTCTCCTTGGTAAATTGGTATTTGGTACCCATACCCCAACTCATGTTATGAAGTCATTTGCTAGAAATAATTTGGGTTAAAACCTTAGGACTGGAAAGTAGCTTGTAAAAATATATGAGTAATTAATGTTTAATATTGGATATCAGGCGTGAGCACAACTTAAGGGCCCATGTGTGTTGTTGGG
The DNA here is from genome assembly GCA_036936605.1 of Limnanthes douglasii subsp. nivea. NCBI lineage: Eukaryota > Viridiplantae > Streptophyta > Magnoliopsida > Brassicales > Limnanthaceae > Limnanthes > Limnanthes douglasii. The sequence goes on from JAUPFV010000001.1 coordinate 305,342,980, forward strand.
TCCCGAACCCAACCTTGGTTCTGATATGGAAATGAGTTTTAGGAATTAATTTGTAAACAATGTAAATTTAAGGACTTGATTGTAATTAGTGTAAGTTTTGTCTTTAATTTATGAGTGATGTAAGTTTTAGGAAGCTATTGTGACTTAAATAATTTGTAAGGACTAAATAGCAATTAATCCGTTTTTGTAACAGATTCAGTTATTCAACTAAGTTTTGGCTCCTCTATATAAAGGACCAGACAGATCTAATAAAGGGGTTGAACTCTTTTCACTTGAAACTCATTTTGTACTTACGTTCTCCCTCTCTAAAAACTCTTAAGCTTTTTCTCTCTCTAGAATTTCTCTCTAGAAATTTACCTTAGCAGATCAAAACCTTATCAAATTGGCGACTCCACTGGGGACTGAGTAAGAAAAAACAGTAGCTTATTTTGTTTGAAAGTGGTACTATTCAGTGGTATTCTTTGACTAAAATTCATAAGATGAATCTTGAAAATAATAATTCTACACTTCAATCAGCGATAGAAACGGTGAGAGATGATTTGCAAAAGAATGGGACTTATGGGAATAGAACTGATGGATCGTCTCCGGTCCAAGTTTGATCTGATGTTGAGACAACAATGAATCAACTTCTTGATAAAATCAATGTTTTGAATGAAAAATATGAGCGAAGGGAGCAAGAAATACATTCTGCTAGAATCAGATCTGAGGTTAGGCAAGAATTAGAAAAGATCGATGTGGAAGGTCAGTCAGATCGATCTTTCGATGACAGACATGCTAAGTATGAGCATAAAAAGCACGCTTTATGTCTCCTAAAGAGAGATATTCGTCTCGAAAGGATAAGAAAGATAAGCAAAAAGTGATAACTTTCAGTGATGAGGAAGTAGAAAGTTCGGCTTCAGGATTTAAAAGGCATAGAGGTTCTTCGAAGGGAGAATCAGAAAGATATTATTCAAGGAGGTATAAAAAGGAGAGCAAGTCTAAGAATGCTCCTCGATCAACTTGGCTTGAAGGAAATCCTTCGAATCAATATGATGAAACTGACATGAATTTGTATGTTACAATGGGGACCGATGATCAATTTGTACAAGGCGTTGATTGGAGGAACTCTCCATTAACCGATGAAATTCACTCTATGAGGCTTCCGAAGCGTTTAAATATTTCGAAGGTTGAAAAGTTCGATGTGATGTAAGATCCCAATGATCACATCGAACAGTTCAAAAATTATATGATGAATTTCGAGGACGACGATCGGCTTGTGTGTCGTGCTTTTTCTCAAACTTTTAAAGGAACAACTCTCAAATGGTACAACAGGATTCTGAGGGATCCACTACAAATTTCAGGGATTTTTACACTACTTTCCGAAGGCAGTTTGTTGGAAGCAAGGAGGTGAGAGCTAATGGTGATATAATTATCCAGTGCAAGCAGGCACCAAGAGATAAACTGAAAGACTATACTAAGAGGTTTGTGTTAACCAAAGCGAGTTTGGATAACTGTGAAGAAATTGGGGCGATGGCCGCTTTTCGCCAGGGTTTGTTGCCAGGGGATTTTGCTAATGAGACAACAAAAAGAAGGTCTTTGACTTCTAGAGTGTTGATGGCTCAAGTCGAGGATCAAATTAAGTTTGAAGAGTCTAGCAGAGTCCAAGGTGCACCGGTTAATACTTTGAAGAATTCGGGACAAGCGGCCAATAACCAGGGGCAGCCCTCGATTGGAAATAATAATGCTAATGGGAATAATCAGCAGTCAAGGCAGAAGAACAGTAAATTGCCTCCTGAGAGTGGTGGATATTCGAACCACACTCCATCCAAAAATTACAACAGGCCTAAGCCAAATACATGGATCAGGCCAGAGTACTATGCTGATTTAACAGAGAGTGTTTCTGTTATTTGGGATAAAACTAAGAATTCTGTGAACTTTAGAAAATTAGCTCCTATCAGCAGACCGAGGGAATAAAGGAATAATAAATTTTGTAGGTATCATGATGACATTGGGCATGATACAAATGATTGTATTGCTTTGAAAAAATAAATCCAATATTTGATTGAGAATGAGAATCTCTTGACTTATGTGAAGTACATGGAAGTGCATCGAAGAATAACGGTGCATCAACTTCGAAGGTTGCGCAGCCAGCTGAGAATTTGATGATTATGGATTCACATGTTGAGTCATTCGATGCTTCTAATGAATATGTTGAGAAGGATTCGAATAGGTTGCTTCTGATGGCAGTCGAGGATCCTGTTGAGGTTGTTTCTTTAGAAAAGGGACGTATTTGGGAATTGTGCAAGTTTTTTGAATCGTTAGTAATTTTTGGGGGCGATTCAATGATTAGAAATTCAGACAGCTCAAGGAAAAGGCATGTTGTCAACTTGACAACTCAAATTGAAAGGAGGATGTCAGCGCATTTGTATGGGAAGACAGACATTCCCTTCATTTTGTTTGATGAAGATGATTTGAGAGGGACTGCAGGACCACGTGAGGATGCTGTGGTAATTGAAGCTGAGATGGCTGGCGTCGAAATTTGGCATGTGCTGATTGACACTGTCAGCTCTGCCAAAATTCTTTTTAAGTCTACCTATGATAGGATGACAAACCCTCATCGGATTACTCAATCAGATCGTACAATTATCAGATTTTAGGGTGTGACAGCTCGTGTTGTTGGGGAATTCGAGGGAGAAGTTAGTTTGGTGGTGGTGGACTGTCCCACAAGTTATAATATTATTTTTGAGAGATCATGGCTTTCAAGAATGTATGAGGTGGTGTCAACAGTCCATCAATGTTTTAAGTACGTGGTAGGAGACAGAGTTGGAGTGGTTCGTGGTGATCAAAAGGTTGCCAAAGAATGCTATGTCACTGCGCTTCGGATTTGAGGATCCAGCAGTGGAGATTTGATGCGATAATAGCAGTTAGAAGGGGTTCCCTCGGAGTTGGAAGAAAGGGTTGACGATCCGAGGGAAACTCCGGGGTCTTTAACAATGAGTGAAGAAATATAGGAGTTTACTTTTTCAGAAGGAAAAGTGCTTCAGATTGGAACTTTATTGACCCATAATCTATGTCAACAACTGCTTGATTTTTTGTCTCTGAATTTAGACGTCTTCGCTTGGAAGACAGAAGATGTGACAGGAGTACCTATCGAAGTGATTTGGCATAACTTGGCCATAAATCCGAAGGTTAAGCTAGTGATTCAAAAAAGAAGAGAATTTTCATCGGAAAAAACGGAAGCAATTGTTGCAGAAGTGGATCGGTTGTCTAAATTCGGACACATAAGGGAATCTCAATATCATTCGTGGACTGCGAATCCGGTAGTGGTTAATAAAAGAATGGGAAATGGAGGATGTGTGTGGATTTTACAGATTTAAATAGAGTTTGCCCCAAAGATCCGTTTCCAATTTCTCGGATTGACCAGTTGATTGATTCTACTTCGGGCAATAAAATTTTGACTTTTATGGTTGTTTTCTCATGATATAATCAGATCGAGATGGATCCGAAGGATCAAGAGTGCACAACTTTTATAACTGATAGAGGTCTCCACTGTTATAGGGTGATGCCCTTCGTATTGAAGAATACTGGGTCACTTATCAGAGATTAATGAACAAAGCTTTTTCTATACAGATGGGAAGATATATGGAGGTATATATAGACGATATGGTAGTAAAAGTTCAAGGGACGAAGTGCATCTTGATGATCTAGAAGAAGCTTTTTTGAATCTAAAGGCAATCAGGTTGAAGCTAAATCCGGAGAAATGTACCTTCCGAGTTCGATCCGGGAAGTTTTTGGGTTTTATTATTAGCGAAAAATGAATAGAAGCCGACCCAGAACAGTTAAAGGCTTTGATAACAATGAATTCACCTCGTTCAGTTAAAGAAGTGCAAGTCTTGACAGGAAGGTTAGCAGCACTTAATCGATTTATTTCACGATTTTCTGATAAATGCTTTCCTTTCTTTCAAGTGTTGCGATGACCTAACATGTTCGAATGGACGTCGGAATGCGAAGCAGTGTTCACAAGCATTAAAAATTTATTGTCAACACCAGAAATATTAACAAAGCCTCGAAATGGGGAGAAGTTATTCTTGTACATTGCCATATCGGATTTCGCACTCAGTGTAGTGCTAATTAGTGAAGATTCAGGTATTCCGAAGCCGGTGTATTACGTTAGTAAAAGTCTGGTGGCAGCATAAAAAAGGTATATGGAGTTGGAGAAGCTCGCTTTAGCATTGGTGATTGTTGCTAGAAAGATGTGTCCATATTTTCAAGCTCATTCTATAGAAGTCCGAACTTCATTCCCTTTAAAAAAATGTATTGCAACGACCAAATATTTCAGGGAGGATGACTAAATGGTCAGTGAAGTTGGGAGACTATGATATTTTATTTACTCCTCGAACAACAATCAAGGCACATGTATTGGTTGATTTTTTTGTTGAGTTCCACTCAAGTGTATCGGACGAGGAACGAAACACAAAAGTTTTGCCTACTGATTCGAGGTGGGTTGTTTGAACAGATGGAGGGTCCAGTATTTCAAGGTGCAGTGCTGAAGTTCAATTGATAGCTCTGACGGGGGAAACAATGGTCCAATCAATTAAATTCGGTTTTCATGCTTCAAACTATGAAGCTGAGTACGAAGCTGCTTTAGCAGGTTTGAGATTGGCAAACATTTGTGGGGAAACTTTAGTACGTCTGGAAACGGATTCTCAGTTATTGGCAAATCAAGTATCTGGGTTTCCCGAAGCAAGGAAGGATCGTCTGATTTTATATCTCCGGGAGCTTCGGAATTTAATGCTTCTGTTTGACATTGTGGTTGTGGAATATATCGGGCGAGGAAGTAACATGGTGGCTGATTCTTTAGCAAATGTTGCTTACAAGGAAGAATATCATTGGATTTTGCTACAGAAGAATCCTTCAATTGTTGCTCAACCTGGCCAATGTGAAATTATAGAGGAATTTTTTGCCACTGATGAAAGCCGACACGATTGGCGGTCGGATATTCTTAATTTTTTTACCCAAGGATTACTACCAGATGATTCTCAACTGGCTAAAAAGTTAAGGGGTAAATCCTTTGGATATATAGTTCTGGATGGAATTTGATATAAAAAGGAATTAAGCAGACCATTGCTACGATGCTTAGGCAAGCAAGAATCACAAGAAGTGTTATCAGAGTTGCATGATGGAGAAAGGTCAGCTCATTGTGGGTTTAAAGCTTTATCTCGTAGAGTTTTACTTGAAGGGTTTTACTGGCCTACAATCATGAACGATGCTAAAAAATTAGTCAGTGATTGTGATATTTGTCAAAGATTTGCTAATGATATTCACACACCAACAGTGCCGCTTATGTGAATTGATTTGGTGGGACCTTTGTCGATGGCCTCTGGGGGGAAGGCAAATGCGAATTGTGGCGGTGGATTATTTTACAAAGTTGGCAGAAGCAGAACCGCTATTAGGTACAAAAGCAAAGGATGTTATCAAATTCATTGTGAATAATATCTGTTTTCGTTTTGGGGTTCCTCGGAGAATTAAAACAGACAATGGCCCTCAATTTAATAATAGGGAAATGACTGCATTTTGTACTTCTAAAGGGATTCAACAATGTTTTTCGACGCCCTTTCATCCTCAAGCTAATGGACAAGTAGAAGTGACAAATAGAACAATCTTAGATGGTTTGAAGAAGAATCTATCGGGGGCAGCAGGAAAATAGACAAATGATTTGCAAGAGGTACTTTGGGCTTATCGAATAGCTCCAAGAGAGGCTACAAAAGAAACTCCTTTTTCTTTGGCATATGGTATGGATGCGGTTAGACCTATTGAATCTACGATGTCATCTTTTATAATTATCTCAATATTCTGAAAGATTTAATGATGAAATTCGAAGGGCAAATGTGGATTTGATTGAGGAAAAATAGTTTGATACATATATTACAAAGAAAACCAAGCCTCTTTCCTCAAAAAGCAATGGGGAATGGGAGAGAACATCACTCTTCGACTACCAAAGGAAGGAGAAACTCCCCTTGACTGCAAGGATGATGAATTGGTGGTTTACCCAAAAATCATCATCTGGGGTCTTCGATTTCCACTAGATCCGATGATCGTGGAGTACTCCGAAGTTCTTAGTTTGTGCCCTACCTAAGTAACTCCAAACCAATGGTTCACCCTAATGTCAGTGATCATGGCATCTCGCCTCTCTAAAATACCGATCAACATCAAGGACTTCATTTCACTTACTCAGATCTCAAAAGGTCTGAAGGTCCCATTCTGTTATCTTACATTGATGGATGATCTTAAAATCATCGACAATCTTTTGGAAGCTGATAAGTTCTGGAAACAAAGATTTGTTTTCATCTCTGGAGCTTGGGAGAATGGCAAGCCGATTTCCAAAAACGATCCTTCGAAGTTAACTATGGTATGGAGAAACAATCGTAAGTTCTCTAAAAATTTCCATTCTACCTTAATTTTTTAATACATGTTTTATTTTCTTTACTTAATATTTTATTTTGTTTGTTTATACCCGAAATTTCGAAGCGCTACTCCACTCGTCGAGAAGCAGCTAAAGTGATGTTTCAAAAATTGGCTGCCTGGGCTGAAAAATAGTGGAATAATGCCTTCCATACCGTCTTCCAGCCCATTAACGTCCTTCAATGCCACATGTTTCCGATCACAGAAGGTGGGCTGCCTCCCAAAGATTTAACTTTTGTCCCAGATCCGAAGCTCATATGCCAATGAATTCCAGAAACCGGTAGTAAAGTCATCCTCCCAATCCGGAACAGATCAGACATCCATCTGCCTAAAAAGAAAAAGGAAAAAATCACCAAAGAGAAGAAATGTAAAAAGGCAGTTAGCACATATGGTGCTAACCCTTCCACACCCTCTAAACCGAAGCGTCGAAAACGCAAAGTTTATGAACATCCTCTTTCACCCATCGAAGAGGGAGAAAATCAAGAGAACTTATCAAAAAAGAAGAAAAAATCTTCTGATTCCTTCGGAAAAAAGAAGAAAAAATCTTCTGATTCCTTCGGAAAGAAGAAGAAACAAAGAAAAATCACTTCGTACAAATTGATTGATGAGCATGAAGACGATGCTGCTGAAAACCAACAACAACAACGCCCCCAAATCCTCCAACCGAAGATCATTCCTCGCAAGAAAATCCTGTGATTCTCATCGATGACTTTTCTCTTACTGTTTACCATCGTTCCACAAGCTTCGACCCAGATATGTTTATTGATTTTGGAAACGCAGAAGCACTTGCTGGCGAATAGGATCATACTCTTCAAGTCATTCAGAATCACATGCTTGATTTTGCGACGCCTACTCCAGATAAATATTTTCTAAAATCGACTCGTTCGTTCGAACCTGTTACATCTTTGGATATGATCGATAAGCCTAGTACCTCGGAATATCGCAACCCTCCTCCAAATCCTGCAATTGCTATTGCTCTTCAACTATTTTCCGGTCTTGATGCTGCTGCTAAAACTCTTGCCTCTCAGATTCCTCTCAAGACCATCTCAAACAGCTGACCAAGGATATGGTTTATTATAAGGAAGCTTATGAGTCTGAAAATAATTTCAGAGAGACCTTGCACAACAAAGTATCCGATCAGTTTTATGCTTATGAAATAGCTAGATCCAAGCTGATAAAAGGCGCTCTTTGTGTAAATGATCATCTTCGAATCAAGCAAATGGTCGACATAGAACTGCTGACAAAATAAAGAAACCAAAATAAAGAAACCAAAACCGAGCATGTTGCTGAATTGAACACTAAAAAGTCCAACTCTACCACACTTCAAAATTCTCTAACTCTTTGTGAAGCAAAGAATAAAGAGTTGTCCGATGAGATAGAAAAATTGAAGAAGAATTTTGAAGCAGAAAAAGTTGCTACTGTAACCACTGTCGAAGCTGAACTTTCAACAAATGTGCAGACAGCTATTTAGGTCGGAAAAGAAGATGCAACTATCCTTCTCCTTCGAGAACTCCATGCTGCCTATCCAAAAATCAACCTCACAAGTTTTTGGAACGACATTCCCGAAGAAAAACGTCCAAGTGAGGCTTTCGACCCTGTTCTTAGCTCATCATCTTCAGATGACGAATCATCCAAAGAAGAATAATCTTTTAACTAGCTACTCTTTTAGTTTAGCTCTTTTTGTTCTTGTCTAATCAGTTTATCTCTTTTTGTATTGTAACAACTCGATCTGAATGACAAAGTGTTCTTCCTTTTTATGTTATTGTTCTATATACTATTCGATGCCAAATACCAAATAAATGCAATATCTTAAAAAATAACAAGTATTGTCTTCTTTGAAAATAAATAAATAAACGTGTTGTTAAGCTTGATTAGCTCATCAAAATTCTCAGTGAGTTGTAAAACATTAACTTCGAAATTCCAAATATAAAATGGTTGTAAAACATAGTTATCTCTTCGAAAAAAATGTTATAAACACTTCGGAATATACTTCCCTTAACTAATTTTAAAGGTCATCAATCTGTGATGATTTGTTAAGATAGTATCCAAATAAATGTAAAATAACCATTAGCCAAAAAACGAACTTTATTGATAAAGTTGAATATGTACAAGTACATGACACCTCATTAAAACCTTCCTGGGCCAACAGAGTAGGAAAGAGTGTGCCATTAAAAACAAACATTCCAAAGTGTAAACACATCACGGAGAATATGAAGATTGATCGGAAGATTTGAGTTTTGCAGTGAGAATTCTGGAAATAGGGGAGGAACAGTTGAAGGTAGCCAAAAAAGCTCTGACTTCTCTCTAGAATGGTTGTGTGTAAAGAGAGTTGAAATGAGAAATAAATGGTATTTATACTAAAGTAGGTGAAGACATGTGAAGATGGACAGACCCATTTGGTGATAGGTTGGAATACGAATCGCTGGTGGGTTAGATGTTCGACACTTGTCAGATCTACATCACCGATTGAATATAACCGTTATGCATGTAACCGTTACATTCGAAGATGGAACACCTAAGCAACATGTTAAAGGCACTTTTTGTTTGGCAATTATTCGAAGTGATTACATCGAATCTTTTGGTTATTATTCAAAGGTCATTTGGCTATGGCCTCGAGTATATCATTAAGATTATTTTGGTTTTAAGAGTTTATAATTTTGATATCATATATACGCTTCGAATAATAGTTCAGGCTAACGGCTTCAAATAGTTATTATGATGATAGATTTGTTATTCAAAGACAATGGTTTCGAATAGTTTGCTTGTTTTGATTTATGGCAGGTTGATGATTCGAAGATAAATGGTTTTGAAGACTTTTTAGTTCTCATTCATTTACTGACATGAGAACTAGGGGGCTTCTGATATGGAAATGAGTTTTTAGTAATTAATTTGTAAACAATGTAAATTTAGGGACTTGATTGTAATTAGTGTAAATTTTGTCTTTAATTTATGAATGATGTAAGTTTTAGGAAGCCATTGTGACTTTACATAATTTGTAAGGACTAAATAGCAATTAATCCGTTTTTGTAACAGATTCAGTTATTCAACTAAGTTTTGGCTCCTTTATATAAAGGACCAGACAGATCTAATAAAAGGGTTGAACTATTTTCACTTGATACTCATTTTGTACTTACGTTCTCTCTCTCTTTAAAAACTCTTAAGCATTTTCTCTCTCTAGAATTTCTCTCTAGAAATTTACCTTAGCAGATCAAAACCTTATCAGGTTCAGTCTATTTTTTGTTGCTGTAACTAGGACGACTCGTGTTGTTCTACCCTGGTCAGGATTACATCTCTATATGAATCCCTCATAGAATGCATTTATCTTCTATATCGAAAGTGATTCATGTCTTTGGTAGGCGCGCCACTCATTCGGTGGTATCTTATCCTGGGCGAGGACATGTGTCCTTACTATCAGAATGTCGCTCATCACTGGAAGTGGGAAAAAGGTATTAACGTCATACCCGGTACGCCCTCATGAGGAAGCTGTAACTATAGTCTGAAGCATAAGGTCCCATACACTCTAGGTCGTCTGCGTCGGCCGTTTCTGTTTCTATTTTGCCCCTAATTTCATATCATGGAGCCAAAGTTCTTGTAAGCTATATTTCACTATAATCCTAAAGTGCAGTCATTTCGGACATTAGTAATCATATATGTTCTTCTAATTGAGACCTCAACATCATTGAATCAAGTGGGTTTTATGATCATTCACATGTAACCTCACCATAGGAGAGTCATATGCTTCTTGTGTACCTTGCGTAACCATGCTATTCGAGCAAACAAAGACGATAATTTACTTTTCAACAAACTGGTTTTGGAAGATGAGTTACATCTACCAGTAAATATGTTACTCCCAGTGTGGTCGCTATTGATGAGGTCTGATTCAGTTGGGTCCGGTTTACCAAAGATAGAGATGGGATAAAATATAAAGATAAAGTCACTATACAAAAATAACATTAAACGATCTTAGAATAAAATAATAATTTTTCATCTATCCCAAGTGGAATGACAAATTTTATTCATAATAACCAGATTTGGTCTTCGAGCACTTATGATTCATAAATATAAAAATTCTTTGTTAAACTTACTATTTATTGTCAATAAATCCAACTAAATCTGATCAAGAGTTAGACTAATAATTCCTTATCCAATCTACGTATACATGACTTCTTCTTTTCAACCTAATATTGACGATGGGTTAACACGATCCACCTTGGAAATATGATACATTCTTTTATAAGACATCGTAAAAAATGCATTTTTTCTATTGTCATAAGCGACATTAATTTCTTCACTTTGATGACGGCCCTTTGTTAACATAATCTTTATATTATACGCCATGTAGTTTTGGGGATGTCAACTGAGTTTTTTTTGTATAAATATATAGGTGAATATATATATATATATACACGTCGTGTATGTAGAATATTTTGAACATATATAATGATTCAAGACAAACCGGTTATTGATGGTAATATGATATGTCAAATTAACAAATAAACAATAATATAATGAAATGTGGCATACATGGTTAAATAGTCAAAGTTGTTATCCCGACAATATATAGAATATATGTCATATATTCTCGTTCACAATGTGCACAAATAACGATTCTTATATGTATAAAAGAATCATAATCTCGCTTATTGTGAGAAAACAAACTCAGTGTGATATGTTTTGTCTATGCTTTGAAATGTCTCTTTTTTAGTTTTTGATTTTTTATGAGAATAATGATTCTTAGGCGAACGATGTAATATTTTATGTTTATTTTTAAGACATTATTTTTGTTGTTTTTTATGTGGGACTGTGTAATAATTCAATTAATTTATATTATAAGTACATAAAACAATGTTGTTTAGAAGTTGTGATGAGCAACAAAAAATAACCATCCTTTTTGCTCACCATGAATAAGATTAGTGTCTTTTTTACTTCCCATAATTACAAAAAAACATTATTCTCGTCCATGGTAAGCGAGATTAAATTTTTTATTTGTAAAATAAAAATACATCATTATAATTAGTGAGAATATAATCTCTCTTTATTTTTCAAACAATCACAACAAATAGATATTGTTTGCACTTAATCATCGATATAAATATGAATACTCAATGTATATAATGGTCAATATATTTTTTATAAAAATCATAAATATCCACCAAACATCATAAACTATAAATATACGAATCTTATTCCATAATATTCATATATATCCAATCGATATTTCGACAATAAAACATAAACAAATAAACAAATTAATCAAATATGCATCAAATATTATAAATACGATAATTAATATATCGCCAAACATTTATATTAATATATATAAAGCATGTATGCTACCCCATTAGTAAAGTTGTTTTCAGGTCGGTCCGGGTTTGGACTGGACCGTAACCGGCTTGGTAAGTTACCGGACGGCTCTAGTCCGAACTTTAAGCAAAAGGAATTATATATTATGGATCGAGACCGGCTTGTTAAGAGTCGATCCGGTTTAGTCCGACTTTTAACGGGTCGGTCTGTTATTTTATCATAATTTTTTTAGGGTTTTAGTTAAATCATACGTAGATTAGGAAAAAACATTATATTCAACCTTTATTTGGTTGGTTACTATGCGGACCGGTCTAGACCGGTAAGAGAGTCGGTCTATGATTTTAGCTCTCAATCCGCTCTCTAAGCTAGTTGGACCAGTCTCGGGCAGTTTATCAGGTAGGGAGGCCCAATAACAACTCTATCCATTAATATCACATCAAAAAATATATCATCGAATGTGTATTTGTACGTTTCGTAAATCTTATAATAATTTACGCTCGTATTCTCTTAATGACTTGTATATGTTGGTTCTTTTCCAAAGGTAAATTCAGGTCAAAACTGAATACAACATACCATAGTATTTTCGTAATAAAATTGTTGTCATTAGCTACGATGCATTCACCTTCTGTTATCAGTATTCTTCTATAGCTTTTTAGTTAAATCGTTTACTATTAATTGTAAAAATTTAAGTCTTGAAATTTGTAAATTTTATTGTTTTACGGTTTTTGACATGCACTTTTTTTTACAATACATGTATGGATTGGGTATGACTAAAATGACATATAACACAAGTTTCATGACTTGATTTTGAATCTGCTTATAGTAAAGTAATTGAACTATAATACTTTATTATAAGATGTGATATGACGTAAGTACTCATATAAGTGGGATGATATGCAGAATATAATTTATATATATATATATATTATATAAATATATTCTATATATTATATTAATATATAAAATTAATATAAAAATATGATATGACATAATTGTCTATGGTTTATCAAATGTGATCATATAAAATTGAAGAAATACATGATGATCCTTGTGTATAATTACCATTTTTAGCCTAAATATAAATATGCGCCATCTCTAGAATGAACCTTCTGAAGTATAGAGGCTTAAATGGTTGAAATAGTCAAATATTTAATACTCAAAATCAAAAAATATTTCTTCGTATTTTGAAATATATGCTCAAATACTCCGAGTAGGGAGTTCTACAACTCAACTAAAAGATGCATTCTTCAGAAGTAGCTACCTAAGACTGTGTAGTCATACAGCACAAGTAACTAATTAACATTAATGGATAATCCATTTTTGTTAGTGAAATATAACATCCAAACAAATAGTAAGAACATTCTCACCGCAACATATGACATGACATTTCTCCAATCCCACATGTGTGTTATCATAACATATGTTAGAAAAAATATATTCAAGCTAAGATATTCTTAACATGTTATCCTTACGCACACGTTAAACTTTGTTCTAACTACACTAAATGGTATATCAAGAGAATTCTGCATCATTTCAACCTTTATCTCCATATATGTGTTGTCCTATATTTGGATGAGTTTCATGAGGAACGATAGACACATATGCATGCGACATCATCTGACGTCACTGTTGATAAATGCGCAAATATTCGAAGAACAAATCAAATAAAGGCCAATAATTATTTTTATATAATTAAGATTTTATCACTTTTATTTATTTTTATTACTGGGATGTGGACCACGGACTTGGGTAAATAAATATTAGCCCATAGACTTTGTTGGGATTCTTAGGCCCATTAAGATAATTCAGCATATAAAAAGGATTTTTGAGACATTAATAAGGGATGTAGTATTTACTTCTCAAATCCGACTTGTTTTTATTTAAATATTTACTTAAGAAGCTTTTTTTATCTTCTTACTCACTACCAAAAATTAATTAATCATTGTCACATTACTAAATGGCCCTCTAAATAAAATCTTTTCATATCAACTATCATCTCATAAATTAAAAAACATAAAATCTTAGTCTCGAAGTGTTATATTTTGATGAAAAGCTATGCAAGTGCGCCAAAATTTTGTTTAGGTGAGAGTCAAAGAAGTTTGCGTGTAGGTGTTGAAGAGCGATTTAAGGAGTGATAAAGAAGGTGCAACGGATCTTTAGAGAGAGAAACTCTCTTCTCTCTCTAAAGAATTTTCAAATCTTTCCACCATTGTTAACTCTCTCTTTCTTTCCCAAAAGCTCCACGTTTTCTACTATCTGTTTTTTGAACCTCCTCTTTCAAGCCTTATGGCTTGAAGGAGGAGAAAACTTCTTCTCTTGTATATATTTCTCTTTTCAGGCGTCTTTCTTCATGCTGGAGTGGTGTGCCCTGTTCCGACACACGAAGATAACCGTCACTCCATGCTTGAGCAAGTCGGGCTCCATCTCTGGAGGCGAGTCAAAATCGGTGTTGGCTGGGTCGATCTTGGAAAACCGAGATGCTAGGGCAGAATCAGAAACGGCGGCGATGACTGGCCGGATTCCTGGAGGCGAGTCGAAATCGGGAAATCGGACTGCCACTGAACCGGAATTAGCACCGTCGACTTCAAGCAGATGGACGGAATCGGAAGAGAAGACCGACCAGTGAGCGTCGAATTCGGAATACCTTATGACATTGGCTGAGTCCGAATTGGCTGAGAAGATTGGCTCGACTACGGGAGCGTCAAAATCCGGAGTCTGCTTGGCTGTGTCGGAGTCGGAACTAGAAGATAAGACTGGAGGCGTTTCGATTGCAAGAAGTTGGTCCGGTAAGCACACTGGAGGCGTTTCGATTGCAAGCAGCTGGTCGAAATCGGCAAGAAGCTGGTCGGAATCGGCAGAGAAGGTCGGTCGTCTTCCTGGAGGCGATCTGGTTTCTAACAGCAGGCTAGGGTTGATTTGTTGTAATCGAGTAGAGAAGACTGCTCTGACTCATTCAATGAGTCCTATTGGAATTGGTTTGGGCTTTGACCCAAAAGAGAAGCCCGGTTTTGATTCTTCTATGGGCTCACCGGTTGGCTTGGGCTTAGACCCTTTTTTTGGGTCTGATTCCAAAGGCCCATCGATTCTGCCCCAGCCCACAGCCGTCTTAAGATAAAATTAAAAAAATCCTCTCCCTTTGGGCCGGGTGTCTAAAGTTCATTGGTCCACTCAAATCATTTCCATTCAAAGGGCTGGTCCAAATAACAACAAAGGTTTATTGGGGGCCGGTGGTACCAATGGTCTTCCTTCTCTGATTCGTAACTTCGGAAATGCGGGTAAAGGTCCCAAAGGAAGGAAATTCAAAATGGTCCATGCTAAGCCACCTTCCCTTAATTCTCATAAGGAATTTTCAAGAGAGATTTCATCTTCGGAGGAAGATCCATCTGAGATTGAACCAGAGAATGCGGCCGGATCTCGTCTCCCTTCTATTAGTGAGGACCATGAGGTGGAGATTGGCGAGGAAGTGGACCCTCCCCCCAAAAGGGCCTGCACAGATGAGGCTAAATGCAAGGGTAAAATGGTAATATCCTCTGTCAGGATCTTGGGCTGACTCACTGTAAGTATTTATTTATGAATATTGCATCTTGGAATGTTAGAGGTCTAAACGACCCTGTTAGGCAAAAAGACGTCAATTATTTTATTCTCAGTAATCATATATCTTTGATAGTTCTAGTAGAAACTAAAGCCCAAATTCATAAAATTGATCATACGATTGGTAAAATTAAGCCCTATTGGCATGTGCTTACTAATCACGAGACCCGTCCCCTAGGTAGAATTTGGATTCTCTGGAACCCTAGTGTTATTACAATAACTAGAATCTCCCAAACTCCCCAGCTAATCCACTGTATAGCAAAATGTCATAATTTCAGAGCTACTTTTAAGCCCACTGCTATTTATGCATTTAACGATGCAAAAGAACGTATCACCCTCTGGAAGGATCTCTTTAATATCTCCAAGTTGGATAAACACATCCCGTGGGTTTCCCTTGGAGATTACAATGTGATTCGTCATCCAGGTGAGCGGCTTGGATCCTCTGAAGCTTGGTCTTCAACTATTAACGATTTCAACAACTGTTGTTACCAATGCGAACTTAGTGATCTTAGATCTACTGGTTTTCCTTTCACTTGGATAAACAAGCAGCATGCTCACCCAATTCTTTCTAAAATCGACCGACTTCTGGTCAACCCAGATTGGGATGACCTTTTCCCTATGTCCAGTGTCCATTTTGGATACCTCCGTACTTCTGATTACACCATGGTCACTCTTAATCTTGGTCTCCCCCGTCCTAGGAGGAAAAAAGCTTTTCGCTACTTTAATATATGGCAATCAACTCCCCAATTTAAGGACCTTGTTTCCTCGAGTTGGAATTCCCCTACTACCTCTGGAGGTATGAGGATGGTCTCAGATAAGATTTCTCGCCTACAAACGGTGCTTGCTTCTCTTAATCGCAAAGAGTACATTGACATCTCTTCCAGAGTCACTGCTGCGCAATCTGCTCTTTTGAGGCACAATCAATTCTAGCCAGTGATCCCCTTAATCCTCTTCTTGTTACTAAAGAATCAGAGGCTTCTGATTGGTTTACCTTCTTCAATCGGGTGGAGGAATCCTTTCTCCAGCAGAAATCTAGAGAAAATTGGATCAAGATGGGAGACCGAAACTCTAAGTTCTTTCATAATAGCATCAAAGCCCCGCTTTTCCGTAATAAAATTCTCTTGATCTCTGATAATCAGAGAGAAACAATCTCCTCCCCGATTAGAGTTTCTAACGTCTTTGTGAACTTTTTTGAGAAATCCTTAGGTACAAAGCATTGTGCATTCTATCCTGGTCTTGATAGAGTTTCGACTCTGATTTCTTCCTTCGTTACTCAATCTGATAAAGAGTCTATGATCAGTGAGATAACTAATGCTGAAATTAAATCGGCTCTTTTCAGTATTGATAGTGACAAATCTCATGGTCCTGATGGTTTCAATTCTAGTTTTTTAAAGCTACTTGGAATATAGTTGGCCCTGACATCTGTAAAGGAGTCCAAGAGTTCTTTCTCTCTGGAACTCTGATTGATTCTTGGAATGCGACCTCTATTGATCTTATCCCTAAAAAGGCTTCTCCTTCGGGACCCGCGGACTATAGACCAATTGCTCTTTGCAATGTTGTGTATAAAATCATTTTTTAAATTCTGGCAAATATAATCAAAATTGCTTTTCCTTACCTTATTGACTCTTCCCAATTGGCTTTCGTCGCGGGAAAGAAGATAACATCATTCTGTCTCAGGAACTCCTGAGGGGTTACAACAGTAGTGGTAAAGGAAAAAGGGTTGCCCTAAAAATAGATCTAATGAAAGCCTTTGATAATGTTCGATGGCACCTCATTCTTGATATTCTAGTTGCAATGCAATTTCCTGAGCAGATGATCACTTGGATAATCAAGTGCATCTCTACCCCCTCCTACTCTATAATCATTAATGGAGATTTTCATGGAAATTTCAAAGGTAAAAAAGGTCTTCGCCAGGGTGACCCTCTATCCCCCATTCTCTTTGTGCTTGTTATGCAAGTACTTTCGAGCATCCTTAAAGAGAAAAGCCTGGATCGAACTTTTCGTTTTCATTGAAATGTCATAAACAGAAAATCATCAATCTCTGTTTTGCAGATGACCTAATGATTTTCTGCCATGGTAACACTCGATCCCTCAGCCTTATCAAAGATGCTCTGGATGATTTCTACTCTCTTTCTGGTCTCAAAGTTAATCCCTCGAAAAGTCATATTTTCTTCTCGGGAATTGACCATCACCTTCGGTTGAATCTTTTAACAATTTTGAATTTCCCTGAAGGTTCCCTCCCGGTTAAGTACATGGGAGTGCCTCTCATCACTGGTAGACTTACCCATGCTGACTGTCGCCCCCTCCTGCAAAAAATAACCTCCCGAATTGATTCTTGGACTACCAATCACCTCTCCTACGCTGGTAGACTCCAACTTATCAAATCGGTCTTATTTGCAGGCCAGGTCTATTGGTCCTCGATTTTTATTCTGCCTTCTAGGATAACTAAAGAGTTAAACCAATATCTCCATCGCTTTCTTTGGTCTGGTTCGACTATGAAAATTTATAGGGCCAAAGTAGCCTGGTCGACCGTCACCACTCCCTATAAAGAGGGCGGCCTTGGGATTCTAGACTTAAAACTCTGGAATTAGGCGGCCGTCCTTAAGCACCTTTGGTCTATCATAAGTAATAAGCCTCAATCTATCTGGTGCGAGTGGATTAAAGTTGAAAAGATAAAAAATAATTTTTTTTGGAAAGTTTCTTTGAATTCCTCGTCCACTTGGATTTGGAGGAAAATTCTTCGTTTTTCGTCATTTGGCTCGTAATTTATACAGGGTGGCTATCGGAAACGGTCAGAACACTTCATTCTGGCATGACCCATGGCTCCTCTCGGCGCCCCTTGCTACCCACTACGGGACTGAAGTCGTCTGCGACTCTCGATTGGGAAGCAGCTTAAAAGTTTCGGAAATTATCAGCAATGGTGAATGAAATAGTCCTGAAAATATGAGATCGGCACGAGCGCGCAGCCGAGGACACTTGGATGAAATTCACAAGCTAATTTTAACCCTTCACCATCCAAACATTCTATCAAGGGATGTTCCCTATTGGACGACTAAGGCAGGAAGTATCATCTTTACCATTAAGGGCACGTATCCCTCCGTTCGCCTACCCCTGAAAAGGGATGGGCGGGGTTAATTTGGAATAAATTTAATATTCCTCGCCACTCTTTTATTTCTTGGCTGGCTATCAAGGACAAACTTGCAACCAAAGACAAGCTTCGCAGCTGGGGTTATAATATCCCAGACTCTTGTCCCTTATGTCACTTTGATTCAGAAACTATATCTCATATCCTCTTTGAATGTAGTTACTCCCAGAGTATATGGACTTACACCAGTGTCAAACTTGACTTTTCTTTTCACTCTTCTTGCTGGCAATCTTGGATTATCGAGGCATCAAGATGGACTAATACTCGACACCAGAGTATTTGGCGTACTTATTTCAATGCGGTTATCTACCACATTTGGAAAGATCGGAATTCAAGAATTTTTGGATCCCCCCCATCTTTGGCCTATACTATTTCATATCATATCTTATCGGATCTCCGATTTAGATTTCATGGTACCAACGTTAACTGGTAAGGTTCTTGTATTTATGTCTAACTTACTCCTTCTTGTGATACAGGTACTCGCTGTCTGGATTGGAGCGTGGAGTTTCGAATGGGACGATCATGGAATCACCACTCAGTCACCTCAGTTTCCTTGACATTTGCATGCTACAAGCTTATGTTACTATTCGGGAATCGAAATTTGGGCACCTCTATTTTTGCTCTAGAATTTTAATTACTGTAAGCTGAGGGGTATACCCCTAAACTATGTATGAATTTTTCTAATTAATTTAAGCTTTCATTTCACCAAAAAAAAACTTAATAATACATCGATGAGTAGATTAAAAAAAATATTATAAAAAAAGTTTAAGATCTTTGGTCGGTTAGTCTAACTCCCAATCACTCAATAATAATTACTATATAAATAAATATAAATGAGTTTTAATTTGCTCATACAAGTGAACATAATGTATATAATAGAATAAAAATTTGAATTACTAAAAAATAGAACTTTATATAATTAGTCCTTTATGGAACACATGTAATGTTGTGTGCTCCTTCAAGTGTTTTTCAAGTACATTATCAATGTCATGTATCTATATTTAGATGACTATGTTTTACACTATGATATGACAAAAAAACACATAAATGCGTATGTTTAAATTTATTGAATATATTTACACATACATTTCTAAACTTATCTTTGATGTGAACATTATGTGTTTTAAAGACTATGGATCAAACACAAGTACACACATGACTTTAAATTTTATTTCTTTATTTCTATCATGTAATATAATTAAAATTACAAGCATAATAACAAAAAATATCTCTCGATTTTTTCATTAAAATATTTTTGATATTTATCAACTTTTGCTAAAAATGAGTTGCATAAGAGTTTCTCCAAAACCTATTTTTTTTATAATTATGGTATGTATAATAAGATATTATTCACTTTAATTTTTTTAATTTTAAATCATAATCCTAATATTTAAAATATATAAAATTTTATTTATGTGCTTTTCATAATTGTGGTTATTGTTCATAACACATTGAAATTAATTTATTAATACGGGATTTTATTTCGAAAATATGAAAATAAATATTAAATTGTTTTAAAATATTAAATTAATCAAAATAATTTTAAAAATAATCGCAAATACTTTTAAAATATTTACATTAAATCATAATAAATGACTATGTTTTTTTCTCGTTAATTAAAATAAAAAATTAGATATATTTTTTTTTTTATAAAAAATACTCCATTTCTTTCACTTCACATGTCGTTTTAGAGGATATGTTCTGTTTTATTTTAAGTGTCATTTTAGTATATCAATGCAACGTTTACTATTATTTAGGGATAGTCACCAATAAAGTGTCTATGTCGACTTATATTACCAATAAGATGTGAGGTCAAACTTTTTTACCAATAAAATATTGAATTTAATTGTTAATATACATTAAGGTATTTCCATTTTGGATATTTTATTTTTACTTTTTTTCTGCGTCTTTGTCTTCTTTGGTTAATATTATCTTCTTTTTTGGTTTCTTCTTTAACTATACGAAACTTGATTTATGGCTTTTATCATTCAAAATTCAAATTCAAAATCATAGGAATCTCAGAAATCTGAAGGTCTACATCGATTAGATATTTCAGACGACAAACTTACAGGTAAATTCCTAGTGATGTTAGGAAATTGTCTAACTATACAATTTTTTTTTTCATATATAAATCATTCAATGTAAAGAGTCTTTTATGAATTTCACCATGACGATGAACTAAATTTCTAGGTTTTTCAGAGAACACTTGTTCCCGCCTATAAAAATATATGGATGATTTTCACTTCATACTGAATTAGAAAACTAGGTACCGAGTCAAAGGATTTTAGTTAAAGTTTACGGTAAGGGTAAGTTGTGTAGAGGTTTTCAAGAACTGCACTTACAATCATGTCCTAATCTCCAAAACATCAAGAAACCAAAAAACATGTGCTAGAGGTTAAAGAAGTAACACTGATGGTTATTTACATGTTATGATATTGTGGCCGCATTAGCTTAAAATCTAGCAAGGTTTTTTAGACGATGACCTTATTACTCATGTATGTGATTTTGGTTTAGGTTGGGTTAAACATACATGGTCAGATTATTAACTCAATACTAAAATATGTCCGAACAAAAGGTATAATTGGTTATGTTGCACTATGTATTCTATTTTATTTAGAAAGTAATTACTTTATGTAAGGACATTTGATAGCTAGTGTTTTGTTTATGCTGAACTATATATGATATATTTTTTGTAAGAGTAAATTGCAATATGTAACATAGAGAATACCATGTTAGAATTGTTTTGGATGTGACATGTCTAATCCCCCATAATTTCAAAATGTAGTTATTTTTTCGATGGTTTATGTATAACAGAGCTTCTTTTGTGTAATTGTGCTATTGTGAAATATATATTACTTTCTTACAATACAAATAACAAAAATCAGGATATAACAAAACATTTTTTATATAAAATCAATTGACTATCATTGATGTTGTTCTTGCTACGTTTAATGTTTAGCTTGTTTGAGATACTTGTGTATTTCGGTTGTTTATGGCCAATAGAAGTGAATGATCAATCTATGCAACTAGAGCTATTAGGGGGCCTCCCAACCCGTTAACCCGCCCGGGACCCGACCGGTAAGGCCCGTCCGAGACCGGTCCGGATACCTTAGGGAGCGGGTTGGGGTCCAAAATTTTGGACCGATTCTCTTACTGGTCTGGACCAGTCCGCCCGGTAACCAGCCCGGTAAGGGAGATATATAATATTTTTTCCTAATCTATGTATATTTTTTACTAAAACCGTAAAACAATTATGATAAACTAACAAACCCGCCCGTTAAGAGTCGGACCGAACCGACTCGACTATTAACGAGCCGGTCTTGGTCCATCATATCTGGCTCCCTTCGCTTAGCGGTTCGGCTCGACCCGCCCGGTAGCTTAACGAGTCGGTCTCGGTCCCGTACAAACCCGGACCGACCCGACCCGATAACAGGTCTATATGCAACTGAAACAATATTATGAATTTAACTTGTTTATTATAATCACATTTCTATAAAATCTTACAAAGGTCGTCCATAAAGCATAAGAGATTAGACGCATATAAACATTTCACTGTTCGAAATGAAAGAGAGTATGCAACTGCAAGAATAACTTTGAAAGATGGTACAATCACGGGTTGCTTCTTCCAATGAGTTTATTATTCTCTCTATTTAATTTTTCGATTAAATATTTATCTTACTTTTATAATGTCATGTTATTTGTAGACCTTATCTTTATGGGCTACCTATAGTGTGGAGGAGGTCGCTTCAACTGGATATAGTATTTGCTTTTTCCAACTATATTAGTTTCATATTTTACTTATACAATGAACATTTACAATAATGCATCTTTCTGCACCAAGCAACTAAAATGAAGTCAATTTTTTTTACTTTTTTTCTTTATAAATGTTATAAATTTAAGTTGTGTTTCAATCTAGTAGTATCTCTAAAAAAACAAATGTATTGGAAATTTACTTCTTTGGATGTATAAGAAAATATTGTAAAAAAATCTCTAATATGAAATATATTCCTTATTGAATCGAAATATTTTATTGAAAATGAACTTTATCAACACATTTAGTTCTATAAATTTTCATTAGCTCTTAAAAGTCTCATGTTTTTCCAATTTTCCTTATATATATGTGTGTAAAACCAAAGATAGTAAATACATGTGGTTATGCGTAATCGCTTTTTTATTTAGAAAGTAATTATTTTTTTTAAGGACATTCTATATATAGTGCTTTCGTTATGTTGAACCATGTATGTTATTTTTTTGTAGGAGTTAATTGCAATATATAATCCAGGGATTGACAAATCAAATTTTATTCGAATGTGAGAAGTTGGATTTTCTGTAGTTGTGGTACGTCATATTTTTTGTGGTTGTGGTATATCGAATTTTTTTATAGTTGTGTCATGACATATTATATAAAAATAATATGCTATGATATTTTTTTTAAACAACATCTCGTGACAAATTTTTTTAAAATAATGTAACATAACAAACTAAAAACAAAGTAACATGGCATATTGGAATGATTTGTGAAATAGATATTTTAACTAACAACTTCTCTAGTATTACTTATCTTGAATTCTTATCACCAAATTGGTATCATTCGTCAAATATATTAGTGTTATTTCAATAAATTAATAAATAAAATAATAGCATATAAAAAAACACAAAATACTATGTTTATGAGAATCATACATTGATTCCTCCATTGGAATATAAGTCAGATATATTTTGTCATCAATTCCAGCCGTTCTTAAAGTTTTTTAAGATATTGACAAACAAGTCTGACCAATGTTCTTATCCAATCATACTTCATGCAAATACATTATGTACTTTTAAAGTTATGTTTGGTTCTTAGAAACAACATAATATCTCTTTAAAAAAAAATTATTTTAATAATAAACATCAAGAATCATATCCACGACTAAAATCAAAATTCCTATTAAGCAGAGGTTAAAGAGAAACACATATGTGCCATTATCGAAGGGATTAGACTTGCATAGTCTATAGAATAAATATTTTCTGCCTAAACCAGAAAGAAAAGTTCATCGAACACCTAGACGATAATGAATTGATAATTTGAGGGGAACTTAGATTCTCAAATAAAAATAACTGTTATAAAAAAATACATTTTTCCAGAAAAATCAATTTTAGATTTTGGTAAAAATTTGATTTCAAACTTTGTTTTTGAATTAAAAACCAAATTTGAGATCTATACATTTTAGAAAAAAGAATACGTTTCTGAAAATACATTTAAAAAAAATAGGAATCAGCGTATGCTATTATTTAATGTAAATCAACGAAGTATAAAATTTTAAAGTATATTCGATATTTACTATAAAAAAATATTTTATTGCAAAACCTTCATTGATACACTTTAATAATAATTTTTTTAACTACCTATTAATCAGATTTTTTATTTATTTTTATTATTTTTCAATAATTAGATTTTGATTTTTTTTTTTCAATTTTATGGGATAAAAACAGTACTATATTATTTAATATTCGTGGAAAAATTTAAAATATGTAAGATAAAACCGAAAAAACACAAAGAAAAACATCATCAGTGTGTTTTCAGTTTTATAGATAGGTTGGTTTGATTGTACTAAACGTACAGTAATATAATCACTCCACTCTTAAATGGGGTGCTCTGTCAAGAAACAGAGTCTTGAAGCTAAGTCGAAAACCCAGAATTGAAGCCAATCTTTCTTAGATTGTTTCAAGTTATGATGAATTCTTCCACTAGAGAAGAATGAGAGATCGCCGAACCTGAGCCGAGTTCGAATTCGCCAATATTTATGAAATCTATGTTTATAGAAGCCTCTGTTTTTGAAGAAAATTATCCTCTGCTTTCTAAAGATAATCAAGGTAGGAAATGGTTTGTTTAAATCATTCTCTGAAAAGAATATAATCCTAAATATGACGTTTGAAAGCAACAATGAGAAAACTGTGAAATCATTTGCTGATGTTCTGAAAAATGAAAATCAGAGACACTTTTATAAGAACTACTCTATTTCTCAATATCAAGAAAACTGGTGATTAAGTTTTCAAAAGAAGATAGAGATCATCTGCTACACTTGTCCAAACATACGATCGTTGAGAAGTTTACCTATGGAAAGCCTAACATTGAAGTAATTAAGGAGTGTCTGGGCAAATTCAAATTCTGTAATAACTTCAGTGTGGCTCAATATGACTATAGGCATGTTTTTATTGAGTTTGATAATGCTGAAGATCTTAAAAGGTTACGGACTCGCAACTTGTGGAAGATGGGAGAGAAGAACATGAGATTGCTCAAGTGGAGTACGGGTTTCGATCCTAATAGTGAGAGCCCTTTAACTCCGGTCTGGGTAACTCTAAAGAACTTGCCAGAATTTATGTACAACGAAGATACAATTCTAGAAATTGTTAAGTGTCTGGGTACACCATTGAAGATATGGATTCCTTTTGTTAATTGTGTTAAAGTCAATTGTGTTAGATTCTGGGTTAAAGTGGATGTATCGAAACCATTGGTTAATAAAGTTCAGATTAAGTTTATGGAGGATGATGTTTTCTGCTTCGAGGTCAGTTATGACTCGCACCCTAGTTACTGCAATATATGTAATCGCATTGGGCATATGGAAAAGGATTGTAAAAGAATTACGTTAAACCAGCAACAAGAAAAGATTGATAGTAACAAGGATTCTGCTTTATTAGAAAAAAAAATACAATTACAATTTCTCAGTTAAAATCTGTGATTATTGATAATGAAAGAATGATGGAATCTGTTGACAAGGAGTACAAAAGGTTCGGTAATATTAACCCTATTCTTGATACTGCTATATCTAAAGAGGTTGATTTGTCTTCTGGGTAAGGTGAGAAGCAACCAGTCATTAAAGACTCTGAGATGATTGAAGCTTTCCAAATGGTCCAAAGGAGTTCTTTGTTTGTGGAAATAGATGATTCTGACTTGAATATGGGTATCAACTCTCCAACTGAAGAAACTACGTGTAGTCTTTAGTGTTCCCCTACAAAAGAGCAGAAAAATGAAATGTTATTACACAATCAAAGCAGTCAAAGTAAAGATTTCACAAAAGTAAAAAATGAGAAGAAGACAAGAACTTGGAACAACAAAGACCCTATCTCCTTCAAATTACTGCAGTTGAAAAAGACTGCCAAACCTAAATCTTCTAAATAACAGTTAAACTACTTACCTGGAATTTAAGAGGACTGGGGAATAAACAAACTATTAGAAGATTGAGGTCCCTAAAAAGGTCTGAAAAGCCTGCTTTCATGACTATTCAGGAGCCATTGATACACACTTTTAATATTTCTAAAGTAGCTGGGAAGATTGGGTATAAGAACTACTTTAGCAACATCAATAACAAAATTTAGTTACTTTGGCTTGAGGATTATGAAACTGAAATTATAAGTAATGAAGAGCAAGTTGTACATGTGACTGTGAACTATTCTAATATGAACAAACAATTCAGATTATCTATTGTTTATGCAAAATGCCTTAGGTCTTTAAGGCTTGACCTTTAGGACTCTCTTAGGGAAATCAATGATAACACTGAGTGGATTGTGGTTAGGGATTTTAATACCATTCTCAATATGGATGGACAATTGTCATGTACTAGTGCTTGTTTAAGGAGTATGGATGATTTCAGTGACCTATTATGGATTGTAATCTAATAGATATAGGTTTTTTCTGGCTCTAAATATACATGGACTAATGGAAATAAATGGAGGAGGTTGGATAGTGTGCTCTACAATTCTGCTTGGATCAACTATTTTGACGGTACTAAAGTGGTTCATTTGGCTATGACGTGTTCAGACCATTCTCCTATAAGTATAACTATCTCCTCAAACCAAGAAACTTTCAAACCAACATTCAATTTTCTCAATATGTGGACTAGGCATCCTAATTTTCTTGAGATTGTGGAATGAAGTTGGTTTGGTTCTATGAATGGGGATCCTATTCAAATATTTTAGAGGAAGCTTAAGAGACTTAAAAGGGATTTGAAGACTTGGAATAAGAGGGACTTTGGAAATATCTTTGATTCAATCAAACAGATTGAAGAAGAAATTGTCTTTATGGAAAGCAAATACCATGATTCTAATGACATTAGTGACAAAGTTAATCTTGACAGAGCTAATGCTACTGACCTGGAGCTACTTGCAAGAGAAGACAGATTTCGGGAGCAGAAAACTCATACCTTGTGGGTGAAAGATAATGACAGGAACTCTGCCTTTTTTCATAACCTGGTCAAGAAATGAGCAAAAAGAAATAAGATTCAAAGAATTTGGGATGGTTCCCAGCAGTTGGATGATCAGGAAACTATCTGTAACTCTGTTGTTTCTTATTTTCACTCACTTTTGAATAATACTGATTGTGAAAATAATAATACTGATCTTATTGATGTTATTCCTAATCTAGTCATTGAAGAGGAGAATACATCTTTGATTGGGATTCCTTCTAAGGTAGAGATTTACAGTATTGTTTGTGAGTTGAATCCTAACGAGGCTGCTTGGAACGATGGTTACAATGCTAAATTCTACAAAGATTGTTGGCATATCATTTGTGATGAACTTTGTGAAGCTGTCAAAGAGGTCTTTAAGGGAGGGGATATTTCTATTGGGGTTTATGTATCTGTAATTTGCCTCATCCCTAAGATAAGCTCTCATAAGTCTTGGAAAGACTTTCGTCCTATAAGCCTTACCACTCTTTTCAACAGAATATATGCAAGGCTTATCAACAAGAGGCTTACTGTGATTCTCCCTAAGCTCATTTCTGAAGAGTAGGGTGTTTTTGTAGCCAATAGAAGTATTCAGGGGAATATTCTTATAGCTAGAGAGCTCTGTTATGATCTTAAGTTGAAATCTAAGGGGCAGCAACAACATAATCTTGAAGATTGATATGGAGAAGGCCTTTGATATGATATCTCACGGATTTCTCCATTCAATCCTTAAGTCTTTTGGGTTTTTTCAGAGCTTTCTTGACATTATAAAGCGTAATATTACTAACAACTACTTTTCTGTAATAGTTAATTGAGCCACAAAGGGTTTTTTCAGGTATAATCAGGGCTTAAGGCAAGGGGACCCTTTGTCCCCAAAATTGTTTATTCTAGCTGAGGATTACTTCATAAGGGGTCTTAATAAGTTAAATGAAGAGGATATTTCAATCAGATTCAAAGCAAGAGGTAATCATTTAATACCTTGTTTGGCGTTCGCTAATGACTTAACCATTTTTTGCAATAGCTCTGCCTCCTCTTGTTCAAAGATATCAGCTTTCCTGTCACGTTATCAAACAAATTATGCTCAGATCATCAACAACAATAAATAAAAGTTTATTATGGCTGATAACACTACTTTATCATGTATAAATGGAGTTGAAAGATGCTTTGGCATTAGACACAGTTTTATGCCCTTCAAATATCTGGGGGTGATGGTTAGGAACAAGAGAAGAATCAGTCATTTTGACAGTCTTGTCACTAATATAAGAGATACGAGTATGGATTGGGATGGTTGTACTCTCTCTTTTGGAGGGAGATTGATATTGATATAGTCTGTCCTTTCTGATCTTCCCTTGTATTATATTCAGAATACAACCATCCTCAAGACTGTAATCCACAGGGTTGAAAACTTATACAATAAGTTCTTATGGGGCAATAAAATGGAGACTAAAACCATCACTTGGGCTTCTTGGAAAAGGATAAGTAGGCCATATGCAGAAGAAGGTGTTAATATGAAGAAGATTGAAGATTTGTAGACAACCTATTATTATAAGCTCTGGTTTAACCTTAGAGCTAACTCTACTCTCTGGTCAAAGCTAATGTGTTCTATCTACTGTAAGAATCAACACCCTATTATTGTACCAATTCCTATTAGAATGTGAAGAGTTTGGGCCAAAATAATTGAAGTAAAAGACAGAGCAGACAAGCATATTTTTTGGGTACCAAGCTGTGGGAAGATAGACTTCTAGTTGGATAGGCGGTGTACTGAGAAGGCTCTAATCTACTTCAATGAAACAGACACCAGAAGCTTGTATGAAAGTACTAGGATCAATAGCTACTAGTCTAATGAATGCTGGGATTTGGTTAAGCTAAACTATATTGTGCCCTACACTGTGGTTGCTGGTATCCTGAAGTTTAAACTAAACAACAACCGAGATATAATTATATGGGCATTGACTGATGATGAAAAGTTTAACGCAAAAAGAACTTCGAATGTTGTTAGAGATACAGGAAATGAATCTAACATATTCAGGAAAATTTGGAACGCTGCAACTCCAAAGAAATGTTCATTTTTTTCTTTGGATGGTACTGATATATTGGCTCCCAACTGACACTAACTTGCTAGAAAAGACATCTTCAATTGGCCTCAAAGTGCCAGTTTTGTCAAAACGAGAAAAACACGAAACATGTCATGGTAAATCGCAATCTCTCCTGGACTATTTGGAATCATTTTAGTACTATTATGGGAATCAAGCTTAAAAGGAATATGATGATTCATCATTTAATACGAACCTGGTACTGGTCTTCTACAAAAATCTGTAGTGCCAGATCCATCATCCCTGCCATCATCGTCTGGATCATCTGGAGAGCTCGAAACTAGAAAAAGCATAAAGAAATGAATGTCACTTCCTCTTCATTAATCAAACAGGTAATCTACATAATTACTGCTTTAAATAACTCGAAGTTACTGAGAAAGAAGCACTGGGGAAAAGACTCCAAAGTGGCTATCCTCCTGGGCTGTGATGTTCAACAGACTAAACAATGTATTCCATTATCTCTTAAATGGAACGCCCCTAAGCTGAATCAGTATAAAATTAATACGGATGGTGCTTCAATTTCTACTTGAGAGGTCGGTGGTGGAAGGATCATCAGGAATAACGATGGAGTTATCATAAAAGAGTTTGGTAGAATTTACGGGAAAAATAGCTCGATTGTTGCTGAAACTAAGGCTCTTATGGATGGTCTTCTGCTTTGCAAGTCTCTGGGTATAGATAACCTCGACTTTGAAGTCGATTCGAGCATCCTAGTGGAGCTAATTGGGAAATGGAAAACTATATGGTACTTGGAACCCGCTATAAATTATTGCAGAAATCTGATAACTTCTAGAATGCTGATCAAGCATGTCTACAGGGAGCAAAATAAAGCCTCTGCTTGGATTACGAAGGAGGCTCTGGCTTGCAGAAGAGGCATCAATTTCGATCACCATTCTGACCCAAACCCGTTGAAAGCAATTGTCTTTCTTGAGAGTATCGGTCTTGGTTACATTAGCAACAGAGATGAGGATTGATTTGGGTTTGAAGTTTTCGGTGGATGGTTGATTTGGTGTTTTCCGGTGATAGGTGAGCTGAAGAAAGAGGAAGATGAAAGGTCGACGGCTTCACACCCTCATTGAAAGTTGGGTAATTTCAAAGGAAGGCCAATTTTTTTGTTAGTTCTCTCTTAAATGTGATTGTGAATTCTTTTGTTCAATTTCGCCCAAGTTATCAATAAAATACTAATTTTGAGTGGAAAAAGAAGAAGAAAAGATTGTACTAAACGTAGCTCGAAATTGCTTTTATTCAAGGTCCAGCCCAGCTTAAACAAAAAGACTTTCGAACAGAAATTGAAAATCCGCAAACCCTCACAAAAACCCGTCTTCTTCCTCGTTCTTGCACTAGGAAAAACACTAAAACGTTCCCTGAAAATGGCAGGCAGACTTGGGAAACGAGTGGTTCATTTCCCTAACCTCCCAATCAAGCTACTGATGCCGAACACTTACAACAACATCACAGAAATAGCACTGAAAACAATCCCATCGGCTTCCAAAATCGAAATCAAGCGAGTTCTCGAGTCGCTCTATGGGTTCGAGGTCGAGAAAGTGCAAACTCTAAACATGGATGGGAAGAAAAAGAAGCGAGGCGGTATTTTGATCGCGAAACCAGACTACAAGAAGGCCTACGTAACTTTGAGGAATCCGCTCTCAATTTCTAGGGATTTGTTTCCGATTCAATACGTCGAGGAGGAGAAGCGAAGCAAGAAGAAGGGATCAAGTTTCGTCGAAGAGGAGGATTCGAAGAACAAGCATTGGCTTGATGGTAAAGATAAGGAGAAAGTGAATGCAGGTGGTTATATGCGAGATAGGGGTTATGCTGGTAATTTAAAGAATCAGAGAGGTAGACGCTCCGGTGAAGGTGATGGCGACGGGAATCGGAGAAGTAGGGGTTCCGGTGGTGGTGATGCTGGAGCGGGGACAGCTAAGTTTCCCTGGAGCAGCATGAGGAGCGGTAGGTAGGATCTTATAACTCTGTTTTGGAGGCTTACAAATTTTAGCTGTTACAATGCTATGAACTTGGTGAAGGTCTTAATAATGATCTTTCTGTTTGAGTTTGGTGTTAGTGTATCATGAAAATGGTTGATTTTGGATGATTGAGCTTGAAATTTCTTAGTTTGATGGGTCTGCTGAGTTGCAGATACTATTGTATATTTTCTGTTTCTGCAAGAGATTTTGATTTAATTGATGTCGACAGTGGAAAGTGGAAGAAGAAAAATGTGATTTTTTCATAATGATTATTGAAATAATAGCTCCATTGCATTACATGCGAAGAGAATTTATACATAAATGTGAAGTTACATGTTTCACACTTGAATTCTGATTACACGGAGGCACCATAGCATATTGTATTTTGTCTTTAACATTGCTTGAGAAACCAGTCGAAGTTGGTTGTGGAAACATGATTATACATTAGGACGCTGATCGCCGCCTTCTAAAGCTGAATTGCTTGCCAGCAGGGTTTTGTCTATGCTGTTCGTCTTCTATTCCGTCCCCTTCTTGTTTTGTATGAAAAGATTTTTTTATCTTTCTCCAACCTGAGCTCCAACCCGATATACTCCTCTGCTTTGGGCCTATCTTTGCATACTCATGTTGCAGCTCAGAGTAGTCATTCTGTAGCTCTGCCATTTTCTTCTTTAAATTCTCAAGCTCTTCTTTTAGAGTCCCGATTTCCAACTTTGTTGAATACTGATTTTCATCCTGTTCAGAGATGTCATCATCTCTTGCGTCTGGCTCTTTCCTTTTGACTGCTGTTCTCAGTTTCATTTGCTCTGAGAAAAGGACCTGCATGTGTGGCTCTCTCATTTTAATCTAGACGATTAATTATTCAAGCTTGTAACCTAATCCTTGTTTGATAATTCAACTCGGCGAAGTAGTTAGCTGTTCCATTTTTTGGGTAGTCATATAACTCTTAGTCGAATTTAGTGATCTTCATTCTAGATTATATATCATATGCAACAACGGCCTTAGTGATATCAGCTGTTACACGTATCCCTCAAATAGATCCATTGTTCTCATAGGACCAGGTGCCTCTGCTGTTGGCCATTCTATACTTCATTTTCATAAGGCTAACGCTATCATACATGTTAGTTTAATGACGAATGGGTTCTTTATAGTATGGTTGGTCTTCTTTCTAAAACCTTTGTGTTAACTCAGCAAATAAGGTTAAGTTATAACATTAGGCTAGTTATGTGCAGTATTGTAAAAAGAAAATGCACTCTTATTGCTCTAGTGCCATGCGATAATGTGTATCTGTAGATTGACACATCACGGTCTATCAAGCGACTACCTGTGTTTGACCTAATTATGTTAGATTCTGTTATATTTTAATATCTCTCTCTGTATATATATATATATATATATATATATATATATTGTTCTCTGAGTTAAAATTTGGAACAATATCTTGTTCTTGATGGAATTGTAGTAGTTAGGTTTACTTACTCCTTCAACTTGGTGCTATTTAGCCGGAGGATGTACTGAACAATCAGAGGAAAAATTCAGAATTTCAGATGATATCCCACAAATTTTAGATTAACGGTTGTTGGAAATGCTCATTTAAAGTCATATTGCTTGAAAGTTACCTGTGGGGATGATTTTCATCTATTACAGATTTACACCTACAGAGTATAATTTTTGTAAAATTCCTATTTGGATTTAATAGACAAAAACACTAATGGTACTTACTTATGGTAATATCAAAGCCAGTATTGTTTGATCCAACTTCGGGTCAATCTCCTAAATTTCTAAGTGATGGTCTGTTATATGTCTTGGCATCACTTACTCTTGTGCTGTCGAGAACAATTTTTTTAAACCTTGAGAATGATATGGAATTTAATTTTGTACCTGGACAATAGTCCTCAGAGGCAACCGCTCGTTCTTTGTAGCATGCGCACATGCATCGAGAGACAATCTGTCACACTTCATTGTTCTGCACAACATTCTCCTTTCTTGCTCAGATAGGAAAGGATGAGTCTGAAACAAACACAACTTAACAAGATTGTTAAGTTACAAGACTTTGGTATAGATTAAGAGTAAAATAGAGATTGAATTAATAACCTTTAGGTAAGTATCAATAGCTCTATATAGACCATCATTGCATTGTCGACCATTTTCTGGCAGCGCTTCAGCTAGTACTTGAAACTTGGTAACGGAGAGATTAGGGTCCTGCGCAATCTCTGCAAGGTAGTTTTCTAATAGCTTATTGATTTTGGTACTCCCAGTTTTTTGTTGCCGTCGCTGTTCATGTATTAAGAAGTACTCCAATATCCTATGCACTGCATCTATGTTGTGCATTGAGAATTGTTCGGTTGAACTACACAAGTATAAGACATGCAGCTTTGATTAGTTCAAGTGATAATTGTAAGTGCTGTCCCTATAGTACGTGGAACAGAAACGAACTTGCTCGGTTCTGAGGTTCTAACTTACTCTCTTAGTTTGGTATCAGTAGTAGTAGTTTTGTTTTTGCTTCTGTGTAAGGTTAGCACGTATGTTTATTTATAGTATATATATTAGTAGTATAGTCAAGCTTAATCATGTAGGTTTAAATGTAAATAAGGCTTTAAATTATTAAAAAAATATTTTATCTCCCTTGTAAAACAACCTATTTATAGTCTTATGTAATGAAAACTTAAATATATTTATAAATAAAATACAGCTTGAAAATTATACATAGTAATGGGTATATTTTTTCAATTTTTCAAAGCCTAAGCCGAAGACTGTTCCCTAAGGATGATAAGAGACTACTACTTGAGCAGGTTTGTGATAGGGATAACTCACTTAGTAGGATTTCCCTGGTCTTCATTTTTATAATTAGGGATTAATAGGTCGTCCACCGTGGCATCTTCCAACTGCATACTCACTCTCTTTTCCAGGTCCGAGATCAAAGCCGGAGATGCAGAGTACAGCATTGCTGTTCTCAACATCTTCAATAAGAACTTACATGAAACAGCTCCCTTTTGAGGAGGTAGTATACTTACTAAGCTTTCGATAATCGTCTTTTGTTCCTTATATCCGGTACCACCATCTTCCATTTCTCCTTTAACAATTCTAACCTGCAATTCGTTTGGACCAACTCCATATCCACGTAGTCCTTCCAACTCCTCATTCATACAAGGCAACCATCTATACGCATAATGTATGATGAAGTTAACTATGACCTCTGGCTTTGTCCCTTTTCCTCTGATTGTGGTCATTACCCTCATATAGTGATTAAATTGAAGGGTAGCTACATCCTCGAACATTAACGACAGTCCTCCATTATTTTCTATGTTGTCACTTGAGTTGTATCTTGAAGCCTTCCAGGCAATTGAGTCGCAACATCTTCTTACGATTTGGAGGTTTTCTGCCCAAGGAGATAAAGAATTACATGCTTTAAGAACAGTTATGCTGTCCTTCCATGAAGCAAGAACTACGAATGTGATAAACGCTTCGGTCTTAGAGATGAGATTTCCGTCTTCAAACTCTTCTGTCATGTCTAGATATTCTGAGGCACATCGCAGTGCAGCTGTATTGTAAGGGTTAAGATCAAATGCATGACCATAGCAGAACTTCAGAATAGTCTCAAATGTGTCAGATCCACCTGGGAAGTGTTCAAGCTTAATATCATAGCCACAACTTGAGATTGGATGCTGAAGTTCTTGTCGGCCGATATAGCCACATTTAGATGCCAAGGGATACTGTTTCAGGAAAAACAGATGAAAAAATATGAATATGGTAGACCCTTTGCTGATTGCTGTTTAAAAACCAATTTAATAAACTAATATTTTTTGTGAAGCAAACAAGTTTTTTACTAATAAAAAATGGAAATAAAATGTTTTTTTGGGAAAATTTAATTGAAAAATAAAAATAGAAAATATTTTGACAGAACAAAAGCACTCTTAGTGGCTCAGTTATGCAGCTAGGTCTTTGTCTGAAGCTTCGCATCGAGGTATAAAATTACTATCTTCTAAAAAGAGTATGTAAAATGGGAACTCGTATCTTATTTTCTTCTTGTATTACCTTGTGAACATGAAATGTGATATCTTGAACCTGGATTAATAGATCTGTTGGGATTCGAGAAGTGACAAACCTGCATAAACATAGAGACAGACACTCAAGTAAAATGCAAGTCTACTCGGAAACATTTACATAATCTCCGAATCATACATCCGTTTCCCTATGAATTCTAGCAGTTGGCTTAATGTAGGTAATTTATATTACCACGACTTTTCTCTCTTCTCGAAGCTAGTGGTTACAGTCATGACTTTGTTGGTCATGATGATGCATTGCTCGTTAACTGCATCCCTCCCATCGAAACTACTCTCCAGATTCTGTGGCTGAATCGAGGCAAGAGGTTTTATGTCCTCCTGGTTGAAAAGTTGTATCAAAATTGTTGATTCAGTTTTCGAGTTTTCAAAAGGGATTGATAGATTACAGTAGGGCATGGTATAATGAATGCGAGAGAAGCTAGTCTTTGGATCATTTGCTGTGTAGGGTTTAAGTGAGTGGCTTGGTTCTGTTTTGGGTATTTTATTACAAGTATGGATACTTGGACAAGGATGGTTGATCTGGTTGTCATGTCTGTTCAACAACAGAATGTTGGAAATGAATTGTCTATTTTTGAACCACTGCCTCATCAAGTGGACCTAGTTGATTTTGTGGCTTCAACTATGCTATATTATTTATAATTGGTAAACCCTATATATCCCCTCAAGAAAACTATATACTGACCATCTAACGTCAACTTATTTGTGACAACTAATGTCGACTCGATGCGTGCGTAAAAAGAACAGCACACTTAAGTTGGTTGTTTGAAAAAAGACAACTATAATGTCGATTCACTGTATCGACATTAGGTGCGCAAAAAAAGAGTAGCAAACTTAAGTCGACATTGAAAAAAAACGAGGCAGTATATAATGTTTCCGAGGCAGTATATAGCTTTTACATTTATAATTATATATTTTGAATGTTTGAAGTTTTCTATTTGTGATCTTAAGCCGCATCTTGAATCTGTATACCCTAGACTAGTCCGATGGGGCATTTTAAGGGTAGGGTCTATCCGGAATCAACCCAACACAAAGTCCTCAGTGACCCACAATTTACAGTTTTCGTCCTTGGTTATGCCAAGCTGGCTGGAACTTATGCTATGCTTGAGCATTGCTAAACTTTTGTTCACGTTTTTATTTTCTAGCTCTTTGGTTTCTGGGCTTATCCCAACCAATTTAGATTCCAGCCATCTAGAGGATACAAAGATTTAACTCTACTGCATTCTCAAGATCAGCTCGAAACCTTCTTTATATTAAAACAACACCACGCCAGCTAATTTACCAGTTTGGTTGCCACATTTTGATGAATTACATAAGAATCGAGTCGAGCTAAATACTTTTGGTTCAAGTACTTTGAGCCGGCATTCTTTTGACAGCTAACCAATTACTGTGTGAACACGCTGGGCTTTGCCATAAGATGAAGTTGCTTAAGAGGAAATCAAGGAAAAGAAAAGAAAAATGTTTAACGATCTGGGTTATCAAAATTTATAAATTTGAATTTCATTTAAATCTTTAGTAGTTTATTTTAAGTGGGAAACTAAGAATTTTTGTATACCTTAAATCACACTGATACATTTAGGAAAACGGATTTTAAAAAAACCGTTAACATTTATTTTTTATTCTATAGGTTAAAAATGACGCGGGTTTGATGTTAAGCGATGCTCTGAGAATTTGTTAAATTTCATTTATTTTGTATTTATTGTTTTGCCGAGAAAAAACATATCGGCCAAAAAAAGCATTTTTTTTTAATTTTTAATTTTTAATTTCTAATTTAAATATTTAATTCTTTTATTATAGTTGTACAAAACTAATTTTATTTGTTTGTTTTTTAATAATCTATATGTTTACTCCATTATACTTATATATATATATTTGTCAATTAGGATTTAGCATTTAACTTTTTTTAATATCGAAAATATTTTTATCGAAAATATTTTTTTATTAAGATAATTTTTTTATTCTCTCTCAGCAAAAAAAAAAATTACATTCGCAAATACACCACCATCGTTGTTTTTATTTTAACGCCTAGAACTTTTAAAGCGACCAACACAACAAAAATCATTCATATTTTAAATATAATAATTAGATCTCACTCTCTCTTTTAGTCTTTTTTTTTCTTTTCAAATTAAAAATTCTTCTTCTCTCTTTTCTTCTTTAGTTTATCTTGATCGATTTTTGTGTTACAAAGGTTTTATAATGATTTATTGTATTTTAGATAGTTTATTTGTAATTTTTTTTATTAAAAAAGCAAGGGTATAATAAATGTGAAAAAGATGATGCCCCAATATAATAGATACGAAATGCAAAACTTTTCGCATATATGTCTGAGTACAATAAATACGAAATGCAAAACCTTAAGTATAATGCAAAAATTATAACTTACAAAATTAAAATAGAAAACACGGTTAAACAAAATGCAAAATTCGAAATCAAGATTAGATTTGAATTTTATTTTTAATTTTTGCATAAGTACGAAATGCGAAACCAAAATTAATTAAAATACGAAAATACGAAATCGGAGTTAACTCTCGATTATTTTTAAGTTATTTGAAATGAAAAAATAGGATTAAATAAAATACAAAAGGTTAAATTTGATTTTTTTGTTTAAATGTGAAATGAAAAACTAGAGTTAAACGAAAAAATGAAATACGAAACAATATTTAAATTTGAAATTTTATTTTATTTAAGTGCGAAATGTGAAACTAGGGCTAGACGAAATGCGAAATGTGAAACCAAGGTTAACTGATGTGAAAAAAAAACTGAATTTTTTTAATTTATCGATCTAGTTTTGTTCGTCTTAAACAATGATACTTTGAAATGTTATTTTCGAGCTAAAATTTGAAAGATACAAACTTTTAAAAATTTAAATATTAAAATAAAAAAACATTATTGAGAGAGAAAGAAAATAAAAAAATGAGAATTATCAAGGAGTAATTTGAAAAAAAAAAGTGGTTTAAATATATTTTAATAAGATGGAAATTGGAAATTGAATTGTAATTGAATTTGTAATTGAATATTAGATTATAAATCACCATAATTTTTATACTATATATATTTTGAAAATATTGGTTAATAAAATTATATTATATTAGTTTTCAATTTTTTCAGATTTTAATTTTAATTTTATACCACCCAAAGTCGATTTCAAACGGGATATAAATAGGGTGCCGGAAATAAAATTTTAAAAATAAAAAAAAGATCTTAACAAAAAAATCACCTATTAAAAAAAAATCTACTAACCATAAAAACAAATTGAAATTTCATTTTGTACTATTTAAAATCACGATTATATCGACAAAAAATAATATCATTCATAAAAATTATAACCTTCTGAGTAATCTAAAAATAAATTTTATAATTGTTAGTAGTAGTAGTATTTGATATGATACGTTTTGGTTGATAGATCTAATTGCTAAATTGATATACAACTATAAATATAAGAATTCAATAAACTAAAATAATGATAGATTTTTATTCGTGAGATCAATCATATATTAAAGTGATCTTTATTTATAAGAATAGATTATCGGTTACGGAAAGCGAAGATTACACAAATGTATTTAGCAGGTAAATTAACTATTCTCTTTGTATTGCCAAACATGTTACGACACAATTTTGTGTCGGCTTCTTTTTTTTTTACTTAACTAGCATACCATAATTTAATATGCTTAAATTTCAAGCGGACTAAGTAATTACATTAAGCATATTTCATTTTAATCAGTTTCTTTGTATTAAACGCGAAAACATGGACTAATATCTGTGTAATATCTAGAACGTTTGCTATTTTTATTGTGTCGATACTTCTAAATTTTGATCATGTATATTAAAGGTGAGCAAAAATCGAAAAATAATCAAACCAACATACCAAACTAAATTGAAATGGGTTAGTTTGGTCCATTTAAAAAAAATAAGATTGGGCTTTGATTTTTATTTTTCAAATCGAATTACAATTGGTTGGTTTTTGGTTTGTACAGTTTCGTTACCCAACCAAACCAAACCGATCAAATCCGGTGGTATATATTATATTTATGTTCTACTACATTTAAAGCATCTACCAGGCTTGCCTGAGTCGTTAAGTGAGAATACTTAAGATGGTACAAAAGTTGTGTCTGAATCAAATGAAGAAATAATAAGAAGCATATTCAACCAGAGTCTCACAAAAACACGGTAGTACACACATAAAAATAAAGTAGTATATTTGATCCTAACTCGTGGTGCCAGCAACGTCGTCCAAAGAGAAAAAAAATGTATGGTTCAAACCAATCACAACAAAACAATAACCATACCGCTCTAAGGAAGCCATTTGCTCTGTGCGAAAAAATGACCATATAAGAGAATGATGAAATTAATACTACACGAAGGGATCGATCTGGTGGACACTTCTACAAAATGAATCAATAGAAGTCTATTGCATAGGTTGTCCCAATCATGTATTTTTATCGATGATCAGATCAACATCTGTGTTTGAATTCACCATTAATGTTTTTTTGGTATTTTTGTGTTTTAAAATTTATGAAAGGACAGTGTTGAGTTTAACAATTTATTCCCGCATACAACGCCAATTTGGTGAATTAAAATCCAATTAGATGGATCTTGGTGAATTAAAATCCAATTAGATGGATCTAAATGTGTAAATTGATAAGTTAAATAATATAATAATTCAAGATAATTCAAGATAAACCAATAAAATATTTGCGTATTTGGAAGATTTTTATTACATAGAAGCTTGACTCGTTCATAGAAAGAAGATATGTAAATAGACAATATAAGATACGTTAACTCATTATTATTAATTACATAATCATGCATATTATTATGTTAGTAACATGTATTCCACTTACTTCTTATTTTTTTATCCAAACTACAACTCGATGCTTTTACTAAATAGAGGATCGGTAATTTGATTGGAGAAATATATATAAACATATAAAAATAAGTATTTAGAAAACTCGAGTTACAAATGGTACATACTAATGAGTCCGGATTCTGTCACCATATTTTATAGGAACCGGACAGGGTCAATTCAGACAAAGTCTACTTAACCGGACAGGGGCAGTTTGGACACCATCATCCATTGGGTTGTTCGAACAGAACTAAAGTATTTAAAACCTAATCACTTCTTGACTAAGCTGCCTGTTCCCCTACTTAGAACTCATGGGTCCTTAAACTCGACCCGGGTCCATTAAACACGACCCGAAAGCCCATAAAGCCCAAATATAAGGGTATAAATACCCAACCACCAACATTAAACGAGGGTAATGAAAATTAAATACAACGAGGCTGCTTAATTCTCCCTCTACACTCTACCCAAACATTAAATACTCACAAAACTCCACAAAATTCTAAACATAAATTACAAACTTACCCTCACACGAAAACAAAACACACCACATACAACATTTATTTTTATAAAATATCCCTTAGTATGACATAAAAAATCACATATGTAAGTCCTTGAACCAAAGGCTAAAATGGTTTTTCCATGTGTTGTATTTAAATTTATTAACCTCGTATATTTATAACCATAACTCGAATATTTTTTCCAAATAAATAGATGTTTTATTTTTAAGATGAATAAAACAAAAACCACAAGTGATATATTTTGAGATTTGTTTTAATTATTTTTCACAATTTTTTTGTACTTGTTTTTGCAAGTTACTTGTACTTATTTTTGCGAGTGTTATTCTTGCAAATTATTTGTACTTATTTTCACAATTTTTTTTCAGGTGGTTATTTCTCAAGTTATGGGCTTTGAACAATAATTCGTCATTTGAATATCAATTTTAATGACAAATAATCTTTGAACTTTTAAAAGTCCGCTAGTAGTCTATAGACTATCTAGTTTGGATAAAGTTAGTCCCCCGCATATGTGATTAATGTAAAACTGTCACTTGACACCAAACTCAATATAAGCTTGTATCACTAATGATCCATCGAATTTAAGTCAAGTTCAAATGTAGGCAATGTTAAATTCGATGGACCATTGGTGATACAAGTTTCTGTTGAGTATGGTGCCACGTGACAACCTCACATTAATTAACAGATGTGGGGGGCTAACTTTATCCAAACTGGATAGTTCAGGGACTACCAGCAGACTTTCGAAAGTCCAAAGACTATTTGTCACTAAAATCGATAGTCTATGGACGAATTAATGTTCAAAACCTCAAATTATATGTACTTATTTTTGCAAATGCTATGTTCGCAAATTATTTGCACTTATTTTTGCAAGTCTACTGAAAATAAGAATAAATAGAGCCAATATTCACAAAATGTAAAACTTCTTCAATTACAATCGATACCGCAAAAAATGTAAATCATAATAAAAACTAATAAGCGTAAAAGAAAACAACCTTCTCATTTTTGTGTTATGATGTTGTACATAATTAAAAATATACATAAATTTTCAATAATCAAAACAACGCGATCGAAACACATTACTAAAACCAGAAACAATAGCCATAGTAAGCTACTACTCTATAGATTAAAAAGTCAAAACCGACAATAACTAACGAGTGCAACAAACATAATAGTATAAACTATTCATTAAATTAAAAAAAAAACAAAAAAAACCAGAGAACAAACAAATTTGAAGAAAAGAACCCTAAGAAAAACTCAAAGCTAGAGACAAATCATCACTGTTTCCGCCATACCGATTGATAGAAAAAACAATAAAAAGCCAAAACTATTTAAAATGGATAGTTCAAAATGCAAAAATCTTCTAGTAAAAATACAAAAGCAATGCAAAACGACATAGATGATAACAGTTAACAAAATATATATATATATATTGAGAAATAGAATGAGGAGAAGAATAATGGCTAAGAAATAATACACTCATTTGTTTGAAATCAAATATATATTGGTATAATATTTACCGAAAGTAGCTTTTTCTTACTTTTTTTATTTTATTTGATGCTTTATTTAATTAACCATTATATATTTTAATTACCATTTAATACCTATTTAGTTTTAGTTATTTATAAAAATTTATATTATAATTTGTACATAATATGTATTCATAGTGTAAATAAAAAATTAAACTATTTATTTTATTTATTATTTATCTTTTCGTAATTGGACTATTTGTTTCAACCGGGTAATCGTCATTATTTCTCTAATATAAGGGTAAAGTTATTCCTCCGTCATATTTTTCATTTCTCCTATAATTCAAAGTGAAATAACACTATTAC
The DNA here is from genome assembly GCA_036936605.1 of Limnanthes douglasii subsp. nivea. Lineage (NCBI taxonomy): Eukaryota > Viridiplantae > Streptophyta > Magnoliopsida > Brassicales > Limnanthaceae > Limnanthes > Limnanthes douglasii. The sequence continues at coordinate 305,384,967 of JAUPFV010000001.1, forward strand.
TTGCTTTTACTATTTTACCTTTATTTTACATTCTAATTTATTATTTGATGTCATTAACCATTATGAAACTCTTATATCAACAACTACATCATTAATCCAAATTAAATCCAACATATATGATTTAGCTTCTAAAATTAAACCCTAAAAACAAAAAAAAAAACGTTAAATTTCTTAAAGATTATTCATGGAAGTGGAAGACACTCAAACAAACAAAAGATTTGACATCGGAGAACATCACCCAACCAACCAATAAGATAATTTAATCTTGTTTTTTATTTTTACATTCATGTAACTTGAAAATCCGAGACAGTTTCAAAATTCTCGATTTGTGCAGGTTTTAGCGGAAAACAACTGATTCCGAGACAGTTTATCGGAATCATATGTTTTTGCACAGAACAACTGCTTCCGCGATAATATCTTGGAATCAGATGTTAGCAGAAACAACTGATTATGAGATAGTGTCTCAGAATAAGTTGTTATGTGCAAAAACATCTGATTCCGAGATACTATCTCGAAATTGTTTTCCACTAAAAACTGCAAAAAATCAGGATTTTTGAAATGGGATTGGTTATTTTGTTGTGAATGGTTGGGATGATGGTATAATTTAATTTAGTTTCTAGATTTAATAGGTTTGTGTAAAGTTATAGAAAGTGTTAATTTGGTATTTCATTTACGGAGGAAATATCAAAGTGGGGTCTTTGTTTATTTATGGGGGAAATAAAAAAATTGATGGGAGAAATAGCTTCACCCCTAATATAATTCAATTAGAAAACGGTTTACTACAAATAGAATAATGAAAATTAAATAGTTTAAAATTGAAACTTCAAAATTTTGTTTGTTTTTAAATGTATATCTTTTTTTCCAAGAAAGAAAAACTTTTATTCATAAAATTGAAGTATATATCATGTTTGACTGTTGAGACTCGTATTTTCACTTGATTATAATGAATGATGTTGAAATGAATATATTTTGCCTATTGCTAATTGCTTTAATCTTCTGTTTTTCATCATTCGTATTTGGTTCTCCATAGCTTCAATGGGTCTCTTTATCTCCAGCTTCTCTTTATTTCCAGCTTATTCTCCAACTTCTTCATCTTTCTCCTTTGATTCAGTTATTCTATTCAATCCTTTTATGTAGCATATTCTCAAACTTCTATTGTTAGTGTTCTGTCACCTTCAGTGTGTGTAAGTGTATTCTTCTTTTACATTCAAGCTTTTTAGCAAAATAATAGCATTGAGAGGGGCAAAGGATTCAAGATCCTAGAAAGAATAATCTTCCCTAACTTTCAAAGTGTATTTGGAAATCCAATCTTCCACTGAGTTTTTTCTTTATATATATGTTTTAGCACCATTTGGGGATGAAATAAGTTTCTACAACAGCTCAATACTTTAGTCATAAACCAGGGAACTTTCCAAATGCTAACATGTTAAACAATAAGAGTGAATCAATTTCTGCATCTACTGCAATGATAGACGAGCATTTACCTAAGAGGGAGCCTTGTGCAATGATAAGTTCACCAACATTGTTCCTTATAATAAAACCACTGCTAGACTAACCATTATTTAATGATAAGCCATCACAGTTAAGCTTGAATCTGTTTATTGGGGGTGGATGCCATTTAATGTATAACTAGTTTTTTTGTATTAGACATTTGGTTAAAACATTGAATATGTCTAGCCCTATGATGATCCTTACTCCAGTGTTTTAACTTAATAAGTTGTGCTATATCTAAAGTAGTAACTAGGTACATAACATGGTCAATAATAGATTTGGCAGAAAATGGTGAGTTGTTATGTTTAGTTTTATTTCTTGCATTCTAGATAGACCATACTATTAAAGAAGGTAGAATAGTTCTCACATGTATTTTTTTATTGTAGATAAGAGACATTTATTTACAATATGATTAATAGTCATGTGTTGACCTATGATGATGTCAAATACACTAGAAAAATGTTGCCATACTTCCCAAGAGATTGGGCAACATACAAATATGTGATTTAAAGTCTCACATTCAGTGCAAAACTGGCACTTAGATGCTAGATGGAATCCTCTAAGTTGAAGGTTTGAGTCTACTGGTATTAGATTATTTAGTGTTCTCCACAGGGCTATTGAACATTTTTTAGGTGAGATGTTATTCCATATTTTATTTTTCAAGTTAGATTTTAGATGTTTAGGTCTGGTTTCATTCCAAGTGGATTTTAGATTGAATTTACCATCTGGAGAAAGTTTCCAGATGATAGAATCCTCATAGTTGGATTAATTGGTATATTTAGGATTCTGATAATTTCTTTTGAGAATATTACATCAGTATTGAGTTTAGGTATATTTCATTTAAAATTATTCCAGAATTCATGAACCTTTGATTGCATGTACCAAGTGTTTATTTCATTAGGTTCTAGATTTATTAGTGGATTAGAATGATTCCATTTATTTAGATAAAAGTCTATATTACCTTTACTAATAATCTAAAAGATATTTTCCTCAGCTTGGAAACTGATTTTAGTTAGTCTCTTCCATACTTTTGAGTGTGATTGTTTTGCTAAGACTTGTAATGGGTGTAGCTTTGAACAATAAGTAGCATGCATTAGATTTTCCCATAAAGTTTTGTTCTCTCTAAATTTCAACCAGAGTTTGAATGAAAATGTAGTTTGAATATCTGAAAGATCCCTAACATTTAGACCATTTTCACTGTAAGTTTTACAAATTTTTGTCTAGTCAGTCCAAATTATAGTATTTTTAATTTCACTATAACCCTAGAGAAATTTATCAAGAAGCTTGTTTATTTTGTTCATAACATTCTTTGGTAAAATTATACTTTGCATATAGTAAAGAGGGAAAATTGGAAGGACTAATTTAATCAAAATCAGCCTTCCACTAAAAGATAATGATTTGGAATTCCAGTTGCTAATATTTGATCTTATTTTTTCAATTAGTTTATCATAGTAACTCTCGTTATTAGATAAAAAGATAGGTATTCCTAAATGTTTGAAGGGAATGAAGTCGTGTCTAAATCATAGAGTATTTTCTAAGTAACTAATGCGTTGTTTAGTCATGATTGATGGATATATAAAGGTGGTCTTTTGTTTGTTAATTTGTTGACCAGATAATTGTTCATAGATATCAAAGAAAGTGCAGAGTTTTTTTAACAATTTTTATTGATCCATTAAACAACACAACATCATCTGCAAATGTTAAGCAGTTGATGTTGAGTGAACCTCTGGTTTTGTAAATGAGTTGAGGGATTTGGGATGTAATTTTATTAATACCTCTTATTAAAAGTTCTTCTGCTATAATAAAGAGAGAGGGGGATAAATGATCCCCCTGTCTGATACCAATACTTGATTTAAAGTATCCATATGTTATTTCATTTATAATAACAGATTAGTAGATGTTTTTAATTCCGATTTTGATTAGATTAATAACATGGTTGTTAAATCCAAAAGTCTGCATTACTTAATATATGGATTTAAAACTAACTTGTCAAATTCCTTTTTCATATCTAGATTGATAATTATATTACTACCTCTACATTTTTTATTAAGGTCATGTACTATTTTTTGTATGATTAGGATGTTATCCTGTATATTTCTATTAGGTACATAAGTTCATTGTTCCTTCGATATAATTTTAGGTAGTAATATTAACAATCTATTATTGATTAGTTTTGAAATTATTCTGTTAAAAATAGAGTACAAGCTTATTGGTCTAAAGTCTGACCAGGTTTTAGGTGGATTGATCTTAGGAATTAAACATATTGAGGTTGCAAACATGTCTTTTGGGAATATTGGGTTATTAAAGTATGTAATTATAGACATAGATAAATCATCTTTAATAATAAACCAACATTCTTGATAAAATCTGGAGTTGAAACTATCAACTCCAGAGATACTATTGTTGTTTAGACTTTTAATTACTACATGGATTTCATCAATTGTTGTATTTTCTAGTATTGATCTATTATCTTTGTCATTTAACAATTTAAGGATTATGTGAGGTTCAAATTTTTGGTCTGAATCACTTGTTTGATAGTTTAATAACTCTTTGAAGTACTTGACTACAGATTCACCTATTAAGCTTTGGTCTTCTAAGAGTATATCATTATCTAATATCTCATTCATTTTGTTCCTATTTCTTATCTTTTTAACAAAATTGTGAAATATTTTAGTATCATTATCTCCATCTTTTAACCATGTTGCAGCACTTTTTTGCTGCCAGAAAGTTTCTTCTCTGGCAAGCAAAGTTAAATGTTGAGCCCTTAACTTAGAAAGATTCATTTTGTTATCTAGGGTATTATATTGTTCAAGTAGACATTCAACTATCTTCACTTCCTCTTCTATTTTTTCAATACAATCAAATATATTACTAAAAACTTCTCTGTTCCATATTTTTAAGTCTCTTTAACTTGTACCAGAATGAATGGATTAGATAATTAATAAAAGGTGTTGTATCTATTGGTATAATCGAGTTATTTTTCAAATTCCTGATGTTGTATCCACATGTTTTGAAATTTAAATGAAGGTTTAAGGTCTGTAGATATTATTGAGACTATTATCACTAAAGGTGAATGATCCGAACCAGTTCTGGCCAAATGCTTACCCTAGTGATATCAAAATATTCTCTCAAATAATCATTGTGTAAAACCATGTCCAGGTGTTTCCACTTATGATTATTGGACCAGGTGAAATTTGACCTTGTAAATCAAGGGTCCTCAAGATTACAGTCCAATATCATATTATTAAATTCATCAATTCCTTTAATACACAAAGTTTCACAATTCAGTTGTTCTCTTGCGTTGGAGATTGTATTAAAATCTCCTACAACAAGCCCATGTTTATTATTTTCAGACAAGTTTCTTAATTGGTCCCAAAGAGACAGTCTTTGGGCTCAATTACATTTTACATAAAGTATGGTAACCAATACTTCTTTCTTGATAGCAGAATGGTGTACCATAGTGTGAACTAATTGATCAGAGTTAATGAGTATCTGTATGCTGTAGTGTTTTCTCCATAAAACCATATTTTATTGTTTGTATTACTAAAGGATATTTCAAAACCAAGTTTTTTAGTTGTCTTTTCTATTTTTTCAATAGATATAATAGGCTCTTGCAAAACTATCAGATCTATTGAATATTTTTTGACAATATTTTTAATTCTTCTTAGGGTAACTTGATTCCATACTCCTCTAGCATTCCAATTGAGGAATGTTATAGTCAATTTTTATAAGTTTTTGAGGATCTAACAGATCTTTTGATAATCAATGGCTTTTTTATTAGATTATTTTTGAGTTATTTGATCTTTGTCCTGCTGGTTTTCCTAACAGTTTTACTATATATATTTTTTTCATTTTGTTTGGAGACAGGAGAATGTTGTAGGCTTAGGGTTGGTCTGTCATTTTGATAAGGGCCAGTGAATTCATTTCCAGAGGAGTTATCTTCATTAAATATGTTAAATGAATTGCTTAAATTGATGGATTGAATTGCTTCAATCACATCACCTTCATTAATGTCTGGTGGAATATTATGTTGGTTGAAAATAAGGCTATTCTTTTCTTGTGTTCTCTGTTCATATAGGTTGAAAACTTGTTTTGTTTTATTATTATAAGGACAATCACGAGTTACATTGTTTGAGCAGAATTGTATTCTCTATTAAACTCATTCTTTTCAGATTCTTTTAAATTGTTTGAATTATCATGTTCAGTGGAGTTCAGATTGTCGGATTCAATTAATACTGACTTTAGTTTTGGGATCCAGATTTCATTAGATTTTCAGTTTTTTTTGTTGAATTCCTTTTTTAATCTTTTAATTTTAGTTCCTCCATTTTACATAACATTTCATTATGTCCAATACGCTTGCATTTTTTTTACAGTAAGCAGGGATGTCATTGTAAGTGACATCCTGCCATGTACCGTCTCTTTCTCCAAAGCTTATCCAAATTCTTTGGGGAAGGAGACTTGAGTCCAAGCTTTACACATGTTAAAGCTTGGACGCTTTCTAAAGGGTATCCACACTGCCAAAGGCAATCCTATTGCTTTGGAAATGTTCTTAATAGAGTCTGGGTTATACATATATTCAAGTATTTTTTGGAACGAAACCCAAATGAGACTCAATGGAGACTCTCGTTTGGGGTGAAAGTCAGTAGAAAATTTGAGGATTCTGAATAAAAATTGACCTATATTTTTAACAATTGTTTTCCAAAATATTTTGACATAATCGAAACTATAAAATTCTAAAAATATATGTCTTTAATCCCACTTAAAGGCACTAAAGCTACCTAAGAATCTAAATGATGCAAGGTAAGACTTAAAATCATCCATTGAGGGGGTTCCGAAAGAGAATTTAGCGCAAAGTGATTTTAAATAGAGAATAAAAGATTGACTTATCTGATTCCCTGGAATCAAACAAATTTGTAGTCCTCCTCATCTCCACTGGATACATTAGCATGCACGAACACCTTCCTTAATTCTCCATTTAGTTCTGAAGTCTGTTTCCTTGTGCTCTTCACCATTTCAGCATAAGATCTCCTTGTGTTGTTTGTTTGAAGAACTGCAGGAGCCTCTTCATACATTGGTTTGTTGAAAATTTCATGGTGAGTTTCTTCAGGTTGCATGTCGCCTTTAGAGTCTTGAATCAACGAGAAATGTTCTTGATAAAACTTTGATTCTTCATGAGGGATTTTGTCTTGTAATTTAATGGAGGAATCATTGATTTGTTCTTCAAGATGAGGAACGGAAGATTGTGACTCCAAATGTGTTCTAGGGTTTAGAAAGGGGAAATGGACATGAATGGAGAGAGAAGAGGATATCGATTAGGTTGATTTAGTGGCCTAGACATCAAGAAAGCTTCTTGGGTTTTTTGGAGCCCCATTTCGCCTCCCTTACTATTCTATAATTTAATATCCAAAAACGTAGTCCATATCAAACTTCTGCAGATATGAACAATTCGTATGACTCAAGAACCAGTAAGAGCAAGAATAAATGTGTATTTTAAATGTATATAATATTTATACATATGTTTTTTATATAATTTATGTATATTTTATATTTGATGAATTTTCCTGTATGAGATCCTAATATTCATGTTTTATATCTTGATTTATATTTAAAATTTGTTTTGTAATTTTGCAATTTTAGTAATTTGGAATTCAAAATTTTGTGATTTTTATATTTTACAACTCATTGTATTTATAATTTTTGAATTTTTTTTAATACACGTCAAAATTATAGGTTTACTTTTCATGGAAGTGTTATTTTCCTAGATTACGTGTTCCGGTTGTATTTTTTTAAGTTGTTATTTCGAAATTTATTTTTATTTATTTCTACAAATGGTATGGTATTTTCCGAAGTTATTTGTACTGATAGTAGAATTGGATATATAACTATTAGAAAATACCAAATATAATATATAAAAATACTTAATAGAATCATACGTAATTTATAAGATACTGTGATTATTACATGAAATTAAAACTCCTATATATATATATATATATATCTTTATTTTTTTATCATTGTAAACATGATTTTAGAATTCAATAAATCACTTTACAAATAGTCCAATTGTGTTTTTTATCATGGTATGATGGTCCTATTTTTTCCTCTTTTATGACGACTCCTCTAATAAGGAATCCTAGTTATGTATATATATTATCATTTTTTTGTTTATTTTTTATTTTTTAGACTCATACTAAGAGTAAAGAATCCTAATTTGATATATATATATATATATATATTGGAAATGACGATCTCTTTAATGAGTGTTATTATTTCCTCAATCTATTTTTTTAAATAAAAAATAAATCTTCCTCAAACTCGTAATTTCTTATTCATAACTCATAGAAACATATAGTTTTTTCTTACAAACACATACTTACAAAATTAAAAAATCAAGCCTTATCAAGTTAATAAGCATATCTCAACCAGAAAAACATCAGTCGATGGTGATAATGGGGAACCCTCGTGGGTTGTACCACAAATTCATATAATTTCTACTTAAAATCTCCATGCTAGCCATGTTGCTGCCTTGTATATTATGCACAAAAAGACAAGTATGGAGGGGCCAGTGATGTAATCTCTACTCCAGAATAATGGGATACTTTAAAAAATCTGCTCATTTTTATAAAAGATGGTTCATTTAAACAACTATCATGCAATTATCTTACCAAATGTTAGATAATTTACACAAGTGTTGCAAATCATATAACAATTAATTTGAAATGTTTGAATTATATTCGGGATATTCGGGATTACCAGATTCGTCTGTAGGATGGGAAACGGGTTGCCACTATGAAAGTAGGATCCGTGTAATTAAATGATACTATGATATTGGAGAATATTTATTCGTGCAAGATTTAAACTATGATTTTGTATCAATATCTCAATTGATTAATGGGGCTAATTGTATTTTCTGATTTTTTCAAAAAAATATGTATTATTCAGAACCAAGCAACAAAGAAGGTGATTGTTACAGGTAGGCAGTCTCGTGGAATTTTCTACTTGCAACATGCAAATGTATGTAGTGTGCATGTCTTTTTTCAGGAGATTTTATTTGACATATGACATAAGAGGTTGGGACATCCGTCTCATAAAGTATTATCTTTCTTTCATGCAACATGAAGTGATAAATTTAGTAGTTTGAAGAGTAATGACATTTGTCTGCGAGCTACATATATTTGTAGTAGTTTTCCTTTAAGCTCAAGTAATAATATCGTTGTCTTCCAACTTATTCATATTGACGTTTGAGGGCCTTATCGTACACCAAGTTTAGAGGGTTTTACTTATTTTTAACCATCGTGGATAATGTTTTTTTGTTGTACTTGGGTCTATTCGTTAAGGTCCAAGTTGGAAGTTCTAACTATTTTCTCTCAATTTTGTCATATGATTAAACGTCAATTTAATCGTCTCATCAAACATGTTCGAAGTGATAATGGGACGGAGTTTAAATGTCTTAGTGCATTATTTAAAATTAATAGGATAAATCATGAGACTTCGTGTAGTGGGACGTCCCAACAGAATAAGCGTGTTGAACAGAAGCATAGGCATATTTTCAAGGTTAGTCGTGCTTTACGGATTTAAGCTTAATTACCTATAAAATTCTGGGGCGAATTTATTCTTACTACCACCTATGATAAAAACTTTATTTGAACTGTTATTTGATAAAACACCACATATGATTCATATTTTTTATTTAGTTGTAGATGTTATGTTCATAATCAAAATGGTGGTGGTGATAAGTTTACATCAAAAATACTTCTAGAGTTTTTATAGGATATGATTTTGGACAAAAAAGGGTGTGTCTACTGTCCGGATACTGACAACATAATTGTCTCTCGTGATGTTATATTCTGTAAAAATATTTTCCCTTTACAGGAATCGACTATTATTGCAAGTCATACAATTTCGTAACCATTTATATATATATATATATATATTACTGAGGAAAAGCCTATGTACATCCTGAGAACTACGACAGTCAAAAAAAGGGGGGTACGCAAGCTTCACCTCCATCAGTTTTAGCCTCCAACCCGAAAATTTCATCATTTATTTTTGGCGTACAACAAATTGATTCGTCCATCTCAACCAAGCTCGATGATGGCCAGCCGATGAACCTAGTTGATATAGTCACGTCAAACCCCACAAGGAAGGCTCTGTTAATCTAGGTTGAAGGTGAAGTTGAGCATTTTCGACGTAGAAAATGAGTGAAGAACGATAGTGTGCAGTTTCATGAGTATCATATGTACACGGTTCAGCGGGATACTCAAAGTTGTAAGTATCCATTACATGCATATATCTTGCAGAACATAAGCGCTTCATAGTTTCTCTTGATACAAATGTGGAACTTAAGTCGTATAAACAAGTTATTCAGTTTGTGGAATGACGGAAAGCCATGTATGAGAAAATTGCACCTTTGAAGGAAAATAACATGTGGAATATGGTTCCTCTTCATTTGAAAAAGAAATCCTTAAGGTGCAAGTATATATACCAGATCAATCATTACTTCGATGGATAAATAGAAATTTTAAAATCATGACTTGTCATCATGGAAAATAAGCAGCATGAGAGTCTCGATTATACTGAAACATTTACTCTAGTTATCAAGCTCACTAATATTCGTGTACTTCTCTTTATTGATGTTGTTAAGAAGTAATAATTACATCAGAGGGATGTTCACAATGTATTCCTTCACCGTGATTTGCAAGAAGAAGTGTTTATGTGCCCCTCTTAGTTTCCATCCTACGCATAAAACATTCGTTGCAAGCTTCAAAAATATTTGTACGGACTTAAACAAGCTCTGCGATGTTGGTTTTCCAAATTTTCTGGTACACTACGTACATATGGTTTTACTCAGTCACACTCTGATTACTCTATTTTTTCTTATCGCCACGGTCAGTTTGTGATTTATGTCCTGATGTATGTTGATGGTTTGGTCATTGGAGGATATAATTCCGACATTATAACACAAATTAAAAAATATGTTTAACTGCTACATATAAAAGTTATTGGTGCTCTAAAATAATTTCTAGGTATTGAAGTTTCTCAGAATTCTTTTGGCATTTTTCTGAGTCAACGCAAATAGACGTTTTATATTCTTTCTGAAGCAAGCCTAATTGGAGCTCGTTCTCTTTGTGCTCCCTTTAATCAAAATCATCAATTATACCTAACTATTGGGGATTATCTTGCTGATCATTCTACATATCCTTGGCTTGTGGGATGATTGGTGTACTTACCGGTCACTCGTCCATATCTTTCTTATGCAGTTCATATTTTGGCTTAATATTTGCAACGTTCATAGTGTATCATTGGCAAGCTGCGGTTGGTATGGTTTGATATGTGAAGAGTTCTCCATGACTTGGTTTTCTTCTTAAATGAGACAATGCTCTTAAACTCACATGATGGTGTGATTCGGATTGGGTTTCTTCACTACTCACCAAATTCTCTTTGTCTCGATGGTTCATCCAAATTGGGGACTTTCCCATCTCGTAGAAACAAAGAAACAACATATTTTTTGTCGTTCTTCAATAAAATTTGAGTATCGATTTATGGCCTTTCTCACATGTGAATTAAAATAGCTAAAATGTCTTCTTGGTTTTCTAAGGATCACTAGAGGCTCTATACAAGTTTATTGAGAAAATACTGCAACATTACATATTATTGGTAATATCATTTTCCACGAACGTACCAGACACATCGAGATTGATTGCCATTTTGTGCGAGATGAGTACATACGTAGACCTCATATTTTCACTTATGCTAAGTTAGGACAAATCTATGAGGTAACCATGTATGTCATGGACAACTCCAAAATATAAAAAGAAATTTACGTGAATGATAAAGATCTTATTTTAATTAGAAAAATTATCAAGTTCAAATCTTCCAAATGATAAAAAAAGTGATTTATTTAATTTTTCAATTGATTTGTTTAATTTTGAAACTTATTTGTTTGAATTTGTTTAATTAATTTGTTTGTTTTTTTAATTGTTTTTAATTGAAGTGTTTAATTGTTTTTCATTCATGCGTTTGAATTTGTTTATCTGATTTGTTTGATATTTTTGAATGAATTTGAATTTGTTTAACTAATTTATTTGATTTATTTGAATTGATTTATTTGATTTGAAATTATTTTAATTTATCTAATTGATTTGCTTGATTATGCATAAGTGATTTGTACGAAAAATGTTTTAATTGATTTATTTGAGTTTAAATTTGTTAAATTGATTTGTTTGAATTTGTTTAGTTGATTTGTTTAATTTTTAAGATGATTTTTTAAATGATTTGAATTTGTTTGAATTTATTTAACTGATTTGTTTGGATTTTTTTAATTTGTTTGAATTTGTTTAATTTGTTTGAATTGTTTGAATTTATTTAAATTTATTTAATTGATTTGTTTGATTTTCTTTGAATTTATTTAATTGATTTGTTTGAATTTATTTAATTATTTATTTAATTGATTGTTTTGAATGTGTTTAATTACTTAGTTTGAATTTTGTTTTCATTGTTTTTGGATTTATTGAATTGATTATTTTGAATTTATTTATTTCATTTGTTTGAATTTGTTTGGTTTGCGTGATTCGTTTGAATTTATTTAATTGATTTGTTTGAGTTGTTTAATTTATTTGTTTAATATATTTAAAATAAATATATAATTATTTAATTGATCTTACATAATGTTGTTCAATTCTTTATATATCACCACAAAATTTTGGATAAAAAAATAATCAACAATTTACATATCCAATTATCAATTCCACTATAAAAACGAATCAACGATTTCCATTCTTTAAGCTAAGAGACTGAAATACCTTCGAAGAATGTATTTATTGTAAAAAATTTAGTTTTTGTTGAATTATTTTTCTCCTCAATAGCAATACCCTGAATTTTATTTATGGATTCGCCCAACTTAGTTGGCATATATATTTTTTAAAGCACTCAATATAGAATAATATATAATTATTATAAGATATTAAAATTAATACAAGAGACTAAAACTAATATGTATCTCTCTATTTCAGAATTTAATAGATCACTTTACAAATTCTCCAAACATTTCTTTCTCTATCAACTTATTTTTGCAAGTCTTATTGTTGCAAATTATTTGAATTTATTTTTGCAATTCCAGTAAACACAAATAATGCATATCAACAACCAATATAAACACAAACAAGTAAAGATTTTCTAATTACAATCGAAATCACAAATAATGCATATCATAATGAAAAGTCAATAGCCATGGAAGAAAACAACCCTTTGATTTTTGTGATATGTTAGTGTACATAATTAAAACTTTACATCAATTCTCAATATAAAAAAACAAGTGATTGAAACACAGTAGTAAAACCATCATTAGTTGAATTGAAACCTAATGAACACCTCTAATTCATAATAATAAACAAAACCTAAGCCTCAACAACAGCTAACATTCAGACAAATTGTTCCAACCAAAACCCATTTAGTTAAAGTGTTGAATCTACAACAAGAACATATAAAGCCATATAGTTCTGGCTCGTGCTCAAAGTAAGAAAGGACAAGAATATAAACTTAAATACACACACAAGATAAATTTAGTGTGGTTCAAATTGTGAAGAAAACCTACATAATGTTAATTTATTTGTTTAATATATTTCAAATAGGTATATAATTATTTAATTGATCTTACATAATGTTGTTCAATTCTTTATGTCTCACCGCAAAATTTTGAAGTCTAATAGTTCTACTATTAAAAAAATGAATCAACATTGACATATCCAATTCTCAATTCCACTATAAAAATGAATCAACGGTCGAGTTCGCCAATTCTTTCAACTAAGAGACTGAAATACCTTCGAAGAATGTATTTATTGTAGAATTTTTACTTTTTGTTGAATTATTTTTCTCCTCAATAATTTTAGCATACCCTGAATTTCAATTATGGATTCGCCTTTGTGCTCAGTTGGCATATATCTTATCAAAGCACTCGATAAGAATCAGTTTTATGTATTGCTTCCCAAGTATGGGGGGTAATAGAATAATATGCAAAGTATTGTAGGAAACTAAATAAAATAATATGTAATTATCATAAGATATTGTAGTTAATACAAGAGACTAAAACTCATATATATCTCTCTTTTTGCCATTGTAAATACAACTTCAGAATTTAATAGATCATTTTACAAATTCTCTAAACATTTCTTTCTCTATCGACTTATTTTTGCAAGTCTTATTGTTGCAAATTATTTGAATTTACTTTTACAATTCCAATACAAGTAAGAATCAACAGCCGATATAATTACAAAAAACAAATATTTTCCAATTATAATCAAATTCATAAATAATGCATATCATAATGAAAAATCAATAACCATAGAAGAAAACAACCCATTGATTTTTGTGCTATGCCAGTGTACATAATTAAAAATTTACATCAATTTTGAATATAAAAAAACAAGTTATTGAAACACAGTAGTAAAACCATCATTAGTTGAATTTGAACCTAAGTAACACCTCTAATTCGTAATAATCATCAAAACCTAAGCCTCAATAACAGCTTAAATTCGGACAACGTTATCCGAAGATAAACTACTCCAACCGAAACCTATTTGGTTAAAGTGTCGAATCTACAACAAGAACAATAAAGCCAGATAGTTCTGGCTCGTGATCCAAGTAAGAAAGAACAAAAATATAAACCTAAATACACACAAAAGATAGATTTAGCATGGTTCAGATTGTGAATAAAACCTACGTCCACGAACAACGAACACACAATTGTATATATAGGAGGTTACAAGAGAAGTCTTCGAACACTAAACACTCAAGCACTCGTGTTTGTTATAAATATCACTCAGCTTACAAAGAGATTATGAATGTCAGAGTTTTTATGTGAGTGTTAACCGTCTATCTCAACTATGCCGAAGGATTTTAGCTTTCTATATCAAACCTCACTAGTGTTTCTCTCACTTAATGATCCAATTTAAACTTTAATACTCATCTCTTACTATTTACAGAGCATATATGGCGTGCATAAATATCCCTAGGTTTTTTAGCACCTGAAAATCGATTGTCTCATTTGGCCAGATCAACCAACACATGAGATAAATAATGGCGTTGACATATGTAGGATACATGCCTTCTTAGGAAACATGTACATTATGTCACTTGGAACATGCCTTAATCTAACATCTCTTATATTAAAGGCCGATATTAAAAATCAATGCAGACACTTAGTGACCTATATTCGTATATAAGCATCTTGGTATCTTATAAAACCCTTTGGAAACCTTGTACTTCCCTTCAGTATCACAGATAATCAATCTAAACTTTCGGCCTTCAGTAGTAGCAATCTTCTTGCATTCGATAGAGCTTGCCCTTAGGTTATAGTAAATGTCTTTAGACATAAATGCACCCATCATCTATATGAGAGATTCAAATAGTTCATACCTCTATATATTTTCGGTTGTGCCATCCTCAGCCACATGTAGTTTTTGGTAGTATTTCTGTTTGAGTTACTTCTAACGTACACCTACTTATTATCCATTTGGTCTTATAGTAACTCTAGCCTCTATTGCACCCAATACTTTTCTATTTAGAAATCATCTCACATGTATCCCATACTTGCACAAGTCTCATGAAACTCATGAAATTTGAAATGGATAATACATTAGTTAGAACATTCGAAGAATTTTCTTCGCTATTAATCTTAACCACCTTCACTTGATCTCTCTCCGCCATACCAGAGATGAAATGCAACATGAAATCTGCATTTATATTTCACTCATTGGAACTTCGAATTATTCATCAAATGAAGAGAACTAATATTATTATATAACATAATCACATCTTATTGCATACCGGCGACTTCTCTGACCAATCCCTCCAGCCAAATAACTTCCTTTATGGCTTCCATAACATCCATATATTTGGATTCTTTAGATAATAAAGCAATGAAATTTTATATATAAGACTTCTAACTAACCACTCTTCTAAGTAGAATAAAAATATAACCCAAAATAGACTTCCTTGTGTCAAGATAGCCCGTGTGATCAGAGTTCACATACACTCTCAACACTACAGTTATCGTATCCTTCTGATTGTAACATAACACAACTTTATTCGAACATTTCAAGTATTTTATGAGATATTTTAGTGCATGCATATACAAATTTCCTGGATTAGACATAAATCTGCTAAATACATTTACGTTGTAGATAAGATCAGGTCTTGGGCAGATCATAACATGCATAATGATATCAATAACATTGGCATAAGGTGTCTTTAACATATACTTCTTATCTACAGTTTTGATTGGTGCTTAAGTAACACTAAGTTTAAAATCTGTATCAATGGGAGTTCCAACCTCTTTGGCTCCGGACATGCCAAATTTTTTAAAGACGTTGTGTATATATTTTAGTTTATATAAGAATAAGTACCCCTTGAGCGTGTTCTTCTGGATCGTAATGCCAAGAATCCTCTTAGTCTCTCCTAGTCATCTCAAAATCTCCTTTCAGCTTAGTCTTCAACATTTCAATTATCTTCATATCTCTTCTAGCTATTAGGATATCATCCACATACAATAGCAATATGACTTGTCTCCCAATATATGTTTCTACATTCCGATAGACATAAATGTCATAACAGTTTCATATATACTTGATAGATCTCATAAAATTATCAAACCTTCACTTCAACTACATTGACGATTGATTTAACTCTAGATCAAATCTAGTAGAACCCTTATAGAGGTTTGTTTCACAAACCGACGAGAATATTTCATTAAAATAAACACCCTCCTTTTACGTGAAGCCCTTAGCCACTAACCTATCATTGTACCTAGAAACTCAAACCCACGAATTTATTTTTTTCTTTTAAATATTGCTTTACACTTAACAAGCTTCTCACCCTTTGGGTCCTTCACAAGAATCACGGTGCCAATTTTTTTGAGAGATCTTAGTATTTTTCTCATATAAGCCAATTTTATTTATCGTTGTTCTTAATAACATTGTGATAGCTGAGGTTCAAGAACATCTCTCTGCATTTTAATAAACATATCATAACTAATAATACCATATATCTTTGGTAGTTTTTATGGCGCTATGAACAAGTTCTATTTGATCAACTCATATATCAAACTGATCATTCCAAGAACTATGTCACTAGACACGTAGCAATTTCACTGGAAAATAAACTAAACAATAATAGAGTAAGAGAATATAGAATACATAGATTTATAGTGGTTCGGAACCTATCTTATGTCCGCTATGAGCCACAACAAATTTCATTCCCATGGTTGTTCAACAATAACAACAGTATACAAGATCATGATAACGGAGTAATGTAGTTTTTATAAAAAAATCAAAATTCTAAAGCTCACACTTGATCATCTTTGAAGATCACTCTCTCATCTGCTAATTTTTTTTCATATTTTGATCTCCATTGTAGACTTCATAAAATTCTCGTCGTGTTCTTCAAAATCAAAATAGAACTATTTATATACTTGGTGTCAATATCTCTCCAAAAAAATAATGTAACAAACTTCTTGACATAAATAACCATTTATGATGTAACAATTATTAACTAATTTTAATATAACATAAGATCAATCTAACTGTAGTAACTACACCTTATACCAATAATCACACTTAATAGCTCAAGTCCAAGCTATCAACCTCTTGGGTAGTTCAGACTTGACCTCATCAATATTCCTTCAATTTGAAGAAGCATTTGCCTCTTCCGAAGGGCCCAGACTCATGACCTTGATCGACTTTACCAATGTTTTCCCAATCGTAGCAACCAATGCATTTTCCAAAAGTTTCCTAATCGATGAAACTGTTTGGTTTGACCAATGGTTTCCTAGTCAAAACAGTCAATGCTTCATATGATAATATTCTAGTATAAGCAGTTCATCAGCTTTAACAAAATTTTCCAGGTTAAAGCATATAATTCATTAACCGAAGAAATTGATGCCTCGACAATACCGAGGCTTATACAATCGATGTTTCGATGACGCTTATGCTAATACAAATGATGTATTCTATCAGTTATGCTTTACTCACCAAGTTAGAACCATACTTTAATAATTTTGTATCTTGGTTTTGACTTAACAATATAAATACAGTTATGCTCTTTGTGGTCCCCTCTAAGGGCCTCAAATGCTTCAGATATGAACTAATTCTGAACCGTGCTTGAACTTGCTCGTTATCACCGATTCATTAAAAAATATATGTTTGGTTGTCATCCATATGAACCTTTTCCAACATAATATCTTTATTCTCAAGAATAATTCTTACAAAATGGAGTTTAACATTAGTGTGCTTAGTCCGTTCATTAAACATCAGATTCTTTGATAAGTGTATTGCACTCTAGTTATCATAGTGCACCATCAAAATTCCATGATGCACCCCAATCTCTCTCAACATTCCTTCCAAACACATAGATTCCTTTAATTCTTTGGTAACATCAATATATTCAGCTTTAGTGGAGGACAATGCTACTACGGGTTGAAGATTAGCTTTCCAACTTATAATACTGTTGAACAACACAAGCATATATCCAGTAAAAAATTTCTTAGTGTCTACAAAATTAGTGTAATTATAATCAATAAAACCCTCAACATATTCCAGTCCCAAACCAACTTGTCTGTACATTAGTCTCAGACTAGTAAATCCCTTGATGTACCTCATAACCCACTAAACAGCCTGTCAATATTCCCAAGAGCGCTTTGACATAAATCTGCTCACCAAGCTCAAATCATAAGCCAAATCAGGTCTACTACATACCATATTATACAATATACTTACCACGATATTGGAATAAAATTATCTTTCGATTTCTGCATCTTTACGCCTTCAACATTAACATTTAAAGATGTTAGTTTAAAATATTGATCAATGAACAAGTGACTGATTTTTCCTTTGTCATAACATAGAAAAATCCAAATTAATAGAGAACATAATTAAATATAAATCTCGACTAATATGAAATCCAATGAACATAGGAAGACTAAATTAAATAGGTGATCCAATTAAATAGTACAACAAAAAATTGAAGATCTCACTTTAATTAAGAACTAAAGTCCGCCAATAGTAAATTATTGGCACGTGTAGCATTCGACATACAACTTCATACATAGTCATTGACAACATGGTTCGGCTCTGCCTCAACACCTTTGATCAGGTTTTCAACCAAGTAGAAAACAACCAACATGTGTTCGGCCAAGATTTTCCTTAGGTTCTAGAAAATATATTTGCATCTAACTCTTAGGAACAACTCTATCTTGAAAGAATCCCAAAAGTCTATGCCTATTGATAAATGAAAAATTAAAAATATAGGAACAAATATGGGTATTTTATTAATAAAAAAAAGTATCTTAGGATAAATTGTCAATTATGTAAAGAAAAAAGACTAAAGTATAGCAAACGATATACTTGAGGATATGACCATAATTATTGAATTGTTAGTCTTGTGGAGCCTACTATTTGTACTATAAATAAACCATTATTTTTCAGGAAATAGGTGATTAATTAATGATTGAGCAATTATTACTTTTACTTTCTCTCTCTAAAATGTTGTCTAAGTAAATTGAACAACACTTTAGTCCTCTAAATATTGTTTTATCCAAAAACCTCCTCTAAAAATTTCTGGAACGGTCATTGGCGTCGTCTGTGGGAAACGATTTGGTACCATAAATCGTCTTCCAAAACCAATCTATTTTTTTTAAAAGGTAATAGAAATCCAAGGAGATTTAAGCATGACTAGAGATTTGGATATTGGAAAAGAATTCTATGAAAACCCCACGGAAAATAATATGGAAATCGATCAACAACATGATGATCAGCATGCTGGTGAAATTTTGGAAGAGTCTATACAGGTGGCTCGTAGAAATGAATTGCTGGAATAAATTGAAAGGTTAAATTCTGAAAGAGATGCAACGATTGCTACTAGAAAAATTCGATCTAAAGTCCGAAGAGAAAATGAGACTGAGAAAGATGAGCTTGATCACTATCGTTGGATTAGTAAGAAGGACATGTATCGAAGGCATCATCGTAAGTCTTCGAGGAAGAAGTTGAAACCAAGGTACGTGTATGAATCATCTGAGTCAAGTGATTGTTCAATCTATAACTCTAGTGAATTTTCATCGGAAATGCAGTATCGTAGAAAGAAAGATATTAGAAAGAAATATTTGAAGAGGTATAGAAAGGAACATCGATCAAATCATTGTTCTAATGAGTTGAAAGAGAAAGACCAGATTTCCAAGGAGCATGTTAAAAAAGATAATGCAAATGTACCGAATCAGTCAGGAAGTCAAAATTTTGAATATCGTGTAAGTAACCAATACATGGTGCCTTCCAAGGAGGTTTTTTACACAATGGCTCACGAGGGCCCAATAACTAATGTTTACAGAACAAGTCATAATTGGAGGTCTTCTCTTTTGTCTGCAGAAATACTTTCTGGAAATCTTCTGACGCATTTTAAAATTTCTAAGCTGGAGAAATTTGATGGGACACAAGATCCTGATAGTCACACTGAACAATTTAAAATTTCCATGATTAATTTTGACGATGACGATAAATTATTGTGCAGGGATTTCTCTCAGACTTTTAAGGGGGGCGCTTTAAAATGGTATAATCGATTACCGCAGGGTTATATCAAGAATTTTGATATGTTTTGGAATGTGTTTCGTCATCATTTTGTGGGAAGTAAAAAGTTTCGTGTTAATGGAGATATTATAATATATTGTAGACAGAAGGTTGGGGAAAGTCTAAAATATTATACCATCTATTTTGTTAAGGCAAAGACTGATATGGAATACTGTAAAGATTTTGTGGTTTTGGCAGCATACCGAATGGGGCTTCTCCCTGGAATTTTGAAAAACACAGTGGTTGAGAGTCAGGCAATGACATTTGGAGCTCTTCTTGATCAGGTTGAAAAGAGGATTTTGGTGGAAGAAACTCAAGCTTCGGAAAGAGGATCTAGTGATCAATTGGATTAAAATAAGTTTCAAAGATCTCTTGCTACTACTCAACCTCCACGAATTAATGCACAACCTAAAGCAATGATTCAGTATCCTCTGATGCCCCGGGTAAATCAGCAGACATATAGTACACAACAAGTGAAAAATCCCATATCTAACAAGCGGATTCGACCGGATTACTTTGCAGAACTAACCGAGTGTGTGGAAACTATATTTGATAAAACTCGTGGTCATATACAATTTCGAAAGCCTTTCCCAATTCAAACTCTGAGGGAAAATAGAAACAGTAGGTTTTGCAAGTATCATGAAGATATTGGCCATTACACAAAGGAATGTTGCTTTGAAGAAAGAAATTCAGGCGTTAATTGAAAATGGGAAGCTGACAGATTTTATAAAGAAGAATTCTAGCAAAAATCTGATGGTTAAAGAAAAGTAAAAAAAAAGGAAACTGCATTGGTTATTTCCGAGGAAATTGACTCTTTTGATACTGCAACTGATTATTTAGATCCAAAAGAAGGCAGAAATAATATTAGCATGGTGGAGGAAGTTGTCCCAAGAAAAAAAGTTAGTGATTTGTGTGCTTATTTTGAATCCTTAGCAATTTTGGGGGGTGATACTGCGGCAGGAAATTTGAACACTTCCGGGAAAAGGAACATAGTGAGTTTAACTACCCAGCACATCAGTATCGAACTCCCTCTCCAATAATTTATTTCGAGGATGATGGTATGAGAAATGTGGGAGGCCCACATGAAGATGCAGTGTTAATTCCAGCACGGATAGCTGGTGATCATGTGTAGAGGGTATTAATTGATACATGGAGTTCTACTAATATTTTATTTATGAGTACTTACAAGAAGATTGTTGACCCGTCTGTTATCCGACGATCTAATAGAACTATTGTAGGATTCACAAGATCAACTGCTGAAGTGTTCAGTGAATTTGAAATTATGGTGAAATTACGCTGAGGACCTTTCAGAAAAAAGGTTGAAATTCTATTCATCGTCGTAGATGCACCAACATCTTACAACGCTAGTTTTGGGAGGTCGTAGTTGTCAAAGATGCATGTTGTTATTTCGACAGTACATTAGTGTTCAAATTATATCGTGGGGAATAATATTGGAACAATTGGAAACAACCAAAAATGGCTAGAGAGTGTTATCGAATTGTTTTGTCTTCCAAGCAAATTCGAGGGAATGAGTCAGAAAAAACATAGCAGCTAGTGGGGCCTTCCTCATAACCAACCCCTTTTTATGATCCAAAGGAGTCCCCCAGTTTGTTGGTTCCTGATAAAGATTACAAAGATCGTGTATTCTCGAGAGGAAAAGTTTTAAAAATTGGAACAAAGTTGTCCCCGATTTAAAAAAAGTTTGGTTGAATTTTTATCGTCAAAATTAGATATGTTTGCTTGGTGTTCAGAAGATGTAACTGGTGTCCCCTCAGAAATTATTTGTCATAGGCTATATGCAACCTATAATTCGGAAAAGAAGACTCTTTTCCGCTGACAAATTCGAGGCGATAATAGCAGAGGTAGAACGTTTAACTAGAGTGGGACATATTCGAGAGTCTTGTTATCCGCAATGGGCTGCAAATCCGGTTTTGGTCAAAACAAAGAACGGAAAATGGAGAATGTGTGTAGACTTCACAGATTTGACTAGAGCCTACCCAAAAGATCCTTTCCCAATCCCACAGATTGATCAGTTGGTATATTTAACATTTGGAAACCCTTTCTTTTATGGATGTTTAATAATCAGATTAAGATGCATCCGGGGGATGAGGAAAATACTTTATTTATTACTTGAAGGGGTTTATATTTTTATAAAGTAATGTCATTTGGTCTAAAAATGCAAGGACAACTCATCAACGTCTAGTGAATAAGACCTTCGAATCACAAATCGGGAGATATGTGGAAGTATATAGCGATGATATGCTGATTAAGATTTTGAAGGATGAAAATCATTTTGCTGATTTAAAGGAAACCTTTATCAATTTAAAAAAGGTGAACTTAAAATTGAATCCAGAGAAATGCACATTTGGGGTTAGATCAGGAAAGTTCCTCAGATATATAGTCAGTAAGAGAGGGATTAAAGTTGACCCAGTATAGTTGAAAGATCTTACATCTATGACTCCTCCTAGGAATATCAAGGAATTTCAGATATTAACAGGGAGTTTGGCAGCTCTAAATTGATTTATATCACACTCCTGGGACAAGTGTGCTCCTTTTTTCCAAGTGTTAAGACATGCAAATTGTTTGAATTGGACAACAAAATGTTCAGAATCATTTCACCAGATTAAAGAGTATCTTTATTCCCCGAAAATTCTCACTAAACCTTCTTTATGAGAGAGATTGTTTGTTTACTTAGTTGTCTCATATTATACAGTAAGTGTCATACTAGTTCGAGAAGAAGAGAATGTCTGAAGGTCGGTGTATTACATCAGTAAAAGCCTATTGGATGCAGAGAAACGATATTTGAAATTGGAAATGTTGGCTCCTGCATTAGTAATTAATTCTCAAAAAATGCGGCCATATTTTCAAGCTCATTCTATTACAGTACGAACATCTTTTCAACTAAAAAATATGCTTCAAAGACCTGATATTTTAGGGAGAATGACTAAATGATCGGTTGAGTTGGGATATTTTGATATCAAATTTGAACCAAGAAGTATAATTAAAGCTCAAGCCCTAGCATATTTTTTATGGATTTTCATTCTGAGCATTCGGATATGGATGTTGATAAGGATAATGTTGAGGCTAAATAGGTAATTTGAACAGATATAGGGTCGAGTACGTCTGGAAATGGAGCTGGGATTCAGTTGGTTTCGCTAGAAAGAATAGCAATGTTCCAAGCCATAGTTTGAGTTTAAAGCAACAAACAATGAAGCAGAGTATGAAGCAGCTTGAGCAGGGTTAAGGCTTGCGCAAATTTGCGGGGCTAAAAAAGTTAAGTTAATCAGTAATTCACAACTGCTCATTAATCATGCATCTGGATAATCTGAGGCTCAAAAGGATCATATGGTAAAGTATTTGAAAGCACTAAAAGACCTATCTATATGCTTTGAAAAAATAAGCTACGAACATGTTCAAAGAGAAGAAACTTCTGTGGCAGAATCCTTGGCCACTATTTTATATTTTGAGAAATACTCATGGATCATTACATTGCAAAATTCATCAATCAATAAAAATTTGGATCAAATAGTTCGGACTATTAATGAAGACAGCCAAGCACCTAGCTGTGGGGATAAAGATTGGAGGCAAGACATTTAAATTTCTAGAAAATGATGAGTTACCAGTTGACAAGTCATTATCTAAAAAGGTGTGTTTTAAATCTCATGGGTGCATTATTTTGGGGGGTTTACTGTATAAAATATCTTTTAGCCGACCTTTGCTCCGGTGTTTGAAATAAAACGAATCACAAGTGATATTATTAGAATTTCATGATTGGGAAGGATCTGCACACTGCGGGTATAAATCATTGATTAGAATAATACTTTTGGCAGGGTATTACTGGCCCATGGTATCATCTGATGCAAAGGACTTGGTTAAAAAATTTGATACATGTCAAAGATTTGCTAATATAATTCATAAGTTAGGAGTTCCCCTTGAAAGAATATTATAGGCATTTTCATTTGACTGATGGGGTATTGACCTAGTGGGCCCTCTTCCAATGGCTTCCAGGGGAGACAAACAATATAGTTGCAGTGTATTACTTTTCTAAATGGGTAGAAGCAGAGCCACTAGCATGTACAAAGGCCAAAGATGTAATTAGATTCATTATGTCAAATATTTGTTGCCGTTTTGGGGTCCCAGTGAAAATCACTACAGATAATGGGCCTCAATTCGATAACAAGAATTTGAAGAGCTTTTGTAGTTCTCGGGGGATACAACAATGTTTCTCAACTTCTTTTCATCCACAAGAAAATTGGCAACTAGAAGTCCTAATCGAACAATTCTTGATGGATTGAAGAAGAATTTAGAAGGAAAAGATGGGAAGTAGCCTGATTATTTGCAAGAAGTTCTTTGGGCATATTGAACGACTCCTCGAACAACAACTTCAGAATCTCCATTTGCACTAGTGTACGAGATGGACGTTGTAGTACCGTCCGAGGAAGTTTTTCCATCCTACCGGAGTTATAACATATTCTAAGGAGCCTAATGATATAAACAGAGTCGTGGAACTTGATTTGGTTGATGAAAAAAGAAGGCGATCAAAATTAAAGCTTTACACTATCAAACATTCATGAGAAGCAGTTATGCCTCTAAAGTAAAATGAAGAGAACTTAAAGTGGGAGATAAATTATTAAGGAAATTTTTTCTTCACACCAAGGAAAAACATCTTGGGAAGCTATGTCCTAATTAGGAAGGCCCCAATGAAGTAACAGAGAAGGTGAAGCTTGGAACGTATCAGATCAATGATAAAGAAGCAAGAAATCTCAAGCACCCTTGGAATATTGAGCATCTTAAATTGTACTTAGAGTGAATGTAAAAATGTATGTATATTTTTTTTTCTTTTTTTGTGTAAAATATCGGTCGACATTCTTTCCTACCCTGATAGGCACATGAAGGTTTTAACGATGTGCTATTTTAAGCCGATTTATATATATACAAGTTTTTTGCCTTAAAAATTCTAATGCTGGACCTAAAGGGTCTTCAAACGAAAGTTGGTCTACAACGATTATATTTCCAACAAAATTTGGTCTACAACGATTATATTTCCAATGAAAATTGGTCTACAACGATTTTATTCCCAACGAAAGTTGGTCTACAACGATTGTATTTTGGGGCCTAAAAGGTTTTCTGATAAAAGTTTGTCTTCAACTATTAAATGTGGTTTGAATAATTCGAGGTATGGTAAAAACATAAACGAAATATAAGACATTATGAAATTTCAAGAGGACTTGTACAAAAATGCCTCGAAATTCATGAGGACTTTTACAAAAATGCCTCAAAATTCATGAGGGCTTTTATAAAAATGCCTCGAAATTCATGATGACTTGTACAAAATACCTTGAAATGTTAGAATATTTAGGATTTTTTATACTTTGAAGATTCAGAGGAGTCATCGTCTTTAGATTCTGAATTTTCACTTTCACTATCATCTAACTTTCTGCCAGGAGGGGAGAATTTGGCAGGGTAATGCTCCCAGAACCTTCCCAAATTAAGGTCAAGATAATGTTCCTGAATTTCTTGTATCAACGCACATGTGACAGTTGCATCACTCAAATTTAGCTTGTCAACGCATTTGGCAGCATAACTTTCCACGGTATTGTATTTTTCCTTCTCAACATTGTCTAAAAGAGATTGCTTTTCTTTTACAACCCTTCAAAATATCTAAAGCATCAATTGAAACCATCTGTGGTTAAGGCATTCGAATATTTGTAAAAAGCAATGATTTTTTCCTTAGCATCATTTTGTTGTGCAAAGAGATCCTTTTCTTCTTGATAATATTTTTCGAGGAACATGATATAATGCTCAGAGGCAACTAGTTTTTCAAAAATTGCATCAACGTGTCTTTCAAGTGTTGAATGTCGTTGTTTGAGTTCTTCGAGTTCTGATTTAACTTTGGAAAGTTCGGACTTGTAATGGCTCTTTTGATCTTTAAGATATTGTATTTGTTTCCCGATAGAAACAGAGGAATGAAGAAGAATTTGAATGTATAGAGAGAATTCATCCTTTACAGGAATCTCGAAGGAGCTTGATGGAGAACCCTCCTCGAAATTATTCAGTTTTGAAGATATTGTGGGTTGAACATTTTCTTGAAGCGCTTGAGAATGTTGGTTAACCAATGGAAGCGGATTAAGGTTGGGCATGAAAGTTACTTTTTCTATGGAGGCATTGACCGATTTATTCTTCATTGTTTTCGGGGAGATAATATCATCAGAAGCTTATGAGATATCCTCAGAAATATCTTCAATTTCCTTTGAACTTTCTTCATGGGTGAAGCCTGAGTGGAAATTTTCTATTTCGAGGGATCAGAAAGCTTGTTGACTTTATCATTATTACTTGCCTTTGAGCTCTTAGTTGTGACTGTTTCTTTTAGATCTTTTTTAGAGACCTCTTCCATCTCCAAGGGAATATCTGAGTCCTCATCAGATGGCTCTTATCTTAGCTTTATCTTTCGTCGGGAGATAAAAGATTATGTCCTTCCTATCTAACATGTCCAACACATCTTGTTGCGAGGGGGAAACCATAAGCTCCTCTAATGATAGCCTCTTTGATGGATTAAACCTCCATAAATGAATTTTGGAAAGGTTCGAGGAGGTAAAACATAGTCAAAACTTATTAAACCAAGCAGTTTTGGCCCACAAGCTCAATTCAGAGAAAATATCCTTGGCATGAGGAACAAAATCAGCGTAAGGTTTTTATATGCTACCCATCGTTGCTTATAAAAAGTACAAACTCAGTAAAAAATTATTTAAAAAATGTGTGATGAAAGATATGAAGAAAGACATACCTTTGTTGGTCCATACTAAGGTGAGTTTGTGAGGATTATCGGTAGTGGCCTCGGATCCTGTCTTTCAAAGTCCCGAGAAAAAAGAGGAAGCTTTGCTTCCATTTTTTTGTTTCTTTCAAGAAGATTCTTGACTACCTTGTGACTGCGCCCAAATTTGAGGGAGTAGAAAGGGAAATATGGATTCTTGGCCAAGCCCGAAAGACCAATTAATTCTTCTAGGAATAAGGGGATCCTAGATATCCTAGAAGCCATGATGCATGCAATAAGGGTAAACCACATATTATGACCTGCTTGGGTGGGATAAAGTTCAACCCTTGAATAATATTCGACGAAGAATGGGTCTAATAGAAAGCCGAGACCCCAAATTAATATTTCATTATAAACAATCAGTTCGTTGTCCTTGACTGATAAAGGGGTTTCGATGACGGTAGGAACACGAATGGAGATTGATTCAGGGATCCCCTATCAAAGTCTTAGTAATTCCTTGTCAGAAAGCTCGAGGTATTTATAATGGATTTTGTGCAAGACTAGCAAATTCCTATTTTCGACGGCCTTCAGATTGTTTCCTACCATGGCGTAGATTTCTAGGGGGCAATGGGACATCTTCTTTTGATTTAGTTTTATTTTTTGGGGAGGGATCAGTAGCTTCGGATGTATTTTCGAGGCGACCCACAATAGTGATTTGTTCTTTAATATTACGAGGAACAACATAGTGGGATGCTTCTCCAGGAAGTTGTTTAGCAACAGTCTTCTCGTCGGTAATTGAAGCAACAGCAGTGGTTGGATTCTCTTCGAAAATAGAAGTTCCCTTATCTTCAGAAATTGTATGATCTTTTTCTTCTTTTGAAAAAATAATTTCTTGGATGGTTTATAAAGGCTTCTTAGTCATCCGGGAAACATCTTCTCATGTCAGTTTTCGGGGAGGAATCTTAGGTGTTGGCCTTGGAGTTCCATGAGAGGTGGCAGAAAGTGTTGAGGGAACGTCAAACGGGGATTCTTTAGGACGCTTTGAATATATGTGTTTGTTATCTTTATGGTGCCTCTTTATTTTCGAATAAGATCATTTTGAATTTTTGTCTTTCCCCATGCTTTTTGGAGTCACTCTTGTAAATTTGCAAACAAGACTGATAGGGGGGCTGATTGCAAATATCCAAGGGAATAATGGTTGTCGAATTTTATGTGGGAGGCCAGGTGCCGTAGTAGAAGACTTCTGAGGGTTGGGGCTCTGGTGCAATGTACAAACCAGCAGCTTTTCTTTCTTCAAATTTTTTGCTAATAGTTAGTCACTCCGGTATGCGAGAACTTCTTGGCATACACTATTGTTTCTCTCTCTAGAAATAATTTTTTAGAACTTTCTCTCTAAAAATGGTGTGAGAGAATTGTGGTGAATTAATAATATTTATAAAGGAAAGATGGGCCTGAAAGCACCGAAGCCCAGGGAGTTGAAGAGTCATTTGCCTAGGGGTAAATTATCCAGAGTAGGCTTAATGAGTGCTTAGGGAACCGACACACGTCCCTAGACTATATTGTGTCAAAAAGGAAAGCACTCTAGAGATTTGTTAGTTGACATTTGTTAAGAGAGAAGAATTTTCATTGGTGTTGTCAGAAAAAGGCGTGACGTCACAGGGTGTAAAATCTGAACGTTTGGTATGGGTATCGAAAAATTTCGGTTAAAATTCGAGGGAAATTGACTCATCTTAGAGTTCGAGGAGCGGATATCCATGTCAAAAATCCGGAGAGAATTTTTATGAACCAAAAAGTGTACAATCTCATAAACTTCGAGGAACCATAATCTGATGAGAGAGCACTGTGCAAAATACGATGGAGTTAGTTGTATACCACAGTCCTTGTCTAAAACATTTTCACAAGGATTAGGGTACTAATAAAGGAAGATTAAAGATCTAAGATAGATAGGGGTGTTTTATTAATAAAGAAAGTTTCTCAGGAGAAATTGTCAATTATGTAAAGAAAAAAGACTAATCTATAGCAAACAATAGACTTGAGGATAGGACCACAATTATTGAATTGTTAGACTTGTGGGGCCTACTATTTGTAGTATAAATAGACCATCCTTTTTTGGAAAATGGTTCATTGATTAATGATTGAGCAATTATTACTTTTACTTTCTCTCTCTAAAAACACATTTTCTCTCTCTAGAATGTTGTCTAAGTAATATGAACAACACTTTAGTCCTCTAAATATTGTTTTACCAAAATACCTCCTCTAAAATAATTCTAGAACAATCACCTATATATGTCTTCAAGTGATCCATCTTTCATCACCGTAGTCCTTCATGAATATTTCTGTTGACGATTTACTTCTAATCTACGTCTAAAACAAATCTTACAGTAAAAATACAAAAAACAAAGCATAGCAAAATAAAAATGAGATCATTTAAAAAGAACTATATTTTTTTTTTAAAAAAACTTTATAGAAAAGAAAAACAACTAAAAGTAATATTACCTCTATGTAATAAAAGTAGTAAGAATATGTTAAAAGTTACACGTATATATTGATAATATGCAATTTAACCCTAAATATTAATAAATATAAATTATTAGTAAATACATTTAATATTGATATCTAATATTTTACTCATAACGTTTTAATAAATATTTTTTATTTTCTCATTAAATTTTATTGAAATTTTATAATGTATGTGTTTGATTGACGTCAAATATTTAGTAGCCCCTCATGTATTAATTGAAAACAAAATCACTCAATACAATATCAAATAAAAACTTTTCATCCTCACATTTTTGACAAATTTGATATAATATCCATCAAAAGTTTATTTTTCTCACTTTTATGTATTTAATAACCATTTATTAAAATTTATAATTATTATTTAATACCAATCCCATTTGAATTTCTCATAAATACTTACATTAAAGTCTAAGGATAATAAAAAAATTAATTTTTTATTTTACTTTGTTGTTCAACTATTTTATTTTTTTGAATTTGTTCCTATTATTTTTATTAATATTATTTAATCTAGACACGATTAATTACATTAATTAGTAAAGAAATAATTTATAATAAATGACTAAATAAACAAAACAACACCAAGATAATCTTCATCTTCCAGCAATTTCAAACTACAATCACGGCCAGTAACTATGAAAGTTTTTATAAACTAGAAGCCAGTGGACTTGAATTAAATTAGAATCAATATATTAGCTACCTGCCAAACAATATATGATTAGAGATGATCTGTAACTCAATCATTTGAATTTATATAACATAGACCCAAACTTTCTAAAAACACAATGGCTCTTAGAGTATTTAAGGTATTATTATAGTCATGATTAAGTTTTATCTTGCATTTAAGAGTTCAACTGGCGAGCTAGTGAGCTGCTTGAGTCTAGTCTTGATTGTAGACTCTTGAAATGTGTTTGATTTTCATTTTAGGGTAAATCAAGTTTTTGCAATAATACATTGTGTTTTGAAGATACCAGAAAGTTATTCCATTAGCTAATATATCAATAATTATCATGGAATAAGATTCCACATCCACATTTTTGTAGCCTAATGTATTACAAAGGATGAAGCCTTTTTATATATCCTACCATAAGAATTTAACATGCTTCCATTATTATCTCTAATTAAGCCTGCACCACTAGATTCACTATTCTTCAAACTTGAACCATCACAATTTAGCTTAAACCTATTTTCATTAAGGGCTAACCATTTTAGAGCATGAGGTCTGTTAGCCTTGTTATAATCAAAGAAAATGCCAATTAGTCCTATAAACTTTCATAAAATTTGTGAGTCTTGCAAGACCTTAAGGATACCATCTCCATTTTTATTTATAGACTTTTTCTCATGTAACTTGCCGATATAAATAAAGTTTTTTTTATATCATCTGATACTACCTTATGTTTTTTATCACTCTCTTAAGTCTTGTAGACAACTCGATCCGAACTTCCCCATCCCCTTAACATCACATGTTTTATAAATCCCCGAATATAACCCTTCCACCATAAAAAAATTCAATTTATTAAACCAATATTTATTGAAAGTTATATGGAATATAGATCCAAAATCCAACACCCGCTTTTCATTGTACCTGTAAGTAGAATTCATTAAAGCATCGGTAAATCCATAGTCATCTGAGACCATTAAAGCATCTCTAAGATCCTACTTCGGATAACTATCACCCTCTTTTCCATTTTGACATTTAACACTTAATGAAATTCCTTACTGCACTACTAATATCTCACTTTAATACCACTCGCAAATCTCATTAATTTGGAATAAAAATTTCCTCTATTCTTGAGAGAATATTTACAGTAGAACATAGTGTCAGCAAAGTGTTCACGCACTTTCAGCATAGAACTCAAAAGAATTATTTTTTATCTTCATTTACAATATTGACTTCTAGTGAATTCAAATCAAGAACGATTCTATTGAAATCATCCAAATGTCTTCGGATTTCCTTATCATTATCCATTGTCAATGTATATAACTATATCTTGAGATACAGTATGTTCTTTAGAGACTTTTTCAAGTAAATGGCTTCCAGATCATTCCATATCCTTAATGTTTTGGTTCTTCATATACCTCTTGAAGCACCTCGTCCTCTAAACTCAATATCATAGCACTATGGACATGGAAAAAAACTTTGACATGGGTTGGTTCTTTAACATTGTCAACAGTGGAAGCTCACAATCCTTTATGTACTAAGAAAGCCCAAATATTAATTCTAGAGAGGTTTAATTCATTCTTTTTGTTGTATTTTTTAGGATCAAACGTCATAGAACTCATCTTGGTGACTTTTTTTGGTTTACTAGTGACATCCAAATCTTTATCCTCGAGATCCAAAATGATCTTCATCTTTTATTTGTGTATATCACTTATAAAATAATATTGTTACAGATTATCCACACTCACTGCAACACCTGTTGGGTTAGAAAAACTAAAATACATGTTTAGACAAACAATGAAACTTGTGTGATAATCAAAATAATTAATATATCTAGCGTTAGCCGAGACCATATGACTTAAGCTATATGAATCGACAGTAAATGATAGCTTTAGGTCCAATTGATGATTCACTACTTACAAGTGTGGCAAGAAGGAAATAAAATAACGACTTATAAAACCTTCCAACATAAATTATGTATAAAGACGTAAAGTAAAACCAATCACACAATACATATTTAACGTGGTTCGAATTGTGAAGAAATCCTACGTCTACGGGCAACAGATGTGAATTTTATCTAGAGGAATGTTACAAGAACACTCTCTCGAACACAACTAATATATTAATGTTTCTCTAAGTGTTTATCTTCTATCTTGATTATCCCCCAAAAAATCAGACAAGCTTGAGATTTTGTTTCTTTAACAAATGTTCTCAATCGTGCAACCCTTACTTCAAGAATTTCTCCACTATATATAGATCAACGATGAGTGAGATGGGCTCCTAAGCTCATTAGCAACTTGCAAATTAGTCTCCCAAACAGCCAAACATATACAGCTCTAGGTAATGGCACCACTATTTTGACGTCTAACACCGAATCAATATACGGTTTTACATCATCTTCAAATATGCCTAAATCAACGGCTATCTGATCAATAATTGAACTAGATAAATTGATCAATTTCATATTCTTCAACATATTTGGTGAATTTGTTTCTACTAAAATTAATTAGTTATATATACGGAAACCTTCGGCTACTAATCTTTCGACTCTAACTATAACCTTTATTCTCAATTAAGTTCATCATTAGGTTTCTAACATAAATTTTAACATAAATTTTTAGCTCGGTATCTAACCATTTGACGGGTCATCAACAACGATCCTTAAATTCAAAACTTATTCCAGTTTCGTGTTTAAATATTCTGTTAAGTTACAATAATCAGCCGAACCATTAACCATTAGGATTCAGTAGATTAACAATTAGGATTTTTCATATATATATTACTAAATAATAATAAATAATATTTCATCAAATTTATAACTTTTAACAAAATCTATTTAAAATATTGTTAAATGATTCCGGTTTGTTTCCTTTTCTCTCCCTTTTCTTTTACTCCAATTTTTCTCTTTCAAAATTTGTTAGAACATGGAGAGACTATTCCACATAAAATTGTAGCTACTTGCCGTAGCAGGGAAAATAATTGCGCATACGAGTTAAGAAACTTAAACATAATTAATATTAACCAAGCTAGTTGATTTACAAAGATGTTGGAGACTTGTAGTACTAGTATTGCAGCTGAGTAGGTATGTTTCCTAAGGCTTTACAGTTCTGTATATTAAACTCAACAATACAACTCAACTCTCCTACATAATCTGGAACCACTCTAAGATTCGGGAGACTACATAAGTCAAAACACTGGAGAGATGTTGAGAACTGAAGTCCGTTCGGTAGAAGACAAATACCACATCTCTTTATAGAGAGTCTTACAAGAGATGCCAGGCCCGTCACACTTACGACAGATCCATTCGTACCCTCCAAATCATTTAATTCCCAGCAATTCTCTATGATTAGTTCTTCAAGAGATGATAAATGACTTACAGGAAGTGATGCAAGTCTAGAACATCTCTTAACTTCAAGCCTCCTAAGTGACTTCGATTGAATTACTGAAATGTCTGTTATTTTACGACAGTTGTCAATGTACAATGTTTCAATGTTTGCAAATGCTGCTAAAGTGTTCTCAAACACACTCAGCCCGGAGCAGTAAGTTATATGAAGGTGTTTTAAAGACAGTAGTCCACTAACAGGAAGACTTGTTAGCGCTGGACATCCATGGATTCTCAATTCCTCAAGGCAAGGAAAAATAGTGATGGCTTCTCCTGTTGGCATTAACCATTCCCTAAGCATTGTCATGCACTCTATCCTCAACTCTTTTAATGACGGAAAAAATGTGATTCCTTCATTTTCACTACTTCCCACACTTGCTCGGTCTACTTTAGTATAAAATTCTGATGGGATACGTCTGACAGTTTTAACGTGTTTCATCACGACATATTCAAGACAAGGCATCTCTCCAAGTGTAGGCAATTCTATACAATTCAGACACTCGTACAACTCCACTCTACGCAAACAACCATGCAAACAGTGATCAGATAACCACGATGGAAATTTCATTCCACCAAAATTCCATATCTCTAATCTACGGAGATACTTGTGAGGCTCAAGACCATCCAAAACACCCTCTTCAATCTTTTGGTCTTGTTTGTTATTGGCAGTAACATTCCACACATAAGCTAAGTCTTCAAGCTTCGTTTTTCCCTTCATGTCAGCTTCATAGGCATTTGATTTTGCTTTCACGTTCTCTAAATTCCATAAGGCCAATTTACCTCTAAGATGCTTCAAACTACCTAGTTCTTCAATTCCATGGCCTTTCTCCATTCCCACTGCGAACAATGGTAAAGTTTGAAGACAAGTTAATTTTCCAATATGAGATGGTGTCATATTTGGATCATCGAAATGAATATGTTTCAGCTTAACCAAGTTTTCAATTCCTCTCAGGGGCTTTTCAAGAGAACTACAACCCAAGAGTCGCAACGTTTGCAAATGGTAGAGTTTGGAGATAGACTTTGGTAGAACCCTTATAGGATTTTTTGAGATGTCTAAATATCGTAGATGCTTTAATATAACAACCACGGTAGATAAGTCGTTAATATTAGAATCATTAACATCCAATACGCGCATGCGCTTGAAATTCCTTATGGTGCTTTTAAAGACTTTAGAAACTAAAATCAAAGAACGAAGTTTTTGACAACCTCTATCGTCTAATTTTGTAAGGATATCTCCTTCAGAATTCAATCTTACATGTCGGATATTAGAAATGTCACTGCGTGAAACCGAATTTGAAGTCCATATTTCTGATGTAGAAACCAACACGGCCAACGCATGCACAACATCATGCATCTTGCAGCTTTCTATATTTCCAAATATGTCTTTTTTAACAACCTCAAACAATGAGTTTGCCAACAAACTATTAAAATATTGTTCTCCGATGTCTTCCACAGCCATATTTCTCCCTTGATCAGGATGAATATAGCCTTCGGCTATCCATAATTGAATAAGTTTTTCCTTTTCAATGTCATAATCTTCGGGAAAAATTGCACAATACGAGAAACATTGTTTTAAAGATGACGAAGGCATACGATCGAAACTTATTTTTAAAATTGGCAAAATATCTTTGTTTTCCATAAATAAACTCCATACCGGGTTGTCTCTGATTGAAGACCAAACGTCACTAGTTTTTTTCAACCGCATTGTTCCACCAAGAATTCTAGCAAGTAAAGGTAACCCTGCACATTTGTTAGCAATATCCATTCCGATTTCTTCAAGATCTTGAGATATCTCCTCAAAGGCCTTACCAAAAACCTTTTCTTTAATTATAGACCAACATTCGTTAGTAGAAAGCTTCGTGGGATGGTGTCTCTTAAGTGGGAAAGTCTCTATTATCGACGCAACTCTCTCACTGCGAGTTGTTACAAGGATACAATTTCTTTTGTTTTGATTGATTTTCTGAAAACGAGTCATCAAACTATCCCATTTGTGTTGCTCTTCATTCCATACGTCATCTAGCACCAAAAAGAATGTTTTGTGCTCAAGTTTTTCATGAAGATGTTTAAGTAAAGCATCCACATTGTTTATTCCACCTGCGCTTTTGTCTAATGACTCCAACATTCCTCTCAATATAGCCCGTTCATCAAAAGTATTAGATACACAGACCCATAATATTTCCTCAAACAATTTATTTTCCCTTATTTTCTTGCTCAGCATTTTGGCCAACGTTGTTTTCCCCAATCCTGGCATACCAACTATAGGAAGAACAGAGATATTACCTGAGCTTTCAACAATTATGTTCAAAATTGCGGAAACTTCCTCACGTCTTCCGACAGTTTCCGAGGTGTCAAGAAAAGAATCAGTCTCTTCCATATTGCTTTCGACATATGTGATGGGAATAAGCCCAAGACCAGTTGACTCTCTTCTTATCTTTTCCAATGACTCGTTGATATTTTCTATTTTATGAGCGGTTGTACGACGGAATAGAATCGGATTGGAAGAGGAGAAGGAGTTGCGTATCCTCTTCTTCAACTGGCTTTGTATCTCTATCTTGTGACGAAGCAACTTGTAACCATATTCATCCAAAACGTCTTCAGCATCATAAGCTAAATCTTGGAGCCTTTGCAACCAAATTCGTACCGCCCTGTTCTCCGTCTGTTTTTCGCCGGCATCTTGCAGTAAAGCTTGAATGAATACTATAGAGTCGCGTAGGCTTTCGACATCTGGACTGAAATTCCAAGAATGACTCATCTCTTTAGTAGCAAGAGAGATCACCTTGTTCAGAATTTCGTTTATGGCAAAAGTAGCCAGAGCTTCAGCCATTTTTGCTTATCTTGTTTGCGTTGACTAGATTGAGCCCAAGAGCACAAGAGCTTATGTTTTACCCTGGCACTTCCTGTGTAATGATGTATACTAATACAATGGTGCATTACACGAACAACCTACCATTTGATATGAATATATCTATAG
This sequence comes from Limnanthes douglasii subsp. nivea, assembly GCA_036936605.1. NCBI lineage: Eukaryota > Viridiplantae > Streptophyta > Magnoliopsida > Brassicales > Limnanthaceae > Limnanthes > Limnanthes douglasii. The sequence goes on from JAUPFV010000001.1 coordinate 305,421,348, forward strand.
CAATTAACTCAAAATAACCAGGTTGGCCAATGTATTTCATATTTAGACGTGGAGGTGTGTTTTTTTGTTACATATAAAATATAAAAATTCTAAAATGTTCACAAAAAAATGTATGATTTGTTTCGCATATACCCATTTACTATTACAAAGTTTCTTAATAAAATATAATTTCTTATATAGATTTAACCTTTTTTTATGTTCTTTTTTGTCCGCATATAGTTTTTTTTTGTCCGCAAAAACATCAAAAAATTTGAAAAAAAAAAATGGTTAAAAAATGTTTTATAGATTTTCCTATTTTCGAGCTTATTTATCTCAGGTTTTAAATATTTCAGTTATTTGCAGGTCTTAAAAATTTGTAGATTCAGTTTTAGTGTCATTTTTTATTTTGGTTTTTTAGTTTTAAATTTTGTGTTTTAGGATAGATAATGGTAGGATACATGGATAGTTGATAGTACTAGGTACTTCAGTGGCTTTTAAATTTGCCACGAACTTCGCATGTTTTTAAGTTTGTCACCAACTTTCAAGTTCGAAAAGGTGAAGCTATTTCATCTGTAAGATCTTTTATTTCCTCTACGATTTGAATTTTCTAAACACTTGACATTTGCTATTACTAGACTATCCATACTTTATTTTCAAATTTAACATTAGGTGCCATTAATTAAATAGAAAGTCATGCAGTAAAAAACACATCATTAAGTCATTTTTAATCCAACCTATATGATTTTACCCTCTAAAAGTAACCATAAAACAAAAAACTTCAATTTTATTGAAGATTAATCATGGAAAATCAAAAAACCCCAACCAAACCGGAGAACACCACTCAAGCAACGAACAAGGTAATTTAATCCTATTTTTACGTTTTATAATACCGTAACTTGAAAATACTACTTCGAAACTGTTGTATTTGATACTGTACTCCGGATTTCTACATTTCTGAGCGAAAAACAACTGATTCTGAGGTGGTATCTCGGAATCAGTTGTTTTGGGCAAAAACAACTAATTTCGAGATACTGTCTGAGAATCAGTTGCTTTTTTCTGTAGACAATTTCACATTTTTATTATGACTTCATTAACACATTACTTATAATAATGTAGGAATTTCAAATATCTTCAGAACCTTAAATTACATCCCCTTCTCATACTGACGATGATGTTATATATCCGGATCTCACCGACGCATTCACTACGCAAGCGCACTACACTAGATCCGAACTTACGGAATGGGTATTGAGTGTGGGTCGGGAGTTGAAATATTTTTTGATGGTAAGTATGTACGACTCTAGAAATTATGAGAATACTCCTCGATTGTTTTATTCTTGCAAAAAATATGGGAAACCAAGGTTAAAACAAAATACACCTAATGTGAAGAAAAGAAAGTCAAGTTCCAAAAAAACAGATTGTCTGTTTCTACAAAGAGCTCATTCTTTTGACAATGATCTATGGTATTTGGTAGTTTCATGTGGTAGGCATAACTACCCGCCATCCGAATATTTAAAAGGTTGTCCTCAAGCAAGGAAACTAACTTCGGTCGAAGAAGAATTGGTGAAGAATTTATCTATACGCAGTGCCACTCCTCGTAACATTTTACCAGCCTTAAAGGATATTAATCCTCATAACGTGTCTAACATGCGTAACATTTACAATGCTAGACAAAAACATCGTACATTGGAAAAGTGAGGTCAATCACAACTTCAATATTTGTTGGGTAACATGAAGGAGAAAAATTACATTGAATGGCATAGAACGGGAAGTGAAAGGTCTCAAATAATCACCGAATTATTTTTTGCACACCCGACGTCTATCGATCTTCTTAGGACATTTCTGGAGGTCTTTATTATGGATAGTACGTATAAGATGACGAGATACAAAATGCCATTTTTCTAAATAGTTGGAGTTACGTCAACCAACATCACATTTGCGATCACTTTCGTTTTCTTGAGTCACGAAAAGGTCGAAAATTACATGTGGGCATTGGAACGTTTGCGGTTGCTCATTTCGGAAAACCATTGTGCTTTACCTAATATTATGGTGACGGATAGAGAATTGGCATCAATGAAAGCAATTGACATTATATTTCCAAAAGTGACACACATGCTATGTAGATGGCACATTGAAAAAAATATCGTAATGAAGACTAAGAAATTTTTTACCGACGAAAATATGTTCCACGGATTTCAAGCATCTTGGAATACAATTGTTTATTCGGACATTGTAATCAAGTTGAACTCAAACATCGAGTGTATGAAAGATTAATACAAGGCATACCCCGGAGCCCTCGATTACACTCAAACATAGCTCAAACCTCCTCACGGTGAAAAGTTTCTTTATGCATACACTAACAAGTTAAAGCATTTCGGCAACCAATCTGCTTTGACGTAGTATCCACTTTTGTCTACAAATAGACAAGACCCAAAGAGATAAAGTGTGTAGGCTTTCGCACAACGTTGAACATCGATCCTCCTTAATCGACCACCTACGTCTTGAAAACGCTCATTGGAGAAACGATCTCTTAGTCAAGTTAACCGTAGACCGATACCTTTACACGCTTTGAGCTCTGCTAAAGCTTCCGCGTATGACACCCCGAGAACATCTAGTATCAGCTTCACACGTTCCTCTACGTCGTTGCTTTTACGCACCTCCAACAATCTACCACATATCGGTACCCCGGTAATGATGGTCACATCGTCTAAAGTGACAGTCATCTCACCAAAAGAAAAGTGAAATGATGTTGTCTCATGATACCACCGTTCTATGAAAGCGGGTACCAAAGGTACCTCAGTACTCCAACGATGGAGGGCATCCAACAATGGTCCAAAAGGAGTGGATTCGACAACCTCACGCACACTGGTTTGGTTCGTCAGCTTCCAACGATTGACCGCAGTTCCCACGGCAAAAAACCGCAAAGGATGTCCCCCTCTTTCCTGATACATTAAAGTGAAACGTTATTATCAAAAAATAAAAATAATTACACAATATTTTATACCTTATATTCAAAATAACTTACTCAGCCATGGTAAAGATGGTACGTCGTATGGTTTGTAAAACCTTTGTATTGGCGTATGTGCAGAAATCGTGATAAAAAGGCTTTTTTCTCGGCTACGAACGTTGTTTCGTCTATGCCTTGGTCAGTTTCATCATCTTCCGATTTTGATTGCGGAATTGTAACCGGAGATGGTTCCCTCTTTGTACCCCGCCGATTATGTCTAATGGAAGGGGACGTAGGATCATGGGAAACAATTTGAAGAGGTTGCGGCGTCTTAACAATATATGGTTTGTTTACGGCATTTGGAGCGGATGATGAAGAGCCACGCAAAATTCTCTTGAGTAGATTTCTTGGCACATACTACAAACATAAGACAAAAATACAAGTTATTATAATCAATATCAATAAAAAACTATCATAAGCAAAAAAATTTAAATATAAGCATGTAATTCTGAGGCATCATCTCGGAATTATATGCTCTCTGTTTTCAAACAGAAGCATGTGATTCCGAGATACCATCTCGGAATCACATGCTTTTTTTATCTGAAAAACATGTGATTCCGAGGCATCATCTCGGAATTACATGTTTTTCAGTTTAAAAAAGCAGAATAGAATGGTTGCAGCAAAAACATACCTCAGTCCTACCAGTTACGAACCCTACTCAAACCATAACATATTCAATGTCTTACCAGTTAAGAATCATAATCGAATCCTAACATATTCAATGGTCTACTAGTTAAGAACCTTAACCTAATCGAACAACCTAATCGAAGAAACCTCAGTCCTTGCTTATGAGTCTGAATTCAGCATACTCCCCGGACAGGGACAGATCAGTCCAAGACCTCCGGACCGGACAGATCGGACAGATCACATGGACCGGACAGATCATTTCGAACACAATGACCATAGGACTGTTCGAACTATGACAAAAGTACTAAAAAACCTAAACACTTCTTGACTAAGCAGCTTGCTCTCCTACTTAGAGCTCATGGGTCTTTGAACATGACCCGGGTCCATTAAACATGACCCGAAAGCCCATAAGGGCCCAAACATCACACTATAAATACCCAACCACCTGCATTAACTATGGGTAATGAAAATTAACTGCTACCAAGCTGCTTAATTATCTCTCTACTCTCTAAACACTTAAAACACCCACACACCACCATAAAACATCAACTGAAATTACCAGCCTACCCTCAGGCGATAATTATCCACACCAGCTTCAGTCATTCATTCGCAAATGGTAGGCCTGAAAAAATTAAAATCAAGCTTATCAAGAACCCTAACAAATGAACCGTAACGGAAAACCCAAAATACATACCTTGGAAGATGGCTCTCTGTTCGATTAGGGTTCTTTAGACCTGGAAAAAAACAGGAGATAGGAAAATGAAAAACGAAATTGAAAATTTAACGTTAAGGTTAGAAGTAGAACTTAGAACATAAACTCCTCCCTAGATTTAGTCGATGAAAAAGAGTAGGGTTTATATCTGTGGAATTGTTACTAGGTTAGGTTAATAGAGGGAGGAATAAGGTACGAGTAATTTAGAAGATGGTGTAACTAGGGTTAATTTAATAGGGTTAGGTTGGTTGATGGAGGGTAGAAAAGTGGGAGTTAATAGGTTGATAGAAGAGTTAATGGTGTTCTTGAAAATGAAAGAGGTAGAATAAATAGGTATAAGGAAATATATGGCATTTCCTTTATGGAGAAAATAACAACATGGGATTTATTTTAAATCATGGAGGAAATAAAAAAATTTATGGGGGAAATAACTTCACTCAGTTCGAAATTGACAACTATGTATGACACAAACGATCAGGTTCGACATTAGGTACTTCACGAGATTCATGATCGACACTGACAATTATGTACGCACAGACAATCAGGTTCAATATCAAATACTTCATGGACAATCACATTCGGATGGATAATCAAGTCCATGATACCTTTTTCATCTTAGGTTGCACCTAATCTAACCATTAACACCCCTTACAAAATCACCTAAAACGTATTACAACTAATCCGCAAATCTTGTTTTGGACACGTCTCGTCTTGATTTGGTTTCGCTACATCTACAACTCTTGTCGAGGAAAAGTTTCTATTCCTCACCTTTCTATTTGATCTCTACCAACGTTATGAATTGTTGACTTAATTTTGTTAGCAATACTTTCTCGCATCAATTCGAGGGAATGTCAAAAGAAACAATATTTATGTTATAATTAGTAGTCAAATTATATATATAGAATATTTGAGAGATCTGGTCTATGATTTAATTTAATTATTATAAAAAATTAAAATATATAATTTATTTTCGTTATTTATCTATATATATATATATATATATATATATATAATTTTAGTTTATACCCCAGAAGATTATCTTCTTATTTAGGTAAAATAAGTAAGAGTATGATTAATTTCATTAAAGTAATGTTTAAAGGAAATAACAATATCATCGTGCTTTTTTTAGTTTGTATAATACTATATGGTCCATAAAATTATAGTAGGAATGATGGTTATTGGTGTGGTTTTTGTGGAGTTTTGTGAGCATTTAATGTTTGGGTAGAATGTAGAGAGAGAATCAAGCTGGCTGGTTGTATTTAATTTTTATTACCCTCATTTAATGTGGGTGGTTGGGTATTTATACCCTTATATTTGGGCCTCATGGGCTTTTGGGTTGTGTTTAATGGATTCGGGTCGAGTTTAAGGACCCATTGGTTCTAAGTATGGGAATAGGCAGCTTAGTCAAAAAGTGATTAGGTTTTAAGTACTTTAGTTCTGTTCGAATAGTTCAATGGATGATGGTGTCCGAACTGACCCTGTCCGGTAAGGTGGACATTGTCCGAATTGACCCTGTCTGGTTCCCATTAAATGTGGTGATAGAATCCGAACTCATCAGTAGCCCCTTTTTTAGGTGGTGTTCAAAAACCTTTGGCAAGACCTAAAAAACAGTCTGTTACTGACGACAGTTACATCTGGACAAGTCCTTCGAATTGTGTTATAGCTTTATCCGGACTGAAAAAAGTCTTTGAAACTAAACGGTTTCTTGTCAGAGTTCGTGGGACACGTATCTCTCTCTGGTTCGTTATTTCAGCCGTTTTTTCACCTAGAATTTCGCTCCCACCTTTTCCAAAAAGCAACCTCTTCATTTCATGAAGATGACATCAGCGCCGTTTTTTAATCATTGCAAATCCTTTCGAATTCTCCTAGGTATCAAAGCATATTTTCGTGTGTTTACTATAAATTAAGCATTTCTTTACTGTTTTATCACCATCTTCACACTTACTTTACTAAATCTCAGAGCTTTCTCTTTCAAACACAAATTCTTCTTTTTGGTTGTGAGTTTATGTTCACAGCTAGGAACGATTTAATCAAAGGCGGGTGGCTTAACCTATCAGAGTTAGAAAATGCTCAAAAAGTTGAAAGAGAAAGGCGCATCATTGCAGGCCTTCCTACCTCCCCTGTCGACAAACCAAAAATTCCAAACACCGAGCCTGACCAGGGCTCTTCTTCAACCAGGAGCGTTAAACCGAGGAGATTGTTTCAAACCAACCTTTCGTCAATTGTTTCACGCTCGTCGGTTCAGGAATCGGAGCCCACTGTTGAACCAGGGCAAGCAGTTACTAGTTTTAAGAAGCCCTCCCCATTTATCGCCATGGGATCAGATGCAGATGTCTCTCCCAATAAACTAACAGATCGGAGAAGAGGTCGTCTGGTAAAATGGCAGGCTTCAAAAGGAACACCTTCAAAATCGGAGGCCAAAGACAGCAACACAGGGTCAGAGGCACCCTTAAAATTTCCTAGGGGCAAGCTGTCCGGACCGGAGGCATCTAGCTCAAGCCTCCGAAGAGAAACCACCACATCTGAGCCCCAACCGGAGGCCAGAGTTCAGGAAAGCATTAAAGCCCAACATTCCGGAGGTCAGACTGTACCAACTCCTAACTCCCTTCTCCCAAAAATAACTTAAAACCCCTCCTCGGTAATGGAGGAAGTAATGGAGGATTCTATCGAAGAGGCTCCGTTCGAGTCCGAAGTCTCCGGACAAACTAGTGATGCTGTTGCTGCCAAGAAGGATAAAGGCAAAGAAAAACTATGCCTTAGACACCCAGATCTGCCAGAGATCCTTGAGGGAAAAGTGGGACCTTGTTTCCACAAGGTTAGTGTTAAGTATCTTCTCGCTTTACAAAAAATTACTTATGCTTTCATCCACACAGCCGAATTGGGTCGGATGCGTACAAAGTGGGGGATTCCGGAGAACGTGAAAATAAGGATCCCAATAGACCCTGAAACCCCAATGGACTGCAAACTCAATGAAATAGTTATCTTCACTGAGCTCTTTAACTGGGGACTAAGGTTTCCCTTAGATCCGGAGATAGTTAGGTACTTCCACCTCATCAAACTTTGTCCAAGTCAACTAAGCCCCAATGCCTGGTACACTCTTATGGCCTGTATCATGGCCTCCAGGCTCTCCGGAATTCCTCTACCAATGGAGGAATTCGCAGCTGTGGCAAGCCTCTGCAGAAACCACCATATTCCCTTCTATCACTACAACATGGGTGATAACTATAAAGTAGTGGATGACTTGCTCGAGTCGGAGAGAAATTGGAGGACTCATTTTTTGTTTGTGAGTGGTGCCTGGGAGAATGGGAGGAAGATCAAAGCTGGTACCAACCCAAGTCTCCTCACCAGCAGATGGCGAAGTGATGGTAAGAATCCCATCTCTCATTCTCATCTTCATTCTTTACAAATTTGTTTATCTAACCTTTTTTTGTTTCTCAACAGTGCTACCCAAAGACTTCAACGACTATTTATAGGCCGGGCAGATCACTTGCACCAAGATAAATACTTGGGCTGCCGAAAAGTAGGCAAATCGCTTTCACGACGCCTTTACCGGAGGAAATCTTGCAAGGTCCCACCTCTGGAACACTACTGGCCGGAGGGACTTGACTTGGGAGGAACTTACCACTCCACCCCCTCCGGATGTAGTCCTTAAAAGAACACATGCACCGGACGGGTCACTGTATTTTCCAGGTCGAGCCAAGGACCCAAGTAAGATGAAAGGCAAGAAAAAGAAGGGCAAGAAGAGTGTGGGTGAGGCTAATCCCACCGAAGCGAAGGAAACTGCTCCAACAAACCAAGAGGGGCCAGTTCCAAGTCAGATTGATGCTGCCCTTCAAGAAGTTGTGGAGCAGGAGAGTACTAGGGAAGAGGCTGGATCTCCAAAACCTCCAAGGGCTCCTAAGAGAGACATGAAACGGAGAGCAGAAAGCAAAGACAGGAAGGCCAAGAAGAAAAAGACCTCCAGGGGTGATGAACTTTCTCTCCGGCTCCCGGAGCCCCTCCCTCCTGTTGACCCTACTGATCCGACAAGAGAAGAAGAGATCCCTGGTGACTTTCAAACCAATGAGGTTGGAGGATGAGATGTCAGCATTGACGGTGTCGACATTACAGGGCTTGAGGGACTTGGTGACTACTTTGAAAACCTCCCCAGAGACGACTTTGATGGGCCCTACCTCCCTCCAAGCACTTCGAACACTGTTACCTTCAATGGTAAGTCTTTTACCGTTTCAAGTGAAAGAGATGTTATAACTCACTCTATATTGAGTAATGTTCACCCAGTGCTAGTTCTGGAGAAGCAAGTGCAAGGTCAGTCAGCAATCATTACTGCCCTTAATTCTGACAAGGAGAGATTGTCCGGAGACCTCCTTATTGCCAACCAAAACGCTGATGTTTTGAAGAGATAAAACGAGGAGTTAAAGAAGAACCAGGAGGGTTGGGTCACGAAGGTAGTTGCCCTAGAAGATACTATCAAACGCCTCCGGGAAAAGCAGTCCGAGTTGGAGAAAGATCTCACCTCTTCAAAAGAGGAGATGAAGGGCAAAGACCAAGTCATTCACACTTTGACCAACGGCAAGATCGCACTCGAGGACTCGGTATCCAAGGCTATAGAGGAAAAAGTTGATCTGCTAAAGGAGCAAGAGGCAAAAATCCAAGGCAAGATTGATTCTTATGTCAACAATGTGATAGATACTCAGGAAGAGATGTATGCCAAAGTGAAGTCAGACATGGTCTTGCTTTTCCACGAAAAGTTCCCGAAGAGGAATCTGGGAGATTTGTGGACTTACGTAGAATACGAAGACCTTCCCTTCCACACTTTGGCCGAGGGTGACGGGTTCGAATTTTCCAGTGCATCCTCATTCGATGAAGAAGAGAACACCAGGGAGAGTCCAGGTGAGGAGAATGATGACCTCAAGAAGAAGAAAACAAGTGAGGCTGAGCCGTCTTCGAAGGCTCAGTCTTAGAATATTAATTATCTTTTACCTTTTGTTTTGCTTGAACTAAAGTCCTTGGAAGGCCAAGGCATTTTTGTAACTGTGTCCGGTGTTTGACCAGACAGGTCTTTTTGCTTTAATTAACAATTTAAAGTCATTGGATGGCCAAGGCACTTCGGTAGTTTTAATGAGTATGTTTGTTTTGCATAATTCTTGCATTTTCTTATAGTTTTTCAATTTTGGTAGCTAATGTTTAAACAGCCCTTAGTTATTTCATAAACATCTTAAAGTGAGAGTGTTTAAATTCTCTGATGACAAATGTGTAAGTAGTCATCACACTTTTAATTCAACTCGGCCGGTGTTTAAACAAAATTTTGACAAGAAACAAAATAAGAACACTCCGAATTTTTAAAAAGGCATCAAATTTTATAAAAGAACCCGGACACCTCATTAATACCTCCCCGCGCCACCAAGGTAGGAAAGAGTATGCCCCCAAATATTTACATGGATTTTTAAACAAGTAAATATTTACATAGCTTTTACTCGAAGTACATCCGGAGGTGCTCAATATTCCAAGGGTGATTCAAAACCCTTCCATCCTTGTCTTCTAGCCAGTATGTCCCAGGTTTAAGCCTTTCAATGACCATATAGGGTCCTTCTCAAGTTGGGGCTAGTTTGTCGAGCAGCTTCTCTTTAGTGTGCAAGAAGACTTTCCTTAACACCTTATCCCCCGGCTGAAAATCTCTTCTTTTAACTTTGGAAGCAACCATGCTTCTCATTAAACCTTGATAGTGCACAGCTCTAAGGTGTGACTTAACTCTTCTTTCCTTTATCAAATCAAGTTGACCTCAGATAGCCCCCTCGTTAGCGTGTTCGGAGAAATTGTGAACTCGAAATGAAAGGAGAGTTGCTTCTATGGGAGCTATGGCATCCATCCCGTAGACCAAGGTAAAAGGTGACTCTTGTGTTGCAGCCCCAGGTGTAGTCCGGTAGGCCCACAAAACCTCTTGTAAATAGCTAGGCCATTTTCCAGCAGCCCCTTCTAAATTTTTCTTCAAACCGGACAGTATAGTTCTGTTAGCCACTTCAACCTGACCATTTGCTTGTGGGTGGAAAGGTGAAGAAAAACAATTTTGTATACCTCTAGAGGCAGAGAAACTCTCCATTTCCTTGTTGTCGAACTGTGGCCCATTGTCTGTCGTTATCTTTTGTGGAATGCCAAATCTGCAACAGATATTGGATAAAATGAATTTTATGACAGCTTTTGATGTTGTACCTGCCAGTGAGGCTGCTTCGATCCACTTCGAAAAATAATCAATAGCAACAATTATTGTCCTGCGTCCTCCGGATGCCATAGGAAGCGGTCCCACCAAATCCAAACCCCATCGAGCAAAAGTTATAGGCTTAGAAATTGACTCTAAAGGGATGGTTGGGATATGAATTTCATTGCTATATCTCTAGCATAGGTCACACCTCCTCACCAGCTCCTTAGCATCTTGCATTATAGAGGGCCAATAATAACCAGCCAATAAAACTCTCCTTGTTAGAGCCCTGAATCCACAGTGAGCTGATCCCTCACCATCATGTAATTCGGAGAGGACTATTTGAGATTTATCAACCCCCAAACATCGTAAGGGGGGTTTACTGTAAGACTTTTTATAAAGAACACCTCTTAGTATGATAAAACCACGAGCCTTGTACTTCACTTTTCTTGCTATTGACTTATCTGGAGGCAAGATGCCATCGGAGAGATACTGAAGGAGAGGAAACCTCCAATCTTGGGGCTGGTTCATCTTTATATTGAAGCTTTCTTCCTCCTTACCCATATTGAGTTGAATAGAAGGGCACTCCAGCACATGGATCCAAGGCTATGATTCAGTATAGGCTATGGTTGCCAAGGAGTCTACTAGCTCATTTTCTGTTCGGGGTATGTGCTCATAAACAACACTCTTAAACTTAAGTGCCACATCTTTGAGAAGAAGTAAGTATCTTATTAGCTGCTCCTTTTTTGCTTCAGATTGACCTTGCGCATGATGGATAAGAAGCTGGGAATCACTCATCACCTTGACCATTTTGGCTCCACAAATAAAAGCTAACTTTAAACCAGCTATAGCAGCTTCATATTCGGACTCATTGTTAGAAGCCCTAAAATTAAAACATATAGCTTGGTACATTTTGTCACCATACGAAGAGGTCAAGCATACCCCTGCTCCACATCCCATAGTACTCGATCCACCATCCGTCCGGACGACCCAGACCTTTTTATCTTTCATCTCAGTCGTTTGCTCTGTATCCCTATCCGAGTAGAATTCAACTAAGAAATCAGCCACAACTTGGGCTTTGATTGTTGTTCGAGGAGCAAAATCAATATCGAAGTCCCCCAGTTCTACTGACTACTTAGTTATTCTACTCGAAATGTCCGCCTTTTGTAAAAAAAAAAATCAGGGGATAGGACGTCCGAACAATAACAGGATCAGCCTGAAAATAAGGCCTCATCTTCCTAGCAGCAATTACCAGGGCTAGTGCTAACTTTTCAAGCTTTAGATAGTGTTTTTCTGCATCTATCAAGCTCTTGCTGATGTAATACACTGGACGGGGATAATTATCCACCTCCCTTACCAATACAGCACTGATGGCACAACTGGAAACTGCCAAATATACGAAGAGTGTCTCTCCATCAACAGGTTTAAATAAAGTCTTGGGGGAGGACGGATGTTTTTTAATCTCATTAAAGGCCTCATTACACTGTGAAGTCCAGTCAAATCCTTTTGCACTTTTTAAAGTTTGAAAAAACGGGGCACATCTGTCCGAAGACCTCGAGATGAAACGATTTAACGCAGCCAACCTCCCAGTCAACCGTTGTACTTCTTGAATATTTCGAGGAGGCTCCATTTGAAATAAAGCATTAAGCTGGTCCGGATCAGGCTGTATCTCTTGCTCACTTATGATGTACCATAGGAATTTTCCGGACTGTACTCCGAACACACACTTTTCTAGATTTAGTTTCAAATTCACTCTTACTAAGTTGGTAAAGGTTTGTTCGAGGTCTGCCAAGTGTAGCTATTCGTCCACACTTTTAACCATCATGTCATCGATGTATACTTCCATATTTCTTCCAATTTGATCAGCAAAATCTTTGTTTACTAACCTCTGATAGGTAGCCCCAGCATTTTTTAACCCAAATGGCATCACCTTGTAATAATGAAGGCCCCTATCAGTGAAAAACGTAGTATGCTCCTGATCCACCGGATCTACTTGAATCTGTTTATACCCGGAGAAGGCATCCATGAAAGATAGTAGCTTATTCCCAAATGTAGAATACACCAGCTGATCAATCCGGGGGACAGGGTAAAAATCCTCTGGGCAAGCCCTGTTGAGATCTGTAAAATCAATACACATACGCCACTTGCCATTTTTCTTTTTCAACAAGACCAGATTGGATGTCCATAAAGGATACTGAGACTCGTTTATATGCCCCATCTTAGTAAGCTTGTCGACCTCTTGAACGATGACATCAGCCTTTTCTTTGGAAAAAGCTCTTCTTTTTTTATACCGCAGGTGCTATGTCTCTTCGGATGGACAAGTGGTGTGATATAATATCTGCTGGTACCCTAGTAACATCAGCATTGCACCAAGCAAAAACATGATGATGGTCTTTTAGGAACTTCAACATTTTACCATTCAGTTTGGATGCCATTTTGGACCTTATCTTAACATTTTCCCCTCTTCCAAAGAATGTGTTTCAACTTCTTCAACCGGTATTAAAAATCCAGGGGTCTCTCTGGGGTCATCAATTTCACCCTCACCCCCAGAAAGCCCCTCAAACTGCTATTCCTCATTGATACGAATTGCTCCCAACGTCCGAAGAGCAAGTGCTATTGCATAACACTCTCTTGCAATCTTTTGGCTGCTCCGAACAACTCCCACTTATCCTTGCACAACATATTTCAAACATTGGTGGAATGTTGAGGCCACTGCATGCATCCTAGAGAGCCAAGACCTCCCTAGAATAGCATTATAACAAGTGGGACAATTCACTACGACAAACAGTATTCTAACCATCTTCTTAAAAGGGCCCTTGCCCAACAAAACTTCCTCTTCGAACTCCCCGATCACATCTGCTGAGCTTCAAGTGAAACCCACAATTGACTTGTTCGAACGCTGAATTACCGCAAGATTTTTCATCTTTTTGTAGGAAGTTAAAAATAGGATATTGGCTGAAGTCCCAGTATCCACCAAAATTTGTCTTATGTCATTGCCCCCAATGGTTGCTCCTATGACAACAACATCTTCATGAGGACCTGCTATATCCCTCAAGTCATCCTCATCGAACACAATGAAGGGAAATGGAATCTGCGATTGGTAGGAAGTCATGCCTCCCTCCAGTTGGGTAGCTAATGTATGAACGTACCTCTTCCTTGAAGAAGCAGTGGGTGCTGTCATGGTATCCCCTCCGAAAATTGTGAGTAACTCAAAAAAATTAATAAGCCCGGACACTGTTTTACAACGTTTCTCAATGACACCTACTCTATTTCGAGCTGGATCAGGGTCCAAGTATTCTGACTCTACATTCAACCTCTCGACTATCACCATAGCTCCCTCCGGAGCGGATGTGCCTGCATTGTTTGGACCAGGCCGATGAGCATTATCAAGCCTATTTCCTCCTCTTCTTTTAACATACGCTCCCAACTTTCCTCTTTCAATCAAATTCGGGACTTCTTGCTTTAAAGCAATGCAATCGTCAGTGGTATGGCCAGTATCATTATGATACTGACAGAAGGAATTGTTACGATGCTCCCTATGAGATTGTAGTGCAGCCGGCCTTCTATAGTGCACTTCTTCCTTTGTTTTGTCATCAATGGTGGTTACACTCTCTTTTAACTCAGCAAACCACTCCAGTTGAACCCAAGGCCCTCTCTTATTTCTAGATTGCTGACTCTGGGCAGGCGCAGCTGGCTGAGACTGAGCTTTTGCTCTGTTATGACCCTGCCCGGCCTCCCTCGCCTTGTTCCCGGACTGATTTTGGTTGGGGTTTGGTGCAACCGGGGCAGACCTCACCTGCATGTGCACCCTAGTTTTCTTTGTTTCATCCACGTTAATTTGCTTTCCAACCTGATTCAGTAAACCTCCCCATGTCATGGCCTTTTTTCTGGTCACTGAATCAGCCAAATTTCCAGGGTTTAAGCCCTGCCTCAGAGAAGCTATGGCTACTTTCTCGAAGCAATCAGCCAACCCATTTTTGGTATTTATAAAGCGACTTATATATTCCTTCAGAGATTCATTCGGTTCTGGGGCACAATGGATAATTGTGTCTCCATTGCCCTTTACCTCTTTACTTCCAACAAACTGCCTCCGGAAGGCCACCCAGAATATATCAAAATTTCGGATGCACCCCTGTGGTAGGCTGTTATACCACTTCAAGGCACTCCCCGTAAAAGACTGGGAGAATGCTCTACAAAGAAACTTATCGTCGTCATCGAAATTCATCATGAAATTTTTGAATTGTTCCAAGTGATTGTCCGGGTCTTTACTGTCATCGTATTTTTCCATCTTCGTGCTATCGAACCTCTTGGGGAGGTTCCCGGACATGATCTTGGAAGACAATGGAGATTGTCTCCAATTCCGGCTACGACTGAAAACGATATCCTCGTTAGGACTTGCAAAGATACTTGGCTTATCATGGAAGGCAAAAGGATCCACCAGCATCCGGTCTATGTGTCTCCGGCTATGAGATGATCATTTGCCTATATGCCTCTTTAACTTTCCATGCCTATCCCTTTTTATTGAATACTTCTTAGCCAACTTTTGTTTCTTTTTAGATCGGCCCTCATCGCTGCTGGAGGAAGAGGATTCTTCAATTCCATCTTCGTCCGAGGAGCTACTGGAAGACTCTGAGTTTGAATCAGAGCTCTCTACTGGCTTGGACCAGTGAGACTTTTTGGAGCTAGCATGAGTCTTCTTCGTACTCACATGGGTATTCGAAGGCTCATGCTCTCTAGGGTTGTCGGTATGATGAGCAGTTGATGCTTTTGACTTCTCTTTTATGCCCATCTTTTCATTCTCTGCTCTCAGAGCTTCTATTTCGCCCTTTAACCTATCACGCTCCTCAATGGTATATTCATCATTTTCCCCCACCACTTCAAGCAAAGCTGGTGGTACTTCCGGTACGTCCGGATTCATTCGGACTGAATTTTCTGATGGTTTTGAATGCTAGATTCAAGCACCGTTGTTACTCCCACTGTGGTCGCCAATTTGGTGTGGTTAATATTTATCTGAGGGTAAGTTTGTAATTTCAGTTTAGAGTTTTGTGGAGTTTTGTGAGCATTTAATGTTTGGGTAGAATGTAGAGGAAGAATCAAGCTTCCTAGTTGTATTTAATCATTACCCTCATTTAATATGGGTGGTTGGGTATTTATACCCTTATATTTGGGCCTCATGGGCTTTCGGGTTGTGTTTAATGGATTCGGGTCGAGTTTAAGGACCCATTAGTTCTAAGTAGGGGAACAGACAGCTTAGTCAAAAAGTGATTAGGTTTTAAGTACTTTAGTTCTGTTCGAATAGTTCGATTGATGATGGTGTCCGAACTGACCCTGTCCGGTAAGGTGGACATTGTCCGAATTGACCCTGTCCGGTTCCCATTAAATGTGGTGATAGAATCTGGACTCATTAGTTATAATGTGTATGTTTCTAAATACTGACCAATGCCAACATCTAAGAATGTGATTTAAGGTCATATTAACTTATTTATATGCAAATAATGCAGAGTAGTAGCACCACAAGTCCCAAGAAATTGAACAGTTAACAAAAAGATGGTATACTGACTCTAGATTGTGGCTAAAGAGACATTTGGAAGCTAAGGAAAATACTTCTTTTGAAGGTTTGTATTAATTGATATCCAACCTTTTCGACTTTTCCAAATAAGAAAATGGAGCTTAGTAGGTATATAATTATGCCAGAGCTTAGAGAAAAGCAAAGATTTGGTAGATTTATGCCTAATTTGATTGCAAGTTGTTTTAGTTTCAAAATTTCCATATTTACTTAAGGCTCATATAGCTTTGTCTTTTCTATCTTTATTAATTTTAAAAGTTAAGATTTTATTGATATCAACAGGGTTATTTGAGGCAGACAGCTTGTTAATGTTCCAAGTTTTATTGTCTCAATAGTTACCAACATTATTAGAGGTGTACCAATTATTATTCTCAAACTCATTTAATAGAATTAAAGGGGTATTTTTAAACCACGTGTCCAACCAAAAATAAATCTTACCATTACCTAAAATCCAAAGTATATTGGGTTCAGCAATACTTTTAATTTTAGTTAATCTTCCCTAGAGCTATTAAGGGGCCTCCTAACCCGTTAACCCGCCCGGGACCGGACCGGTAAGGCCCGCCCGATACCGGTTTGGATACCTTAGGGAACGGGTTTTGAGCCAAAAGTTTGGACCGATTCTCTTACCGGTCTGGACCGGTCCGCCCGGTAACCAGCCCGCTAAGGGAGATATATAAAAAAAATTCCTAATCTATGTATATTTTTTACTAAAACCCTAAAAAAATTATGATAAACTAACAAACCCGCTCGTTAAGAGTCGGACCGGACCGACTCGACTCGTAACGAGCCGGTCCCGGTCTATCATATTTGGCTCCCTTCGCTTAGCGGTCCGGCTCGACCTCCGATAGCTTAACGAGTCGGTCTCGGTCCCGTCCAAACCCGGACCGACCCGACCCGATAACAGGTCTAATCTTTCCCATGTGTGAGAACCTTTAGAGGTGTTATTTACCTAAATAGGGTGTCTGGTATGTAGTATATAGAGTTCATGTAATTAGCCAAGAAAGATATGTTTTCTCTGAATTTAAACCAAAGTTTACAGGCATATGTGCCCTGTAAATCTTTGATTTTCCTAATATTGAGACCACCCTCCATATATGGGAGGCATATGGACTCCAAATTGGACCAGTGAATTGTTTTGATTTTCTATTTTGAGCCCCAAAGGAATCTATTCATGAGGTTGTTTATTCTGTTGATTACATTTTGGGGAAGGTTCAACATTGGATATAATAGTTAAGAATGGCCATTAGTACTGATTGTATTAGTACTGATCTGCCTTCAAAAGACAGGGAGATTGAGTCTCATTCATTGATTCTGAGTGATTTTATGGAATAAATCTTCATATTTATTCATCATGTTATGGTTATCAATGTATATACCAAGATGTTTCATACGTAAATCTTTGTATATAAATCCAGAAAATTCCTCAATGAATTTGATTCTGAGGGGATTAAGCTTGGAAAAAATGATGAGACAAGATTTGTTCTTATTTATGTTTTGGCCATATGAGTTCTGATAAATAATTAAAAACTGGTTGAGTCTGGTAATATTGTTTTTGGAACCATTAACAAAGATGACAAAGTCATTATCATAGGTTAACTGTTAATTATCATATTAATTTTGGTTTTATATAACATTTGGAGGTTATCATTGAAAATGTTATTGATTCCTCTTATGAGAAACTTTTTCAGCAATTATGAAGAGGCTGGGGGAAATTGGATCCCCCTATCTAATATCATTCAAACCTTTAAATAAACCATGTAATTCTTCATTAAATATAATGAAGAAGTGCCCAAAATTGATACTATTATTGATTAGATTAATAAAATTATTATGAAAGCCAAAAGCTTTCATAATATTTAGGTTAAATCTATGAGACATGTTGTCACAGGCCTTATGCATGTCACTTAGGCATAAATCATTATAGGGGAAATAGATTAATGTTAATTTAATAGATGATCGATAATATTAGTCTCAGGTTAAATGAGAGCATTATAAGATTTTGATGGAAAGTTGCTATTGACGAGGGTAGAATTATCCAAAGGACAAATTAGAAAAAGGAACAAAGTACCATTGTTTATGTTTAATATTATATATATATAAACTTAATTTATTTTATATATATATATGGGCTTGGGTCAAACGGGGTTTGGGCTTGGGTCAAACGGGGTTAACCCACATTTGGCCCATTAAGCCCATTAAAATTCGTTAAGCCTATAAATAGTCTTTTAAGAACATTAATGAGACACAAGAGAATTTAATTTTATTGTGAGACTCTCTTTTCTCTAAATATTTATTTAAGAAACTCAATTATCTATCTATCATCCACCTAAAAAGTATTGACCTAAACATCCTCCAAAAATAATTGACCTCACCAGATTGGCGACCACAATGGGAGCACTACAAAGGTACCCGAATAATAACGCCTAAAACCTTTGAGTGTAGAAATCACATTTAAAACATACTAAAGCATGGAAGTTGAAATGTAAATAGATCATGTCTAGGAAAACGGCGGAGTCAGGATCGTATAATCTAGTCAAGTACCACATATGATTGGTGAAAATCGATAACGGTTTCTCATGCAAGAGTAGTCTAAAAACTAAGCTGTAATAACCCATCAGGATAGAGCCAGATTGGAGACTCAAAGATTAGAAGGACTAGAGGAATTAATGAACAAGATAAAAACCTAAATATTCTATGCATTCCATATAAATATCATAAAAATCACTCACAAAAAAACCCATCATTCTTTTAAAAATAAGCATAAAGCTAGAAATCGTTCAAGTTCTTCTAATTCCAATAAGGATTCATTGTCTGACACCGAATATTTTTCTTCATCGTCAAGTAGTGATCATTTTCATAAGTAGAGAAAAAATCATTATGGTAAACATTTTATAAAAAAATACTATGATCACCATAAGAAGAGTAAAAGAAAACATTAAAAACTTACATACAAGACATTAAATGAACGAAAGACTCGGGGATCGGGAAACCACAGTACTAATCACCAAGTGAGTGATCAATTTTCCATCCTGTACAGACTAGGGATGTTTGCAACAACTAATGAGGATCATTAATTCAATCAATGAGATAATTGAAGGCAGTCTCTTCTGTTTACAGATATTCTCTATGGCCATCTGCCCCAACGGTTTGATAGTTCAAAAATGGAAAAGTTTGATGGGAGTAAAGATCCGGAAAACCACCCTAAATAATTCAAGAGCTTCATGATAAATTTTAATGACGATGGTAAGTTATTGTGTCGAGATTTTCCCAAACTTTCAAGGATAATTCTTTGAAATGGTATAATCAGCTTCTGCAGGGGTCGATCAAGAGTGTCGACATGTTTTGGATGGCTTTCTGAAGATAGTTTATGGGAAGTAAAGAGATAAGAGGAAACAGAGACACAATAATCCAATGTCATCAGTTAATTAGAGAAAGCTTAAAGTATTACACTAAGTGATTTGTAGAAACCAAAAATGATTTACAAGACTACTTCGAACAAGTGGCCATAACTGCTTTTAAACAAGATCCTCTCCCTCGAAAACTGGTTGATATTGTTACAAGGAAGAAGCTGATGTCCTTCGAAACTTTGTTATCGTAAGTTAAAAAAGGATTGCGGTAGAAGAGACAAAAAGGTTGAAATTACCATATCAACAAAAGAATAATACCTCAGGTTCTCAACAATAAGCACAAATGACTGCTAGTTCTTGTCCCAAGGATTCCAATCAGAATACTTCTAGACCTAGAGGGAACCAACGTCCACAAGGTCAACGACAACAATATAGGTCAATATGGAATCAATGGGCCCGACTTGATTATTTTGCAGAATTAACAAAGAGTGTTGCCACCATTTTTTACAAGACAACATATTACATGCTGTTTAGAAAACCACCACCCATTCAAACTCCGAGAAAAATCGTAAGATAATATTTTATAGGTATCACAATGATGTGGGCCATGATACGAAAGATAATATTGTTATAAAGCAAGAAATCTAAACTTTGATTGAGAATGGAAAATAAAATACGTTCGTCAAAGGATAATTGAAGAATTGATAACAGGCATCATTTGTTAGGCAGATCGTAGCTCGAAGGGAAGCTATAGATGGGGCCCCTAAACAAGAAAATATTATGGTTATTATTGGATCATGTAATGAATTCGATAAATACTCAGAGTATTTAAATCTCGGCCCTAACCGAGGTTATATTATGATGATAAGTGAGTTTGGAAAGAAAGGAAGGTCAAATTTTTGTGTTAATTATTCGAATCATTAAGCATATTTGAAAGGGATACCATATCATCCCCCTCGAGTTGTGCTTGGAAGAGTCATATAATGAGTTTGACCATCCAATTAGAAGGAAAATATATACTCGTTTATATCAAAATCCTATGTCGTTTATTTTATTCAATGGTGATGGTTTGAGATGTTGTTGGGCCACATGAGGATGCTGTGGGAATTGGGGTTGCAGTTTAGGGAATGGAAATTTGAAGGATTTTGATTGACACAAGTAGATCATTTGAAATTTTATTTTTATCTACCTATAAATAAATGAAAAAACCCTCTAGTTATACTCCGATCAAACAAGACTATAATGGGATTTACAGGGAACATTGTATTTGATGGCTCAACTTCATACAATGTTATCTTTGGTAGGTTTTGGTTATCAAAGATACATGTTGTTGCTTCGATATTGCGCCAGTGTTTCAAATATAATGTAGGGAGAAGTAGCCAAAGAGTGACCATATAATGTTATGTCACTGCGTTGGCTTCTAAAACATTAGAGAATTTAGAAACCAAGAAAAAATAACAAGTACTAGATTCATCTTTGGAATTTGGAAAAATATATGATTCGATAAATAATCATAATTAGGTTATTACTAACAAATATTTTCAGTTATACACCTTCCCATATGGAAATATGTTAGGATAAAAGCTAGATTAATAATTATTATCTTTATATCAGAGAATTTTCATGTGTTCTCTTTAGGGCTGTTAATGGTTCCAAGGAACCGAGAACCGGACCGAGAACCGAACCGGTAAGAACCGGACCGAGAACCGGACGGAACCTTAGCGGTCCGGTTCGCGGTTCCATTTTAAAAACCGAAACCGATAAGGAACCGAAACAGTAAAATTGGTAAGGAACTGAAACAGTAAAATCTATAGTAATATATACGTGTAACTCATCATACATCCTAAAAACAATTACTACGAACATGCTTAAATATGGTAATTTATAAATAAATACAAAAATCGCCCATCCATATAATAGAAGAGGCAAAAAGAAACAAAAGAAAGTTTTCTATCTAAAATACTTAAATCCAACATCGGTACACTTCAAAGATAGAGTATATGACTAACTTCTATATAAGAGATGCAGCCATGATTATTTAGTATAAAGTAGTGGTTGGAAGCCCAAAGGCAATTAAAGGCTACACATGCAACACTATTAAAATAGTTTAAATTTTTAATTAAGATAAGGTGGTAGTTGTCGGTTCGGGTGATTGGATCAGACCGAACCGAACCGATTCTTATCGGTTCCGGTTCGGTTCTATTTGTTGGAATCGGAATTTTATCGACTCGGTTCGGTTTTAACCGATAACATTATCGGCCCGGTTTGGTTTTTTCGAAACCCGGACCAAATCGGACCGATAACAGCCCTAGTTCTCTTGGTGGACTGAAGATGTAACGAGCTTTTATGCTAGTATTATCAGGCATAAGCTAGCAATATGACCCGGTGTATGTCATGTTATACATAAACAAATGGCTCTTTCTGTAGAAAAATACGAAGTTATTATTAAAGAGGTAGAAACTTGGCAAATGTAGGGCACATTCAGGAATCTCAGTACCCTTTATGGACAGCAAACCCAATGCTTGTAAAAAAGAAAAATGGAAAGTTGCGTATATGTGTTGATTTCACAAACCCAAACAAAGCATGTCACAGAGATCCATTTTCTATCCTCATAATTTATCAACTAATAGATACTACTTCTGGGAATAACTTTCTATCATTCATGGATGTATTTGCAGGGTGTAATCATATATAAATTGATCTAAGGACCAAGATAACACTACAGTCATAATAGGAAAATGTCTTTATTGCTATAAAGTTATGCCCTTCGGTTTAAAACGATGGGGCTACTTACCAACGTCTACTAAATAAATCCTTTGTTAGTCAAGTTGGAAGAAATATTGAGGTTTACATTCCTGATATGTAGTTAAGAATGTAAGGGATGAGGAGTATTTATCTGATCCCAAAGAAACTCTTTCCAATCTGGAAGTCGTCAACTTGAAATTGATCCCAGGGAAATGCCCATTAGGAGTACGATTAAAAAAATTAAGTTATGTTATGAGTGAAAAGAATATCCAAGTTTACATTTCTATGGACCCTCCCAGATTTATCAAAGAAGTTCAAATATTGATCGGAAGAATAACTGCTATGAACAGGTTTATATCAAGGTCTTCGAATAAGTGTGCACCTTCTTTTAAGTTTTAAAAAATAAAAATGAGTTTAATTACACTTCGGAATGTGATGAAGCCATTATTAAAATAATAAAAAACCTTTGTTTTCTCCGAAGACGTTAACTAAGCCAATAACAAGTGAAAAGTTTTACATTTACTTTGTAGTATCCAATTATGAAGTAACTACGATTTTAGTTCAAGAAATCGATAGTTATCATCGTCATGCTTATCATATAAGCAGAGGTTTGTTAAATATCTAGAAAAAAAATACTTAAATTTGAAAATTTGGCTTTAGCTCTAGTAGTAGCATCCCAGAAGATTAGACCTTATTTTCAAGCTCATTCGACTATTGTTTGAACTTCTTTTCCACCTAAAAATATTCTATAAAGACTGGATGTCTCATGTCGGATGACTAAGTGAAAAATTGAACTGGAAGATTATAATATTGAATTTGCTCCTTGACCACAATTAATGCGAAAGTTGTAGAAGACTTTATGGTTGAATTTTATTCAAAATGTCCACAAATTGAATCAACTATCACAAATCCTACAAAGGAATGGATTCAAACAGAGGGAGGGGCCATGCGTGTTATGATATGGGGCAAAAATTCACTTACTATCTCCTTTGGAGTCAATGTACTAAACAATACGCTTAAGTTTCAAGGCGCTGAACATGAAGTGGAGTATGAGGGAGCATTGGCAGGATTAAGGCTTGCCCAAATTGTGGTGCTAAAAACGTTTGTTTAATAAGTGATTCGCAGTTAATTATACATCCGGTTATGGGGTAATTTGATGCTAGGGAAAGTCTTTTGATAAAATATTTGAAACTATTAAGGGAAATAACAATTTTCTATAAACATGTCGAGTCCGAACACACACCTCAGACTGAAAGTTCGATGGCTGATTCCCTAGCCATTATTGCTTACACTAAAACACATCCATGGATCTTAATACAATTGTGACCTTCGATATTAACGGACTTTCAAGCTAGGAAGAACTGAGAAAAAATTCTAAGTCTTGACTATTACAAACATAAATGGAGGGATGATATTAAAGAATTCATTATTAAAGGCAATTTTCTTATAGATAAAATATTGGCTAAAACGTTAAGGTTTAAATCACATGTGTTTTTTAGTCCTGAAGTCCTCTATAAAATAATTTCTTAGTATGCCTTTTTTATGATTCCTTGGGATTAATTAGTCTCAGATGATATTATCTGAATTATATGATGAAGAGATATCAAATTAGTGTGGCTTTAATACATTGGTGAGAAAGGTTCTACTAATCGAGTATAATTGGCTTTCCATTATGAAAGATATCAAAGAATTAGTTCGACAGTGTGATCCTTGTCAAATATTTACAAATGTAATGCATGTGCCAGTGGTGCCATTATAATTAATTTCTGAAGTGTTACCCTTCGACAGATGGGGGCTTGACCTAGTAGGATCTCTACCAATGCCATTCGGGGGTCGTCAAATTATTATCGTGGCAGTAGACTATTCGTTAGTGGATGGAAGCAGAGCCTATATCCGTACTACATCTAAATCAGTTATAAGATTTATCATCTCTAATATATGTTGTAGATTCCGAATTCCCAAGAAGTATTACGACATATAATGGCCATAAATTCGAAAATAGAGATTTGAAAGCTTTTTGTACTTCCCGAGGGATTCAATATTATTTCTATCACCTTTAAACCCTTAAGATAATGAGAAAGTGGAGGTTGTTAAAGATCATTCTGACTGGTTTGAAGAATTTTTTTAGAAAGGCAGCGGGAAAATGGCCAAAATAATTGCAAGAAATATTGTGGGCTTATCGTACTACCCCTGAACTGAAACTCAAGAATCAAATTTTGATTTGGTTTATGGAATGGATGTAATAACACCAACTGAATCTACTCTCCGGTCATTCCGCATTGAAAGTTACTTCGAAGAGGATAACAATGTACACAAGAGAGTTGAATTAGATTTTATTGAAGAAAATAAAACTATAGCCCATCTAAGATCTGTTCATTATCAAACCTTGATGAGAAGTATGTATTTATCTCAAGTCCAAATGAGGGATTCAAAGTGAGATACAGAGTTCTGAAAAAGGTTTTCTTACACACCAAAGATAAAAGGTTAGGAAAATTGGTACCTAATCGGGAAGGGCCTTATTCGGTTAGTGAAAGAGTCAAGTCGATGACCTATCGATTGACAGATCAAGAAGGAAACCTTCTGCGTCGCCCGTGAATATTGAATACTTGAGAATTTACCTTGAATAATTTTAAAAAGAGTTTTTGTTTTATTTTTTGCTTCTGTAAATATTCGGAGACATATTATTTTCTACCGTAGTGGCTCGGGGAGGTTTTAATGAGGTACCTGAACCACTTGAAATCGATCATATTTTGTCTTTAACAACTCTTATTATTTTTGTGATTCATATGTTTTTAGTCATGTGTAAAGGTTCCAATATTATTTAGTCATGTGTAAAGGTTTCAACATTAGTTGGTCATAGTTAAAAGGTTCCAATATTAATTGGTCATTTGTATAGGTTCCAACATTAGTTTGTCACAGTTAAAAATCTCCAACAATAGTTGGTCATGTATAAAGGTTCCACCAATAGTTGGTCTTAATTAAAAGATCCTAAGAGATGGTACTACGAATATAAATAATTTTAGTGCCTTAGAACGGATTGTTTATTAATTATAAGGAATGACATAAATAATGACTTATTGGCCTTCGAATAAAGAAAAATCGAATGGATTAAAAACATTCTATATGCAGTATATATTTTTTTACGTTTAAATAAATAAAATTCAGATAGGTTATATGACTAAAGATAATGGATAAAATAAAAGTAATTCATTGATAAAATACCGGGTAAAAAATACCTTGGTTGCACCACGGACTTGTCAAAATTTGAATGAAATGAAGTATTACAAAACGTCTTGCATATGCCAAGGACTTAGAAATAAAAACAACAACATGGTGGTACTAAGGATAAGTAAAACATAAAGATAAATTCATTTGCCTCCGAGTTATTTCCCATTAGAGACATCTTCTTCTGAGCTCGCACATTCATAACTTTCTCTGTTGCTCTCTTCGGAATCATTAGTAGGTGAGTCCATGGATATGCCTAGTTGATCAACTAAAGGTATATCATTACGTCACAACTCCTCCAAAACAAACTCCCACAGTCTTATGAAAATCTAGTACCATGTTGGACTTGTTCTAATATTTGATCAACATATTCATCCACTAGGCTTCTTTGTCTTTCATAACTTGGTATTAACCTTATTTAACTCACCTTTATTTTTTTGTAAGAGCACATTGTTCTTTTAATTACTTCAAAAAATGCTCAATATCATATTTATCGTTCTCTTATTGATCTTTGTACTTTTGAATCTCCCCAGATCACGATGACTGCAACTCTTCATGAGAAAGTTTTTAGCTTTCTAAGCTCACTAACCACCGCAGCTTCATTTGTTAAACTATCAGCACGAGCTTTCTCTTTTTCAAAGGCTTTCTTTTTACGTTCGCATTCGTATTTGAACGAATAAATGGTCTCTTTGTGTGCCTTAACTTCTTTTTCTAATTCAACGATAGGCTTTACAAATTCGAATATTATATATGCAAGCGTATCTTAGTCATTCACCAATTGAAAAGGCACATCTTCGAAGGGCTCAGTTGGATCATGGAATTCTTTTTCAAAAGTCTCAAAATCTATCTCATCCACAATACACATTGTGTTACTTTTATTGTAAGCATATTTTCTATGTCACTAGAATCAAAGGAGAATTCATTTTGGTTACCGGAAGAAGATCGTCTCAAAATATGGCACGAAGATCATCCTGAATCGTAGTAAGGACAATTTCTGAACCTATACATGTTTTCTTCTTCTTCATTTTTTTTCTCTATTATGCTTGTTTCGCTTGTGTGTCATTTTATTTTTTGAGACATGAAGCTATTTGGGTGTGTTATTCACACCAACATCAATATTGAAAGTCATTAATAAAGGTTCACTGGGTTGTTCCACCACCTCAACAC
Source organism: Limnanthes douglasii subsp. nivea (assembly GCA_036936605.1). NCBI lineage: Eukaryota > Viridiplantae > Streptophyta > Magnoliopsida > Brassicales > Limnanthaceae > Limnanthes > Limnanthes douglasii. The sequence continues at coordinate 305,447,916 of JAUPFV010000001.1, forward strand.
CAATAATATTTTTCTTAGAACCTTGTTTGGTGGCCTCATTTTCCTTTATACGATAAATAGAGGCTCTAGTCCTTATCCGAAGAAAAACATTGTCATCCTCAACTTCAATCATGTTAAAGATATCTACGGGATGATAAGGGTAGTAAACTATTATTAAGACAGATTCCATTCAGAATTGGTCATCCAAAGATGGCTCTGGTCTAGGTTGTTAGGAGTAAAACACTTGTGGAAGACGTTGGACCGATTCTCCTCATCCCATTGATAAAAGTTTATAAAGGTGACCTTAGCAGCTTCCAAATGATGCACATGAGACTTTAATATTGCTACAACGGAAAATTCGAAATAAGTTACAAATGTTGAACATAATAAAGAAAGAAACAATAAGATAAGTTCGAAGAACTACCTGTGTTTTTCCAAGATCTTAGGACCCGACTCAAATTACCCTCGAAAGAAAAAAAATTCATTCTCCCAACAACTGTTGATGAAAAGAAACTGCATCTTCTACATTTTATCATCTTCCAATAAATCATTCACGACCTTGTACTGATCTCCCATATTGAAGAAATAAAAAAGGATCCGGGAAAATCTGAATAACCAACATATATGACATCAAGTTAAAGCAGGCATAATCCCACAAAATCAAAATATTTAACTATTTTTGGTTCTAGTGGAAACCAGAGACCCCAATTTAGTATATCGGAATAAAAAACCAACTCATTTTTTATGCAGTTCATAAATGTCTCACCATTCTTGGGTAATTGTACATTTACCTCATTCGGAAATCCTCATTTCTCACATGATGCGTTCAACTCGTATTCAATATAAGAAATGTAATAATTACTTCTCTTTTTCATGAAAAGTATAAAAAAGTAGAAAAAAGTAGAGATCTAATTGGTAGTTGATTATAAATAATATTTAAATTTGCATTGGTAAACGAGAACGACAAACATTTTGGGACAAAAAATATTTCCTAAAACGACAAACATTTTGGGACGGAGGGAGTAACATATAAAGTATTGAGTAATGAGAGTAGAAACTGTTAGTATTTATTAATAAGTCATTATTAAGGAAATATAAAGTTATTGTCACAATGTAATGACTATGGATGGGCATTTTACTCGGAACCGAATGAACTGAACCGAACCGAACCGAACCGAAAGAACCGAACCGAAGTAGATTTGGTTCGTTCATAATACCCGAATGGTTCCAGTTTTTCAATTATCCATGGTTCTTGGTACCGAACTGAACCGAACCGAAGAACCGTGGGTACCCGTTAGGAACCGAACCTATGTATTAACCCTTAATTTTGATTTTTTTTAGAAAATCTATTTTCTTTTTCAAAATTATATTCCTCTAAATTTGTCTTTTATCATTGATCTCTAATTATGTTCTCTTTAATAAACGGTAACATACTTTATTCAAAGTTGCGGCATATTTATAAACTAGTATGCGTATAAACAAAATAACGAAATATCAACCTTTGTATAATTTAATAAACTTGATATTATCTCTCCATTTTCTTTATATTACTAATATTATTCTTTAATATATTAATTGTGAATATTTTTTATATTTATTATTTTTTTTCTTACAATCGAACATAGTTTTATTGTTTTAAATTGTAAAAAGAATTTTATATATGTTGATAGTGCAAAGCATTTACAGTATCCAAAACTACCCGATTGGAACCGAGTTAAGTACCCATACCGAACCGAATTAAGAAGAACCGAACCGAACCGAACCAAAATTTATTCGGTTCCTAAATGGGTACTAGTTTTGAAGAACCGAGAACCGAAAGAACCGAGAACCGAAGAACCGAATGCCCATGCCTAGTAATGACGCCATCGAAATCTATCATTAAGGCATTGAAAAAGATAAAAAAAAAAACTAATGTACTCCCTCCGTCCCAAAATATTTATCTTTCTAGGAAATTGTTTTTGTCCCAAAATATTTGTCGTTTTAGAATTCCAATGCAGGATTTATTATTTTTTATTGATTTCCACCAATTGGGTGGGTTTCTTTTTCACTTTTTATAAAAACGAGAAGTAATTATAGCATTTTTTAATACCCGCGCATAACCTTAAAACGACAAATATAATGGGACGAATGGAGTAATAGATAAAACGGAATCATCAACAAAACAACTAGTTAAAAGTGTTGGCGAAATGATGAGGTAATACAGTAAGATGAAAGCATAAACAAGACATATGACAATGGAAATCAATGCCACAAGTAAGATACAAATAATACATAATTCTTTTACAAATAATAAAAGATTTGAAATATGTATAATATATTACTAAATTTATTATAATAGTTAAAAAACAAAATAATAATCTTTTCTAATAGATGACTAACATGTGTTATTCATCCCGATAATTATGAATAAACTAAATATAAATATGTGGTTTATTCGTTAAAGACACATTAATTTTTTGATAATACTACGTTCATCATTAATTTTTATTATTTTTATTTTCATCTTTTTGGCAATAAAAATAAATAATTTTCTCACAAATATAAATATTTAATGTATATCTTAACTTTTTAAACTAAGTTATATCATATTGTTTTATTAGATATTAATTAAAACATAAACATCTTTTGCTTGAAGTTAAATATTTATTTATATACCAATTAAAAAAAAATTCACCCAGAAGATTACAAATAATAAAAAATTAATTATAAAAAATTTAATTCTCCTAACATATTATAGAATTTAGTATAATATTTAAATTTTGTAACTATCATGTCATATCCATCAAATTTTAGTCGTTCATGAATGTTTACATTTGGACTTACGCTTAATATATATTTTTAGGATAATAAAAATTAAACTATTTTTTTTATTTTGTTTTTGTTTTTATACTTCTAATACGATAGTACGGCTTTTTTTTATTTCATTATGGAGTTTCATTATTACTTAACTAAAAATAATTTAAATTAAACAAATTTAGTATAAATTATTTCACCGACCAAATGTAAATAATTTAAATTTAAATTTTTGTTTTTGTTTTACTCGGAAGGAATCCAAAATAAATCGAAGTGACAGGTTCAAATAAAATAAATTTACTCCACCGTTTTGGTTACCTCCAAGTTTTATTTAGACATTATACTTATATCAAATGTTGTTTTGTATCAACTAATTTTATTTTAATTTTATTTATTTTGTTTTTTATGAACTACTCACATTTTAAATTGGATGATTTTAAATGCATGCAATTTCATTAAAAAATAATTTAACCATTTAACCATTTTAAAATTTAAAATTTATAATGGTTTACAACTTTTTTACATTTTATATATCGAAGGACAATTTTAATACAAATCAAAAGTACAACTTCTCTACCATTTTACATTTGTTTCAAACTTTAACCCCGTTCTATTTTTATGTTCAATAAAATTTTATTATTAGTTTAAGAGGACGAAAGAGAGACTAAAAATCATCTTAAACCAGATTCTATTTTCGATTAAAAATAAATAATTCGCTTTCGCCAATGGACATAATCAGAGAATATTAACTACTGTAATAGTTTTTTTACAAATACGAAATGTTAGACCGTAATTGTATATCATAATTGATTGATATAACCATATAGAGAAAGAAGTTCAAAGGTCTTGACAAAGCCAAAGCCGTCTCATCATCATCGTGGTTGGCGCTTTCTGGCTCTCGGTCTCGGGTAAATACGCTCTCTCTCACTACTCCTACTATTCTTCGGGTCCAATTTTCAAGATTCAGATCTCCAACCTCTCTCTTTCTCTCGTTCTTACGCGCTTCCGTTTCTGATCCTCCAGAAACAATGGCTACTGTCTCCCCTTTGGCCAAATACAAGCTCGTTTTCTTAGGCGATCAATCTGTTGGCAAAACCAGCATCATCACTCGATTCATGTACGATAAATTCGACACCACTTATCAGGTCCTTACTCTCTTCCTTTTCATTTCTTTATCATTACCTTATCATTGATCTTCAACGCCGGAATCGAATTTTGTTTTTCGATTCTAGACTATTGAAAAGTTGATGCATGATTGGTTAGGATCATGTATGGTAATTCAGTTTGATCGATGCCTACTTGTGTAGGTCTAGTTTTCATTCTTCTCAATTCTTTATGCGATTATGATGCTTTGATCTGTTGTTGTATCCGATCTGCACGCTCCAATTGGTAGATTTAGGCCGAATGTTGTAAGCCGTGCTGTATTGATTGTTTGATGTTACTTAGTTCTTTGTGGATCTTTTTTATGATCTATGAGCTGATTTTGTGTTGAATAGTTTCACCGATTGTCATGACTTCAAGAGATTTGTGTTTCTTGCTATGTTGGCTTAAACATTTGTTAATTTGATATCACAGGCTACTATTGGTATTGATTTTCTGTCAAAAACAATGTATCTTGAAGACCGGACTGTACGATTGCAGCTCTGGTAAGTATTGATTGTAGAGCTTCTCATTTTGTATCTGAACATCTGTTGCTTATCGGTTTAGACCTGCTTATCATAGTAGTGTTGTTGTTTCAACTAAAGAAGTAATTTGAAATTGGTGTTACTATGAATGATACTTGGATGCTAGGCGACCTTGATTATATCCGCCTTCGATATCGAAAATCAATGATGTAGATGTATTGCGACAAATTTATTATCTAAATACTAAATTTAAATACACCTACCTTTATATAGAAAAGGTATATCTACACGGTTGATTTTCTAAATGATATCGCCTACGCCGGGTCATAATTCATCCCACTTATTGGTCTTTTAAGCTGTATAGTGTTGATAAAGTTTATACCGGCGGCAGGTGGTAATAGGAGAGTAAAAAGGGGCGCCAACATGTTTGCTGATTGTTTTCTTTTTCCACTTCTTATTTATCTTAATCTACCTTAACAAAATGAAGTGAAAAGGCAATGGTTATTGCGAAATGGATATTTTCTTCCTGTCCGATTTGTTTAAAGTTCGCGCCTATTTGCTTCCAACAATGTATTTTTGTTTAATTATCATAGGGATACTGCTGGACAAGAAAGATTCAGGAGTTTGATTCCTAGTTACATCAGAGATTCTTCTGTTGCAGTAATCGTCTATGATGTAGCAAGTGAGTATCTCTTTTGTCTACTAATCTTTGTTCAGAATCATGTGTAAAGCAGCTCATCTAGGCTTTATTTTTCAAAAAACTGATTACTGATAGGCAATGGAGTGAAGAAGTTTTTTCTTATATGCAACCGTTGACCATTTAATTTGTTTACACTCCCTTTTAACTGTTTATTTGCTTACCATTAAATCAACAGTGAATTTAACTATGGTCACAGCTAAGAACTATCCGTGGGGAAAATAGAAAGACTTTCTACTATTGCTTCGTTCAACATTCGCATATAACACTTACCATCGTAATCCCTGTCGATTTTGACCTATATGTAGTCGCATACATTCTCATTGCAGCCTCTTATCTGCATGAGAAAATTGACGGAGTGTACAAAATAGCTGATGAAAGATGACCTTTATATGTTACATAGAATACTCAATTTTGAAATTTCTTGTTTCACGAATGCAGATAGGCAGTCATTTTTAAACACTTCTAAGTGGGTTGAGGAGGTACGTACAGAAAGGGGCAGTGATGTCATTATCGTTCTTGTCGGGAACAAAACGGATCTTGTTGATAAAAGGTAAAACATCTACTGAATCGAATTTACTACTTAGATCCTCGTCAGAAATTAAGCTCTTTCCCTAAAGATCTTATTGATTTATTTTAGTTACAAATTAAAGTGAACCAGCATTTGTTTCGGGCATACTTATGCCTCAATAAGCAAATTCCGCAACCATAATGATGGTATTAAAATGTACATTCTTAAACTTGCAGTTTTCACATGTTGAAGCCAAAAGTAGATAAAAAAATCTTTTTGTACTAATTTTTTCAGTGATATAAATATCATTCTTCTAATTTGACTGACCAGCAAATAAGATTGGAAAAGGTCAAGTATCCCCAATATTATCAGCTAACCTCATCTATTCACATAGACTTATTATAGTTATGTTTCTGTGTCATGCCAACAAATTAGGGAAATCAAAGTGATTAGATGTTTATTTTCCATTCTCACTTTATGAACTGCTAGTTGACTGTTAATTAACTACCTGATAATATATTTTCGTAACCAAACAGGCAGGTTTCTATAGAAGAGGGAGACAACAAGGCTCGTGAGAGTGGAGTAATGTTTATAGAGACCAGCGCAAAAGCAGGGTTTAATATCAAGGTGAAAAACACATACATAATTTCTTCAGAATCTTTTTATTTGGTGACTTTGCTAAATGCTCAGCTCAATCTAAACCTTCCTAGTAAAGGTTGGTTCTGTTTTGGTTTTTGAAACCAAATCAAATTTAATTCAGTTCGGTTTCAGTTCTAGCGTATGGAAAATGAAAATCGAACAAATCCCGGAAAATTGAGTGCTTTTGGATATTTTGTATATAAACTGAATTTTTTTATATAATATAAATCTAATTGAAAATGGGTTTGATAAGCATCTAATTTTGTGCAAGGTTGACTTCTCTTATTTTACAAAAAGGCCGTTGTCCAGCAGGAGAACCAAAAAAACTAACCTTTCAAGCAAAAAGCTTTTCTGATTCTGTGAACCAGATTGATTTGGTTCGGTTACATAGCAAAACTGACCGAATGTCGCCCTTGATCATAATGAAGCTTAATCTGTTTTGTTTTGAACATCAAATTTGCAGCCTTTATTCCGCAAGATCGCTGCTGCTTTACCGGGAATGGAAACCCTTTCTTCTACAAAACAGGAAGACATGGTTGATGTGAACCTAAAGCCCACCGTCAATTCGTCCCAGGCAGAGCAGCAAAGAGGTGGTTGTGCCTGTTAGAGATGCATTCTCCAAATCATGTAGAGAGAGAATCAATAACTCATTATTCGGCAAAACAGAATTAGTCATTACTGGGAAAATTTGTAAGCAGATCAAATGTATTCTTCCATCAGATTATGTTTTGGGACCAGTTGGTAAACACTACATTTCCCCTTTTTCTCTTCCATTGGAGGTATAAACTAAACCATTTGGATGTGTTAACTTTTAGTACTGTTTTTGTAGTTATATTTATTTCCTGTGTTTTATACTGAACCAATTTGGGGATCGGATTCGTATTCTGGCTGTCTGCTGTATTTTTTATATCTGTGTTTGCTTATAGGCTTATAGCTAATGCTAGTGCTGGTGCTAGTTTATCTGCGGATGCTTTAAATAGTCTGAATTTTTGAGATTCTGATTTGCATATTGCCATATTGTGTGTTTCATATTTTATCTTTTAAAAGAATAATTTACTTAAGAGCGAGTCATGAAATACTACTAAAATAATTTATTCTAATTATGAATAGATCAAATCTCTACTAAAAAATACCATCGTACCTTTCTTTTCTATTCATTTACTTTTCACACAATCCACAAAATACTTACTCTCCATTTTTATTATGCTCCATGGGACATTCAACCTAATCTTACTTTAATTTAACACACAATCCGGTCAGGGCATTGTCAGCTTCATTATAAATAACATTTGGTTTTTCAATTTTTTGTAATTATAACAGGTTTTACTTATTCGATTATTTTTGAATTTATTGATAAACGTCACTATCGCTTCGCTCCCAATCTTTATACTACTGTTCATTTTCCATAATCGAACGCAAGTTAGTTTTTGTTTCTTGCAACGAAAGAGATGTCATATATTGTTTTCCTTATTCAATTTTTTCTCAAGTAAATTTTACGCTTCCATAGATGTTTCTATGGAAACGTCAATCACAAAGAAGAGCTTGTCAACTAGACTAAAGACCGTTGTATTTAACAATTCTTAAGTAATTTCAGTTTTTGAAACTCACTTGTTAATTTTTTGCCGCTAACACCATTAGTGGACGTCATATGTTCGATGACTCGCCTCAGACGAGTTGTTACCTAAATTGTTCTAATGATATGTGTATGAATGATTTCTTTTTTAGTTTGATTTATGTTTCATACCTCCTCATGTCGATGTTATGACTCATATCATTGAGTTTCAGCGAAAAATGGTCATATAAGGTAATGTTTTTGTAGTATAGTAATCATTGAAATAACTATTTTCAATGAAAATTTGACAGGTTTGTGTGTATAGTTATTATACCCTGAGCGAGAATTAATGTGCCCGTTATGTTATCTAGTATAACACGAACTCTAACTAATTGTACAAGTAAACCAACTATTTATGCAAATATACAATTTTGCTATCAGAAACAAAGATGTTGGTTTAGTTTCTAAGTTTATTTATATGATAAGAGCTCCTAAAATTATTTAGTCTTTCATCAAAACTAAAAATGTTATGTCTATGAAGTCTTTTATATTGTAATGCTCCCATGAAGAAACTTCTTCGTATTATTAACAATTTTTTAGAGTGTTAATTTTGAGATATGAAGCTCCAAGATGTGTTCATGTCTCTATAAAGAAAATGTTTAATTGTTAACCGTGTTTTGATTCAAATTTAGTTTTTAAGCATTTACGATTGTGCTTCTTGGAGCTTAGTTATTCACGAAAATATGTTGTCAATAAAAAAAATTTGGTTTGAAGATGAAGTAGTATTGGCTTGCACATCAATAACTATTTCTGCCTTTTTGTAGTGTGCTTCTTTGGGAATTTCATTTAGTACAATGTGGATTATATAGCTTTTTTTACAGTGTATAAAGTAACTTCTAGAGAAATAATACTAGAAAGTCCCAAAATTATATACTAGGGTTCTTAGCTAAAGATAATTTATTATATCTTCACAACATTTGGAACATGAAAATTAATTATAGCTGTGTTTTCTGAAAGGCCAAGTATGATAACTTAATTGGTCTTTTGAAAGGTATATAACTTTATTCACGTGTATTAAAGATATGATTTTGACCATGTATTTTCTAGCACAATAATGTTTTAGGATAAATACTTAAATTTGCTAATGGTTTACCAAAAAAATAGTCGAAATGCGAATGTCTTTTGGAATCACCTCTCAAATATACATTTATATAAATTTGTCATTTATCTCGGATTGTATAAGTGATATTAGTGTTATTTCTTGTAACCAAGCCTTGTTTGATGTTAATTGATGGTTTTATTGTTCAATTTACTTGTATCTTATGTTTATTCCTTAATCCGGTGAAGACCTTCCATTGATATTTACGAAAATATTTTCAGTAGAGTGCATTTTTTTCTTCTTTCACTTAATAACTCATAAAGGTTTAGAGGGATATTATCATCTCCTTCTCGTCCTTCTACCAAGGCTTTCTGTTTCAATATCAAGTGATGAAGCCTTTTCCACTAGCAACTTACTGATTCACATGTGCACTAGTATTGTTATAACTCTTCAAGGCTTCTGGTTTTACCAAACTGTTTTCACACTTTACGACTTCATGATGCCAGATGGATGCATGCTTAAGGACAATGCGTTCATGTGTCACTCAACGGACCATGAAGGTGGTTTGATGAATTGGACTGTTGTGAGCCGTAAGCAAATGGTATTTCACTTGGCAACTTTATATATCTGGCTCATTGTGTTACGAAAAAATTGAAGTTTTCCGCATATATCAAAGTATTGTAGATGACTTTTGTAAATATGTATTAAAATATATTTCTTAAATGGTTCTTTTGAGTTTCAATGATCGGATAAACTCTAATTATAGGATTATTATTATCTACGTTACTATTATTCGTGTTACTATTATTCGTGTTACTATTGTTCATGTTAATATTAATCATGTTACTGCTATTTCGGTTAAAAATGAGTAACATTAATAAACCATACCAAACGAAGAAATATGCTATTATATTTTAAAAATATTACAGGAAACATATGACTATTTTATGCTTAAAAGCATTACACGAATCAGAAAAACTTAAAGACAATTAACAAGATTGTTAGCATTAATCATGTTATCATTATTCCTATTACAAATAAACCAAATCAGATAAAATCATTCATCTTAACACTATATTATATTGCAATTAAACACAAAACAATATTCACATAAATGGATCTATCAGAAATTATCATCTAACATTTGACAACTTCTTTTATTTGAAAAGGCTAATGTTAATACGTGCCAAGAGAATTCGTTAGTGAAGTATTTATTTACCTTTTTGGGAACTTTTTAAAAATTATATAATTTAATTTAATAAAAAAAAATAAAAAAGTAAAAAATATCACAAGAGTAATAAAATGATTCATTAAAGAATGTTTTTGGGCACTCGTTAACATTTCCTTTTGAAAAAAATAATAAAATACATGACATGAAACAATATAATTATTAAATATGTTCTACTAATGAATGAAGTTATTGGTAGAACAAAATTGGTGTCCAATGAGAAACAAACTAATGATCCTCAGTCATAATTTAAAACCTAAAACAAAAGAAAAAAATAAAAATATATATTTTTGTTCTTTAACCATTTTTTCTTGGCATTTTCTATTGTTTTTTCTCTCATCATCAGGAGTTGTTGGAACCATTCATCATATTTTTCCTCGATTGTGTTAATCTCTAACTCTAACTTTAGCTGCTCAGTTTCAGCAAGAGATAAAAAAAACCAATACTTGACATATTCTCCTTTTTGATATCTTAGAGGAGGAATCGACCAAAAAACTTTCAGATTCAACAATAAATGATAGTAGGTCAAGACCAGTTGGACTACAATGTATATTTTATTTAAAATTTATTTATATGTTTGGTTTCCCATTCTATAATAAACTTATTCTTTGTTCCACTTTTGGCATTGTAGAGATTATTGACGGTTATATATATTGGAAGCTTTTACAAACAGAATTCAAAGTACCTACCGCTAGTTTTAAAGGAAATCTAACAAAAATATATCCAACAAAATCCATTTATCGACGTGCAATAGTAAGAATCAGACATTTTTACAACATGTATCGATTATTAAATAAAAATTATTTCTAAAAGTATTATTTAAATATAGCAAATGATATGAAAATTAAGATGTTTTAATTTTTGTCGACGATGAATTATGCGGTCGCAAAGAATTTAAGATCTTCGTTCCGCTTCTCACATGAGAACCACGAGGTGAAATCAACCTTTGGACATTATTAGTAATCGATATTGATAACTCATAAATAGTAAATTTAAACTCGTTGGCACCAAAAGGAAAATAAAAATAGAACATAAATTTCTATAGAAACATTTGTAAATGTTACATGGTTACAAATTTCTAGTATAGTTGGTAATGAATTTGTCTCGCATAAATCTGTCTATACATGGTCTAATATTTTTTGTCTCGCTTATATCATAAAATTGGTTATATGTGGTCTCGCATAAAGTTGGTTATAAATTGTATCATATGTCATGTATTTCCCCTTATTTATCTTGTCATGCATTATCTCGTATGATATATTTTGTCTCACATCTCTTATGTCATGTACCATGTCACATGTTATGTAACGTATCACATATTTTTGTGAAATTTTATATTAATTAAACTCATTGCTCATAGATTGAATACCTTCAAAAGAATAAAATTTTGTGTACAATACCAAATAAAAGCTTGTAAATCTAAGAAACACCCATAAACAAAAATTAGAACATCTTATGTCACCATCAAATGGAGGATTAAAGAATTGAAGAGAAAGAAAATTAAGCTTATATCACAATCAAATGAAGGATATCCACCATATTTATAGAAGATCACAAACTAAAGTGAACAGATGATAGACACATATAAATATGAACACGTGAAATTCATCTAAGAATTAAGTTGTTACATATATAACTAATACCTTCTAACAGTCCAAGGTATTAAAATAATATTATTATACCAAGTTTGAGGTTTCTTGAACCATCTTGTATCTTCCAAATCTTTTTTATTTCCTTCACTTAATCATTATATTGTTCACTTTAGCTCGTCAACATGTTTGTTTTGCTTACTTAACTTTTATCATTACGTCACTCACATTTTATCCTGTTATTACATTTATCTTACTTTACTCCCATCTTCGTTGGATTCTTTAACATGTTATGCACATTTTCCTCTTTCTTTCTTCACCTTCTCATTTAGGTCGTCTTAGTCAACATTTTATATACCTCGTTAGTATCAACTTTACTGTTTAACTCACATTATAAGCAGGTCGTCAATATCATATCTATTGTATAATATGTTCTTGTTTAAAATCAAGTATCAGCTCGTATGTATCATCTTATTCTTACCTCGTGTATAGGAGAATAAAACTTACTCAGATATACCTTTATCAGGGTTCTTCACTAGTCTTTCAGAAGATTTATCCTTATAGCACGGTTTATCTCCTCTAAATAAGTGTATGAGGTAAGGTTAATCATTTCTTAAAAAAATCATAAATAGTTTAATCGAAAATTAAAACACACTAAATCTCTAACACTATAATGTGACTTAAAGTAATATCAATATACACGCACTTTAAAATTGTTTTTATTTAGAGACTGTTTATCTAAACTTTAATCCAACGATCATTAGTGATCTATTTATGCAATAAATAATTAACTCATTTTTCTTTTATTTTCTTTTTAGAATATCTCTCTTAAAATTCTTTAAGAATCCAAAGCTTGCTAAGTTACTCAGTTACTCGTCATCAATTTTTAAAAAGATACTACTTTGTTTTGTCTTCGTCCTTTTTTTAAATTACTTTTTATATATCTTTATTTTTATGGGGGCAAAATACATAAATCCTTAAAAAGTATTATTTATTCTTATAATATGTCTACCGATCACTATGAATTTCAAAATGACCATCAAAGTGGCTCGCTCGGGAATATAGATATCGACGTGACTTTCATATTTTCATATTTAAACTTTTTATCCAATTATTTGCAGTTTTTGATTTCATCACTAAAAGTTTCTTTGAAATTATTCATGATAAACTATTCTTAAAAAAACTATATGAGGATGTATACAAAGTTTGAATATATGAATATAATTCTTTTTTGAATAAAAAACTTTATTATTTTAAGATATTGGACCACAACCGAGCTAAAAATAACTATAGATGAAAATGTTACTGTTACACAAACCAGAGTTGCTGCTACTACATACAACATGTAAGCCATTTTACTAATTCGTGTAAATGTTAGAGATTCTTATGGGCTAGATATCTATATTTATGTAAAATAAAATTTGTCAAAGAAAGACACTTCTTCCACCATAAATATATGCCCATCTAAACCAACCAAAGAAATATTTTTCAAAAAAAGAAAAATATTTGGAACATCCAAGAGTGTCAATGAAACCAATCCTGATATTTATCCTACTAGAGACATTGTTGTTATGACCCACAATTAAAGCACCCAAATTTAAGAAAAAAATGAAACACCTAAGTAAAATAGCAGATAACGTAAAAGCGTGCAACACATCCATCTTTAGCCGTTATAAACTTTACTTCTCCGGGAGAAGTTGTTGCATCTTTTTCATTCATTGATCACAAATTCATTCTATAAAAATTAGCATTTTTCTCAAATGGCTCATAAACTTCTCATGAGACTACCTTATAAATTTTAAAGTGTCAAACCAAGATCACTCTTGAAGTAAGTTTATTTTATTATATAACTTATATTATATTGTTCTATAATTTTATTTTATAACTCATCACATGTTTATATTTTCAGAGTTACTATAATTGTATTCTCATTACGGTAAAAGTATGTATAATCCTAGCACTGAGTGTTTACTTTATCAACCAATTTCATCATTATCGTTTGGTTATGGACGTAACTCCATTAAATGAAAATTTAATAATTTGAAAAATAAATACAAGGTTGTCAAGAAAGATAATGAATCTTTGAAAAAAGATAGGTCAAAATATGAGGCTTCACTATATATCCAAAAAAATCCATCACCAGTAAATAACACAAATTAGAAAACTTAAAGAGAATATTATAAATTTTCCTCTAAGAAATAGATAGTCAGTGACGAGGTTAAAAAATATATTAAAGAAGAAGCACTTTAAACTGTTGAAATAGTCTTCCACAAATAGAAAAACATCATTTTTGGTATTTGAAAGAAAAATCATAGGATAAATATTGGATCTCATAAACGCATATTTATGACGATGAAGTTCCTACATTTTTTCAAATTGAATCTTCAGAAGATGAGGGTGCTAATAATTTTTCTTCCGAAGACAAAAAAAAAAATTAAACCCGAAAGTTCAAGAAGATGACATTGTTCATAACTTTGCTACTTAAATTTTTTTCCAAAATTACCAATGTGGAGATGTCAACTCGTCAACCCGATATGCGTTAACTCTCTTTATCTCTATCAAATTTTTGAATTAACTTTTATACATTTTTATGGATGACTCTAATTTTGACAACCACTAGTTTTTTACTAGATATCGTCTGATTGACTATTTATAATGCTTACTTACTTTTTATACTGAGTAGCTTATATCAAATTAATTTACATACATGTTTTTTTAATATTGGCACATAGTCCCGGGTGTTTACATCCCTTTATGTGGTCATATGATACTTCAATATAACAAGCTTAACTTATAACTATACTCGTTGGTTGATATATTGTCTAGAATTTTAATCCACTCGCATGATCATATTGTTTTTTAATAATGAACTTGGCTTATAGCCACATTCACTGAATGATATAAATTTTAGACGTTTACAACCTCTTGTATAACCTCATAAAACATATGTAATGACAGGTTTGACTCAAAAATCCATAGTTGCTTATTATATTTACCGTTACCATTAATTGTCTCATTATTTACTAGTCATATAATATTGTCTCTAACTTCTTCAAATTTCATTATTCATACTATAGTTTAACCTCATCTATCAACTTTAACTTTAACTTTAACCTTTTCTTATTCTCGATATTTTTATATAAAATTGTATACCTTAACTTTATACGAGCTATTGAAATTAATATAATTGGCAAACACGTTGTATTCAAAACTGTATATTATAGTGTATCATTACAAAAATCTTCCCCCAGTTATCAGGTTGGTAAAAAAAGTACACCATGATAATTACACTAAAGTTTTATAGAATTTCAAATGTTTATTATTCCAATGATATTTCAATATATTTTATATTTAAATCGACAAGTCTAAAATATCTATGATATCCCTTTGCGATAACCTTAAATGATTTGTCCCAATTAGGAGCTAACTTCTCAACATTCTTTTCTTTTGACCCTTAGATATTTTTTCGAGATACCAAATATCCCTCTTTTAAAATTCTCAAATTTAACTTCAAATAAAACCTATTATTCATAAAATTTATTTAATGTTTATCTCATACACGTACTTGTTTTATTCTCTCTTCTATTAGATCGATAACATAAAAATATTCTCGTCATTTGTGTTTGAAGAATAAAATTAATTCTAAAGCTTGGAATCATAATCTCCACTGGTACCACTACTTTCATACCACAAACTAAAGAAAATGTAGTTACACTTGTAGCTACTTTTGAAGTTGTTATGCCCTAAACCTTTTGCAAAAAATTAGTTATTTTCCTTAGCTAATTTAAGTATTTTAAACCTGATGATTATGGTCATGTTAGTAACCTCCATATGACCATGAACTTGATGATAATACAAGGTATAAAAATGTTAATCTATTGTGACCATATCATTTTTTATCCGAGACCATTATTTTTTTCATCAATATCCGAGGTATCTCATACCTACAAAAATATTAGTTTTTAAAATTTTACAGATTTTTTATGCACGAGTTCTTGATAACAACTGAGCTTTAACCCACTTGATAAAATAATCCAACGCTACTATTAAGAACTGTATTTATCATAGTTTCCGTAGGTAAAAAACCCACCAAATCAATTACCGTTTTCTCAATGGATAAAAAATGGAACTAGTGCCATGACCACACTTGGTAGATGACTTGTATTTGAAAATATTTAATAAGGATCACAAATTTGTACCATAGCCTTGACATATATTGCTAGACAAAGCCAATAATATATTGTCAACAAAAACCGTTTGATCAAACCTTTATATTCACAATGAGCTCTTGCCACTCTTTCATGTAAATCCTTAAAACGAGGAATGGTTCATTCTTACTCAAACATAAATAAAATGTTTGTTATAATTTTCCTATAAATAAGCTTGTTTATCACTAAATATTTTTTTCTTTTATTCTCAAAGCTCAAACTAAAGTTTTATCCTCTAATACCTTTTTATCTTAATACTCAATGCAGAAATATCCTTTTTAAAAAACAAATTCATTATTTTTCTCTAGATTCCACACTTAAATAACTTCCAATTTTTAGTAATTTTCCATCTTTGATTGTAATTTTAAAGTAATTTATCTACTAGCGTTGTTACTTGCAAATCATCTCATTGGTCGACAATTTTTTTCATTTGAATTTCCACTAGAGGCTCATCTTCCTTTATTGGATATTGATGCTCTAGTATACTTTGTTTAGAGATATAAGGCCTAAGATTATTACCCCATATAGTTTATCTATAAATTAAAGCTTTATACTCTATGTAATTGGTACGCTTTCTAAATAATAAACCATAATCGTCTTTTTATTTCTCTAGTTGTCTTTCTTTGTATTACCTTATTCTACATGGTATAAGAGCGTAGGTTTACATCTTGAAGTTTTCGCATCTTCCACTGTGCTGACGGGCAATTGTTTTAGCTTCCCGCTGGAAGAAAAAAGTGAAAATTTTCGGTTTTCAGATCTGGTGTGTGTAGCCACAATCAACAGATATGATCGAGAGGTAAACATTGTCTTTTTTTTTGAATTTTGGACAGTGGGTTTGAGAGATCTAATTCTTCAATGAGACTGGTTGGATTATGATTCAGTGCTACAGTTCAGGAGAAATCGGTACTAGGACAATGCATATTTTTGTTGGTAAAATTGTAGATTCAGTTGTGATTTTGATTTTGATTGGAAATTAGATTTGAATTTGGATTTGGTATTGAAATTAGTTTTATATTTGGATTTGGTATTTGAATTTGGAAGTCAAATTTGGTTTGGATTTTGTTTGGGTATTTGGCGTTGAGTTTTCATTTGGATTTTCTTTGATGTTTAGATTTTGTTCGACGTTTGGACTTTGTTTAACGTTTTCTTAGATCGACGTTTGTCATTTTGATTTCGTTTTGGTGTTTAGGTTTTGTTTGATATTTGGATTATGTCTGAAGTTTGCTTAGATCAGCGTATGTCGTTTTGATTCATTTTGATTTGTTTGGTGTTTAGATTTCTTTCTTTGTTTTTATTTGAATTTGGTATATATTTAGTTCTGATTCGTTTGGACTTGTTTGAATTTGTTGGATTTATTTGGCTTCGTTTGGATTAGTTTGGATTAGTTTTCTTTTAGATTAGTTTGGATTTTGGAGATTGGAGTTTGGATTTTGAATAATGGAGAATAAAGATTGGAGTTTAGAGTTTGGCTATTGGAGTTTGGAGACTGAAGATTAGAGAATGAAGATTAAAGATTGGAGTTTGAAGATTGGAGTTTGGAGATTAGAGATTGAGTTTGAAGATTGGAGTTTGAAATTGGAGTTTGAAATTGGAGTTCAACTTTGGGTTTTGACATTTTGATTTTGATTTTGGCGTTTTGTTTTGATTTTGGCTTTCGATTATGATTTTGAAGTTTGGTGTTTCGTTTTTGCTGCAATTTTGGTTTTTATTTTGTGTAACAAACTCACAATCCAAGAATAAGCATTACGAGTTTGAGAGAGGGTGTTAGAGATATAAGGCCTAAACCTATTAGCCCATATAGTTTGTCTATAAATAAGAGTTTTATACTCTATGAAAATGGTACGCTTTCTAAATAATAAACCATAGTCGTCTTTCTTTGTTTCACCTTTTTCTACACTTTGTAATTGCTATAAAATGATGTTGTCACGATTAAGAAACACTTATAAACTATCCTGACCTACTCTTTGACTTTCTGAGATCGTTCCAACATGATTTCTAACAAAATACTTGACACGTTGGTGATAAGATAAAATTGACACTTTCGTTTATGCAACTATAAACGACCTAAAATTGCATTGCACGGTCATGGTGTATCCACTATCATCAATAAAGTTTTTATTGTTTTTTATGTTTGATAAACACAAAACGTCACAAAGAAGACCTTCTAGTAAAACTTACTAGATGCATTTCAGTTTTATTATATGGAAATATCCCAATCATTTTTCCATACCATATTTATACAAAATACTAACGCAAATTCATGTATCAATCATAACCCTTTTTATTTATCACAACTCTTGGTTATTAGATCTATATTTTATGAGTCATTGCCTATTTAATTCTCTTATGTATTTTCAAAACCTTTATTTCATCTTTCATTACGTGGAGCAATAATAGGCTTATAACTCACTTTATCCGTTGTTTTATTATAAATTCTTGTGATTCTTTTTGTAAGTGGTGTGTACCTTATATTCTTATTATCATAATATGAAAGTCTAGCCTGATTAGGCTTCATTTTTTTTGTACCTCGTCATTTCTCAAATCATTTAATATTCTTCTATTAGCCATTCCAATTCTTTGTTCTTAAACTTTACTCGATATAAATGCATCTCGTCGTGCTTTTTCAAATTTAGTAAATATTTCAAGTATTATTAATAAATCCCTCATGTTATCCACTATAAATTTTATTAAATCTTCTAATAGTTGAATGTCTATATAATGACCTATTTTAAAAGCAGTTAAAGCAACTCCGTTTTGACATCCTTCTAACGGTTCATTTCTTAAAAAGACTTTTGAACATAATTTGTCACAATTTCTAGTCCTTTTTTGAAACGAAGTCATGATGTATTCACCGTAATTTTTAATAGATTTGTTCCCAATAAACTAACTTTAAATGTACTATATAGTTCTTCATGATATATTCGACCTTCTATTTCTAATTTATCATTAAATATGAATCCATCTATTTTATCTGGTATATTAAAAAATAGACTAAGTGGATATACTAATCCATAAAGTACTTCGCATACGGTAAAGAAAAATAAAATTTATTTATTTAAAAAAAATCTAAGAGTATTTTGTACATGCTTTACATTCAACTTCTTTTGCATTATTTAGGTATCTCCCTTTTCCTCACATGTTCCCTTTTACGTTGAAGTCTTAATAAAGTCGGTACAAGAACTCGTCGAGGAACGCGTAAAAGTCAAATCGCTACTATAAAAACTTCCACTTCTCTTTCCTCCGTCATCAATCAATCCGCTTCGGAATCAGTTTCACACTCACTCTTCATTTTCTCTTCAATGGCCGAGGCAAGGCGTTACATACCTAAAGCTCAACTAGGTATGGCTTAACAAACACACAATTCAATCCATTCTTACCTTTTTTGGTTCTTCTTCTTCAGTTTGATGTCAGTGTCAGAGAGGGGAACTACTGTTGATTGATTTTTGCAAACTTAAGGGTCACACTTCTGTGTTTATACAGTCTCAATTTGTTCAAGTGTACGAGTTTAGTAATGTTCGAATTTTGTAGTTGTAGGGTCTCCTGACTTTAGCTTAAACATAGTTCTAGGGAATTTGGCGAGTTGCTTATACATTGATCAATTTAAGGTCGTGTTTATCTTATCTGTTTTGTTATTGTTGAATGTGTGGTTGTTGATGTTGGGGTCTAAAGGAGCTAAGTAGAGATTGAGGGTTGTTCATTTATGGTAGGTCTTGATTATACATTTGTTTGAGCTTTATTCTTCATTTTTGCTAATTCTGACTTAGTTGTGATGCAGACATTGATCAAATACTGTTGGACGCACAACAGCGGTGGTTACGCCCGCCTGAAATATGTGAAATTCTACAAAATCATCAAAGGTTTCGTATTGCACCGGAACCACCAACTATGCCCCCGAGTATGGCTCTTGATTCTCATGGACAAACATGCTATACATTTTCATTTTCATGAGTATAGATTGATTCTTCTGTAGGTATGAACGAGCATAGCTGTCATTACCCCCATGAGTATTGGATATGCCTAACTTACCTTACACATTATTTCCGAACCTAGACAACATATTTTGTTGTGTATCTTACTATACAGTTTAGGTCTTTGTTTCTTATGATTATTTTATCACTTTTAGTAGTTTTTCAGCACAGCATCTTCGAACTAAAATTTAAATGCTCACTTCAGTTTTGCCACACAATCCGATGTGATATTACTATTGTATCTATGATATGTTTTGCCTTCAATTTACATACATGTATACTTATTTCGTCGATGATTCTCAGTTTCTCACAGCTTAATATTTATGTAAATATATACTGTTAGTTATTTTTCCAATAGCGGTTCTTAGATGACGCTCGGTATCGAAATAGAGAATTGCTGTACAATATGAGTTAATTTTTTCCTAAAAGGCTCATGCTACAGTTAAATCTTATTTAGTTTTGGTTGTTTCTTAGATTAGTCTTCAGCTATGTCAACTACATTAATTTATTGTTGGTGATGTTTTTTCCTCTCTTCTATATGGATGGATCACATTACAAAATATCCGTTCAATTGGTTTTCAGGTGGTTCACTTTTCCTTTTTGATAGGAAGGTTCTAAGATACTTTAGAAGAGACGGCCATAACTGGAGGAAGAAAAAAGATGGAAAGACAGTAAAAGAAGCTCATGAGAGGTTGAAGGTTGAAATAGAAAACAACTCATTCAGATTTCTGATATTGTTAACTTATCTTTTTTAAGTGAGGTTCTGCTTCATATATGATCCGTAGCTTTTTTATTTTGCATCCTTATCTCATTAAGAGTTAGTTATCATTTGTAGCACACTGAAAAAAGGCTTATATCATTTCAGGCTGGAAGTATTGATGTCTTGCATTGCTACTATGCTCATGGCGAAGAAAATGAAAATTTTCAAAGACGCAGTTATTGGATGCTTGAAGAGTGAGTTTCTTAGAAATTAATGTATGTACATGTTGAACCGGAGAAATTTCACCATCACTTCTCTACATGTGGTTGTGTTTAAATGCCAATAATTGGTGTGCCCAGATGTTCCTGCCACTCGGAACAACATAGGAAATGCCTGTCTTGTTTATTGTCCTCCTTGTTTTATGTAGGCAAATCATAATACTTACTCATGGCTGCCCTTAAATGTTTTGTGAAATTTAGTTTATGTTGTGCAAAACAACTTATTATAGTCTTACAAATTTGTTACGTTGAACTTGACTCCGATTTGAACTTAGGATGATTGATGGATACGACCTAGGTCGCAGCTGAAGTTGTGCGACCTCTGCCGTATCCACTCTTGAATTTAAAATCTACATACCTTGAGCTATCTATAGATGGTAGTTATTTATTTTAATTTATGATTCAAGTAATAAAAAACCCCATGAGAAATGTACACCATTGATTTTAGAATCAAGGTGGATATAGCATAGGTCGTGCCACATCAGCTGCGACCTTGGTCACAGCTGATAGTCAGTCGAAGCACTTAATAGTCACTACTGGTTAAGGCCTGCTTTTGTGATTCTTTCTCTGTTTCTGATTTTGATTTGAATATTACCGCAGGGACCTCTCTCGTATAGTTCTTGTTCATTACCGAGATGTGAAGGTGTGTTCTTATCCTACTATTCAGTAGCTCCCTTTGTAATTTTCTTCTTCCTTCGTCATTATTCATAATTATAAATTGTGACGATTCAAGGAGTGTATCATTCGAGGGGATTTTGTAATTATATTTTTCAAGTACTAATTGTATATAGCACCAAAGGTTCTTTCACTGTTGCATCTAATTTTTTTTAGTAGAAGTATCAGTATCACATACTATTTAAAGTTGCTAAAGTCTAGAATCTTTGTTGTTAGCCAGTGCCTGTATCTTCTAATTTCTACAATAATTGAAGGTAGAGGTAACCAATGTCAAATCAAGTGAATAGCAGTCGGACTGATTTGAATTCTGTGGTCGTTGCTTCATAGGCTTCCTTCAATATTGCAACCTGTACAGTGTATTTAGGATTCATAAATCAATTCATTTAAACCATACCTACACAATCATTTTGATCAAGAGCTAAAATCCACTTCTTTTAGCTGTTCGTTGCAACAGGACATCATCAAATATTTGAAATATTAAAGATGTTTAAAATCTAAGAAGCTTTTGCATATTAATCTAATTATACTGACTAGATATTTTAGTTTTTTGTACTTGGATTGGAATACTGATAACAAGCGCACTTGGTCTTCTTTATAAAAGTTAACTTTTTGATTTCCCTGGTATTCAAATAGTTTTTACATTGTCCTGGTTGTTATTGTTTGTGAATAATCAGGGTAGCAGGTCATATTTTAATCGTGCTAGTGAAATTCAAAAACCCGTCCCATATTCTCAAGAGGCTAATGAAATCATACCCAATGAAGTAGATAGTTCTGCCTCTTGCAGTAATCGTCAGAGCGACTATCATATGCATTCGCAAACTACTGATACGACAAGTGCTAACGTTCATGCATCCGAACACGAAGAAGCTGAGTCAGGTTTTTTCTCTATCTTTAGCATGTGTCAGCACTAGTTCCTAATAAATAGCCTAGATTACATAACGCAAGGATGTTCTAATTGAATCGAACGCAGCGTATAATCATCATGCAAGTTCTACATTTCCTGCTTTTCGTGAGTTACAACAACCTGTTGCGGGAAGTGTTAATGCTGGATTTTCTGATCATCACTCTGTGTCATTTTCAGGTAAACCTGCTAAGCCGTATCATATTATTAAGGTTTATCATTTATGTCAATAAAAAGGGAAATCTACCGGAGTAGCTTTCATGATTGGTATATGAATGACATACTAACTTTATGAACTTGTAACTGTTACAGATTATTTTCAGGAGAAGTTATCAAACAAAAGGAGAGACAATGATGATGCTAGATTGACATATGAGCCTAAAAAGCACATTGGCTGCTCATCATGGGAGAATGCCTTGGGCCCTGCTGATGAAAAGGTTCCTTTTCATAAATCATTTTCTGCGACACAGCCTGATATGATGGATATAATGCCTAAACAAGAGCAAGAAAAGCTGCAACATTTTGGCAGTCAGCTATATGTCACAGAGAAATGGGAGGTACCTGGAGTTAAACTTCTTTCTACACTTTATTGGCAAATTAATGACATTATCTTTGTTAGATGAGATTTTACTCCTGAATTTTCTATTTGATATAGTTCTTAGGCCTCAAATTCGGAGTTGTCTGAAAAGTATCTTATATATCCCGTAAGATTGTTATAAGAGGCACTGCTTACTGAGATCAAACTACCTTAGTTTAGCCTTTGCTAGTGTTGTTTTCATTTCATTGGAAAGACAGTGCTGAAAGTAACTTTAGTTTGATTCTGATTTTAGGAGGCTGCTGATATCTCGTGCTTCCATGATAGGCAATTAGGCCACTGCTTGTTTTATAATCAACATTAATTTAACCTTTGCAGTCTAGGGATCTGGTTTCAGTATATCATATTATTGACCCAATAAAGTGGACCATGCTAGCACAAAACTCAATGGAATGTTAATTTGTATGGCCTTAAAAGTGCTTTTAACTTTACAAAGGGAGTTGGAAATCGTCATGCTATCTTCCTTTCTATCAGAAGCTGATTGGTTAAGTTTACAGGCTTCTGAAGATGATTATCCAGATAAGAAGTTTAATTCAAACCCGGCATTCGATCTTACTTTGAGGTTCGATAAACAAGAAGGTAAGCGACTTAATCACATCAGTTTTTCTTGTTTCCACTTTCCATGCATGTATAGAGCAACATACTCAAAATTAAGTTTTCCTTGAAACTGCAGATTTGAAAGCAAACACAGATATTAATTTGGCTGTAAGCGGAAAACCCATTAGCTCCTTTGCTATGAAACAGCATCTGTTGGATGGTGCCCTCGGTGAAGAAAGTCTAAAGAAGCATGACAGTTTTAATCGCTGGATGAGTAAGGAACTTGGAGATGTAAATGATCTTGGTGATGTAAATGAGACATATAAAAATTCTAGTTCTGGGCTTGATTGGGACACAGTTGAAACCGAAAATGGCATGAATGAAGGCAGCATTCGTTCTCAGAAAAGCTTGGGTGCATATATGATGAACCCTTCTCTTTCCCAGGATCAGCTTTTTAGCATTATCGATTTCTCACCGAGCTGGACTTTTGTAGGGTCAGAGGTCAAGGTAAATTCTAAATTAGTATTCAGTATGCATTGAACTTGTGTAGCTCTTGATATTTCAGCCTACATAGTTGACATGGCTTTAAATAGGCTCTTCTTTCCTTCTAGACTTATAAGAATGTTATGCTTCCGCATGCAGGTCCTGATAACTGGAAGGTTCTTGAAAAATAGACAAGAGGAGAATAAATCTAAATGGTCATGCATGTTTGGGGAAGTGGAGGTTCCCGCAGAGGCTATAGCAGAAGGTGTTCTCCGTTGCCTGGCCCCTAAGCATGAGGCTGGCCGAGTTCCTTTTTATGTCACGTGTTCGAACAGGTTAGCATGTAGCGAAGTGCGGGAATTCGAGTACAGGGTTGACCAAATTCGAGATCTGGCTACAGCAGCAGACATATGTAGTGGCAATGCAATAGAAGGTCTTCACATGAGATTTGGAAAATTAATGTGTTCAAGTGTAGTCTGTTCAAAGTCTGATGTTAGTAATGCTTCTGATGTGACTCAGTTAAGAAGCAAAATTACTTCATTGTTTAAAGAGAATATCAATGATTGGGAGCACATGCTGAAGGTAACTTTAGGACAGGAATTCTCCCCAGAAAAGATAAAGGACCAGCTACTAGAAAAGTTGCTGAAAGAGAAGTTGCATTCGTGGCTATTGCAAAAGGTAGCTGAAGGTGGAAAAGGGGCAAATGTATTAGATCAAGGTGGTCAAGGTGTGCTACACTTTGCAGCAGCTCTTGGCTATGATTGGGCTCTGGAACCGACGATAGTGGCGGGTGTAAGTGTCAATTTTCGTGATGCTAATGGATGGACTGCGCTTCATTGGGCAGCTTTTTGTGGCAGGTTCGCACTTTAGAGTTTTTCCACTTCGGTTATTTTTTTATGTACTCCCTTTCTTTGGTTTTCAGTTTGGAAGTTTCTTAACTAGCTTTAGGTGTTGTGAATAGCATAGGAGCACTGTAAACAAATATTAAACACGAAACAAGAATGCAAAAAGTATTTTCTTAGGGAAGGTTAATAGCATACAATATTTTTACAAAAAGTACTATAACCTATATAAGTTAATTTCGCAATTAGGTTTATGGGAATAATCATTACAAATAGTTTTTCCCAGAAACTGCTTTGGTCCTAAAAGCTATATGAGAAAGATATTGAACCACAATTTTTTGCCTTTACCTCTCAACCACTTTTTAAAACCTAGGAACTATCTTTGCATCTCTCAGTCAACTTCCTGATTCTTCCTACCTCTTGTGAGAATATTAACTTTGCATCGTTTTTATACAAACTCAGAGAACGAACAGTTGCTGCCCTCATTGCTCTTGATGCAGCTCCTGGTGCTCTAACTGATCCAACTCTCAAATACCCATCCAGCCTTACACCAGCCGATTTGGCCTCTGCTAATGGACACAAAGGAATTGCTGGTTACCTTGCAGAATCAGCGTTGTGCACACATCTTTCTTCTCTTAGTTTTAATAGTTCTGCTGCTGCAGAAAACATTGGAGTGAAAGAAGCACAGGCAGTTGCCAGGACAGAAGACGCGTCATCACTTAAAGACTCATTAGCTGCCGTTTGTAAGGCTACTCAGGCGGCTGCTCGTATTCATCAAGTCTTCAGGGTGCAGTCTTTCCAAAAGAAGCAGCTAAAAGAGTTTGATGCAGATAAGTTTGGAATGTCAGATGATCGTGCTCTTTCACTCATTGCCATTAAAACAAACAAAACTAAACAAAATGACGAGACTGTCCAAGCTGCTGCAGTACGCATACAAAATAAGTTTCGCAGTTGGAAAGGTAGAAGAGAATTTTTAACAATGAGGAAAAGAATCGTCAAAATCCAGGTGCACCATCATCACTCATCTTGTTATTTCAATTAGGTTGACATGAAATGCTGGCTAGGTATAATGTTTAAGAATTCTAGAAATAGTTCATACCAATTTTAGATAAGAATAAGCTTGTATTAAAGTCTAGATAGATTGGAACCAACTCAGCTGCACTTTTCAGTTGCTTAAATTTAGATCGTGTTTTCTAATTCTTCATTCAGTTTTGGTTTCTGTTTGGGTTTTGGCTTAATTGATAGTAGAGAAGTTCAAAGAAAAAATATT
This sequence comes from Limnanthes douglasii subsp. nivea, assembly GCA_036936605.1. Lineage (NCBI taxonomy): Eukaryota > Viridiplantae > Streptophyta > Magnoliopsida > Brassicales > Limnanthaceae > Limnanthes > Limnanthes douglasii. The sequence continues at coordinate 305,474,085 of JAUPFV010000001.1, forward strand.
TTTAAAAAAGGGGGTAAATTTTTGACTTCTTTGCTTGTCTAGATTATTAGTTGTTTACATAACCCAAGCTTATTGGGGAAAAGTTCTCTTATAAAGTGTTTTCCCTAGTCTGCTGTCCATAACCAAACACAGTAAAAGTACTTCTGTAAAATAAAGATAAGGCGTAACTGACTGGGAAAACCATATTCCTGAACCCAGCATTTGTATTCTAGAACTCTTTCTCTACGCATGTCTCCCCAGTGGTAATCTTCTGCATTTCCTACTCTATTAGACATTTTCTCGAACAAGCATTTTCTATAAATCTTAAATCCCTACTTTATTGATGGCAGGCACTTGTAAGGGGCCACCAGGTCAGGAAAAACTACAAAAAGATAGTGTGGTCTGTAGGAATAGTGGAGAAAATTATATTGCGTTGGAGACGGAAAGGAGCTGGTTTGCGTGGATTTAAATCCGAAGCAGCTAAGGATACCAAAGGCGATGCATCCTCAAAAGAAGAGGATGATGATTTCTTTAAAGAAGGAAGAAAACAAACAGAGGAAAGGCTACAAAAAGCCCTTTCAAGAGTCAAGTCCATGGCTCGAGATGCTGAATCAAGAGATCAGTATCATAGACTGCTCAATGTAGTCAACGAGATTCAGGAGACCAAGGTAATAAAACTTTCAGTTATTATCTTGCATTATTATAAAAAATCACAAACACATTCTCATGTACATAATTCTTGTGCATGAAAATGGACTTGTCTTTTTATGGGTGATAATAAGGTCTAATAGTGTCCCTTCTTCGCACACGATATAAGTTCGGGTTCCATAGTTGTCCCATGTTTTGAATTTTATAAGACAAATTGTGTCAAGCAATATGTATAATCTTGTGTCAATAGGAAACTGAAAGTTAAATAATTATTATAATTTATTTTTAATTCATTCTTTATATATATATATCTGCATCAGTCAAGCTAGTTATCTAATATTTCGTATAATCGATTTGGCAGGTTGACAATGGTCTTAACAGTTTAGAAGAATTGACTTTTCTCGAGGATGATCTTGATGAATCGTTGGGTGATGACACTTCGATGCCTACTGCGTCTTGATTAAGGCAAAGTCTCCTGCCAATTAAGTAGTCCTTTAGAACCATAATATATACACTTCAAAAGCATATATATATATATATATATATATCATACACACGCAGTTGTAACAAAATATACAACTTACAATGATTGTGGCCTGTAACAAAATTGTAAAACTAGATTCAGAAAATGTATAAGAAAATATATTTATTTTGTTGAAATACACTACTTGTCGTCAAAAAGCATAGATAGATTTTAGATATTACCATAGATAAATACAGACATGACTATCAATATCAGGAATTAAAAAGATGTGATATCATAATCCTACTCTGGCGTATGTTTTTTTGCAGACTTTGGCACTTTTTTTTATCATTCATGTATTTTATTTTATTTTATATGTATAGTAAGAGACCTTTTTACCTAATTTTAATATCTAACAATAGACATAAAAGCTCATCATCATTTTTCTTAGTTATTTCAAAATCTTTCAAAATTTATATTCTGACAATTGCTTGTTTTTATTCGAATAAAATCTACTATAAAACCTAATTTTTTACATTTTCATATAATTTTATTTTTTATCTCGATCTGTGTTATTGTTTATGAGTAAATCAAGATAAAAATTAACAAAATTTGTTTTTTCTTTTAGTTTTTAATTGTTCTAAGTTGTCATATTTATATGTTTAATAAAAGTTTTGTAAAATTCGTGTATTAAATTTGTTAACTTTTGGGTCGATATAGTTTGAGTTGCGCTAGAGTCCATATGTTTTTATTGATTCGTTTTCTTAGTGTATATGGAAAACTATTGATTATGACATTTTGAGTCAGAATAACACACATCTATGTTTTTGTGTTTTTTATTTGGATACTTTGTCTGCTTGTGACATAATAACACCAAAACGATCAACGAAACATGATGCATTTTCATTTGTACGTATTCGCGCTCGAACTAGTATAACAGATCAAACCGTCAAATAGGTCGGTGAAATTATACAAAAAAACGTGTAACTGGAAAGGTTCTCTAAAAACTGAATCAGAATTCGAGTTAAATGATTCATTAGTTTACAAGGAACAATTGAATAATTTGAATTTGAAAATTACGACGTTTAACCATATTCCCTAATATAAAAAAAATATAAAACGAATATTTGGTTCATACGGTTTATCACGTGCATCACAACATGTTTAGTATATAATTTTTTTACAATAATTTTATTAAATATTATAAATATGTTTAATTGGCAATATATTGATTTATCTATTAAAGAGATCCTATGATGCACAATTTCGATTTTACATCACCTACATTTTTTGTTGTCCGATTAGGTTTTGATCATCCAACAAACTATTATAGTTATTATGGCGAACATGGTTTTCGTTCCACTGGTGGCCACGTAATGACATTAGATGACCTACTTGTTGACGTATTAGTCGCAAGATAGGCATCCCGAGATGAGCAATTTCTAGTTCTCATTTTGGAAGATGACAATCATATTAGATAATGTGACCGTCAATACAAGTTTACCACTTTGTCGATTTCTTTTGGTGTCTCGCTTAGCATAACTAATTCGGAGGCTGTTATTTGTAAAATAAACGAGCTTATGATGACAAAACTGAATGACAATCTCTCCACATTTCCTTACTATAGTCGATTAAATCCGGCTCATGTATGTTGTTGCACACGAGCGTATCCTATATTCTTATTCAACTATATCATTTCATTAACAAGAGCGATATATATATAAAACATGATCGGTTATATACCCAAGAACATATAGTTGTTGTGGATTAGTATGCATGATTGATGTCGAGCTTTATAATATCTTACGTTTGATATTCTAGCATTGCACAAAGAAGATGGATGGAAAAGTTTTAGGTATGTTTTAGAGGTAGATATACAATTATTTTACTTATTTCCAACCATTTGAGTGGTTACATACACTAGAATACTTAGATTGTACAGATTCATATACACGAGGGATGCATATAATGACCGACCTTTACAATATGTTACGTTCGACATCCCAACATGGTACAAGAAAGATAGATGAAAAATGTTTAGCTATGTTTGAGTGTTTGATATCAAATCATTTCACTTATTTACAAAAATCACTCTCGTAAGATTATTGAAATATGATACCGCACATCAATATGTGGGATACAATAAAACAAGGAATTATAAGGAATTTTTTACGAAGATCTTTGTTCGAAATGACCCGCTCTTGATTGTTTAACGATTGATATGGTACGTATTATTTAATATTATTGTTTTGTATTTTATATATTTTTAAAGAAAAACTATTAAGATAACCCATCTTTATTGTTCAACAAACCGCATTCCATCGGTTTCAGCATTTACGAATGGTTAAATCGTTTAAGCTTATATAATAGTTGAACTTGTAGTTACATACAAAGATAACATAGAGACGCACATATGACCGAATAGTTCATAAACTTGGCCATATACATTATGTATCTCGCATTTCAAGGAAAAAATTATTTAAAACTATAACATAGTCATTATATTTTTGGGTTAGATTGACTTAGTTTGAGCAAATTAGGCTAAATTATTTTTATTAACAAAAGATAAAGATATGAATTCAAACGAATATTTTTGAAGCGCAACTACATACACACACTATGATAATTAGATTCATTCAAAGAAATATTTGGCATGTAGTTTGCGTTTACATAAACTATTTTTTTATTTGCTTAGATTTATAATATAGAACGGACTTTGACCAAATATTCATGCTTGCTGAAAGCTGATGACATAATAAAAGAAACGAAGACGGATAAATGAACATCAGTATTTGATGAAGTGGTATGTAAAATATATTGCATGTATAATATGAATCGTGTCACCCTGATGCCTTTTATATACGGACATTAAAGAATTCTCTATAAAATGGAAGTCTATAAAATTAGTTCCAAGCTATAAGATTTTCAAACCTCCCATACGATGCCTGATAAGAGATGTTCATTTTAGATATTACCCACAAAATTACCAACCAATAGTTGAATAATGTGAACGATAACTTCGTTAAAAAAAGATTAAATAAAATTTGACGCATACATCAACTTGTAGATTCATGATGATGGAGCTCTTCTCAAATGTTGCTTTATTATATTTTTTTTTGTTTTTATTATATTCTAAAACTAACACGTAATTGTTCTTAGGATTTTACATACTTTTTTATTCAGATAACAATATTGTTTTTAGGTCATATATTTCAAACTTAAACATTTTAATTAATAGAAGTAACAATAAGTAACAAAAAAGTTTAAATTACAAAAAATTACGTTATAATAACACAGTTAAGTTACAAACATTTATGTTAAAGACTAGAGGTTATTCAGTCTTCAGTTTGCCACTCTATGATCTTGGTGAACATGAGGTTTAATTTGAGTATATACTATGACCGTTTAGAGAAATTGTACATACGATGAATTTAAACAAATTCGTAATAGAAAAAAATATTGGGTACTGGTGTGGATTATTTTTAACTGAGGGTAATTTTGTCAGGTGTTTTATGATGTTTCAAACGTATTTAATGTTTGGGTGTTTTGTAGTGAGAGATTTGAGCTGCCTGGTTGTATTAAATGTTCATTTTTCTCATTAATGAAAGTGGTTGGTATTTATACCCTTAATTATAGGCCACATGGGCTTTTGGGTCAAACTTATGAAACCGGGTCGAGTTCAAAAACCCATTAGTTTATTAAGCAGATTAGCAAGGCTTTGAACAGTACATCGTCCTTCGACTATCACGTTTGGTGGCAAATAGTCCATTGACTTTCAAATGTCCGTTGACAGTCCCTGGACTATCGCGTTTGGATAAAGTTAGTCCACCAGATCCTCTGATCCATGAGAGGCTGCCACGTGTCACCATAGTCCCCAGATTTTTGTATCACCACTAGTCCTTTGAGTTTAGTTTTCTGTAATTTTCTACATTTTGGGTTTGACCTAAACTCAAGGGACTAGTGGTGATACAAAAATCTGGGGACTATGGGGACAGGTGGCAGCCTCTCATGGATTAGAGGATCTGGTGGACTAACTTTATCCAAACGCGATAGTCCAGGGACTGTCAACGGACATTTGAAAGTCAAGGGACTATCTGCCACCAAACGCGATAGTCGAGGGACGATTTACTGTTCAATGCCAGATTAGCAATTAGCTTAGTCAAAAGGTGATTAGCTTTTAATACTTTTGTCCAGTTCGGATGGTTCAGTGGGTGGTTTTTGTCCGAATTTCCCCTGTCTGGTTTCTACAGTGAGTGGTGAAAATTTCCGGATTTATCAGTAGCTCATTTTTTAGGTTTTGTTCGAAGGACTTTGGCAAGATCTAAAAAATCTCCTTTGGGCACTTGCGACATTTTCCGAACGGATTTAGTACTTAGTAAAGGATTATCCGGACTGAAAAACTCTTCAGAAGTTCAAAGGTTTTGCCATGGATCGTGGGACACGTGTCACCTTCTGATTTGCCTCACCAGCCGTTTTTCTCCTAGAACAGCGCCACCACTAATCACAAAAAGTAACCTCTTCATTTAATTCATGTGATGTCAGCGTCATCTTCAATCATTACTTTCATCTTTTCGTATTCTCCTAGGTTTCTGGGTATCTTTTTGTTTCTTTAGTATAAATTACCTCATTTTTCACTATTTTACCATCTTCATGACTCTTTCATTCCTTTACTTCAAAGCTTTCGTCTCTCTTCTAAAAATCCTTTTGGTGTAAGTTTATGTTTACAGCAAGAAACACACTTGTAAAAGGCGGGTGGCTTAATCTTCCGGAGTTAGAGAAAGCACAAAGAGTCGAGCGAGAAAGGCGCATTGCTGCAGGTCTTGCAGTTTCTCCAATCGACAAGTCTGAAACACCAAACTCAGCCATCCAGACAGCTTACTGAGCCAACTACCAGCACTCCTCCACCAAAGACAACTGACAATCCTTCCATGGCGATGGAAGATATGATGGAGGAAAGTATTGAAGAAGCCCTTTTTGAGACTGATGTCTCCGGGCAGACGGGTGAGGCTGCCATTGTCAAGAAAAACAAGGGTAAAGAGAAGTTATGTTTAAAACATCCGGACCTGCCGGAGTTCCTTGAAAGCAAAGTGGGACCTTGCTTCCACAAGGTGAGCGTAAAGTATCTACTAGCCATGCAGAACATTAACTACGCCTTCATTCATACTGCTGAACTAGGACGGATCCGGACGAAGTAGGGGATCCCAGAATCTGTTAAAGTGAGGATACCGGTCGATCCGGAGACGCCAATAGACTACAAGCTAAGTGAGATAGTTTTCTACACAGAGTTGTTCAACTAGAGGCTTAGATTTCCCTTGGACCCAGAGATCGTCAGATATTTCCATCTGATAAAGCTCTGCCCAAGCCAACTGAGTCCCAATGCTTGGTACACTCCCATGGCCTGCATCATGGCCTCTAGGCTCTCCGGAATCCCGCTTCCGATGGAGCAGTTTGCTGTTGTGGCCAACCTTTGCAAGAATCACATCATCTCCTTCAACCATTTCAATATGGGCGACGATTATAAAGTGGTGGATGATCTGCTCGAATCGGAGAAGAATTGGAAGACCAAATTCTTGTTCATTAGTGGAGCTTGGGAAAATGGGAAGAAGATTAAGACTGGTGACAAATCAAGCATGCTTACCAGCAAATGGAAAATCATAGGTTAATATTTCATCATGTTTGTTTTTCTTTCCTTATAAAAAGTTCGTTTACTTAAATGCTCTTCTTTTTCTTTGGGTACTGCTGCTGAAGGAGTTCTCCTACTACTTGGAGGAGGGGCATACTACTTGTGCCAAGCTGAATGCTTGGGCTGCTGACTAATGGGGAAATCGCTTCCACAATTGTTTTACTACCGGTAACCTGGTGAGATCCCACCTCTGGAACACAACCGGCCGGAGAGACTTGTCTTGGGAGGAATTGACCACATCGCCTCCTCCGGGTGTCATTCTACAGAGGACAGATGAGAAGGATGGAAAGCTGGCCTAGCCGGGCAGAGCTAAAGCCCAAGTAAAATGAAGGGCAAGAAAGGCAAGAAAAAACCAGATGTAGTTGAGGTCAACCAAGGTGGTTTTGAGGAGATTGTTCTAGCAAAACAGGAGGTACAGGACTAAGGAGGAATTAATGCTACTCTGCTTCAAATGGTGGAAAATGAGAGTACCAAAGAGGCATTTGGACTTCCAAAACCCTGAAAGGCTCCCAAAAAAGACTGAAAATGGGGAGCAGATGGTGGAGATAGGGAAGCAAAGAAGAAGAAAATCTCCAAGGGAGATGAAGTAGCTCTCCGGCCTCCGGAGTCTCTTCCTTCGGTCGACCCAACAGACCCAACACAGACAGAGCAAATCCCAAGTGACTTTCACACCGGAGAGAGTGCCGGAGGGGAGATTAACATCGATGGAGTAGATATCAGTGGCCTTCAAGGGATTGGACTTTACTTTGAAGATCTCGAAAATGACGACTTTGCTGGCCCTTACCTCCCTCCAAGCTCTTCGAACATCGTTACCTTCAACGGTAAGTCTTTTTATGTTTTAGGAGAGAAGAACATGGTGACCCACTCATTGTTGAGAAATATTCAACCGGTGCTCAACTTGGAGAGACAAGTGCGAAATCAATCCACCCTCATCAACACACTCAACTCAAATAAAAAGAGCTTGTCTAACGACCTCCTTATTGCCAATCAGAATGCTGAGGCATTAAAGAGAGAGATCGAGGAGTTGAAGAAGGGGAAAGAGGATTTGGCCACCAAGTTGGCCACTTCGGAGGGGGTTAACAAGGAACTCCAATCTAAGTGTTCTGGATTGGAGAAGGATCTCTCCACTTCAAAAGAGGAGGTGAAGGACAGAGACAATGTCATCCAGACCCTAACCAATGATAAAATTTCGCTCGAAGGTGTTGTGTCTAGAGTTAACCAGGAGAAAGATGATTTGATAAAGGAGCAGGAAAAGATAATCCAAGACAGAATCGATGCATACACCAACAAGGTGATAGATTCTCAAGAGGAAAGGTATGTTGAAGTCAAATCAGACATGGTCTTGCTCTTTCATCAAAAATTTCCGAAGAGGACACTAGGAGATTTCTGGCGATTTGTGGAATACAAAGACCTTCCTCACCATACTATGGCTGATGGTGATAAGCACTTCTACTCCAGTGGTTGGGATGATACTAATGATGAAGATAAAGGGACCAGAGAGAGCCCTAACAAGGAACCTAAAGACCCTAAGAAGAAGCCAGATGAGGCTGGACCATCTAAGGAAGCTCATTCTTAAAGTTTTAACTATCTTTTTATTTTCCTTTAATTTTTGTGTTAGACTAAAGTACTTGGATGGCCAAGGAATTTTTTTGTAACCGTGTCCGGCTCTTGTCCGGATAAACCTTTTCTTTTAAAACTTCAAAGTAATTGGATGGCCAAGGCACTTTACATATTTTAATATCACTCCCCGGTACTAGCCGGGCAATTTTATCTTACACAATTCTTGCATTGTCTTATAGTTACCCAATTTTGATGGCTAATGTTTAAATAGCCCCTAGTTATTTTATAAGTATTTTAAAGTGAGAGTGTTTAAATTCTCCAATGAAAAATGTTTAAATGGTCATCATTCTACCAAATCAATCCGGTCTGTCAGTGATACTTTAAAAAGTTTCAAATAAGCGATCAATCGAAACACTCCGAATTTTTCAAGTAGGCATCGAATTTCATTAAAAAGCCCGGAAACCTCATTAAAACCTCCCCACGCCACCAGGGTAGGAAAGAGTATGCCCCCTAATATTTACATGGACTTTAAACAAGTAATTATTTACATGATTTTCATTCTAGATACAACCGGAGGTGTTCAATGTTCCAGGGGTGATTAAAGATCCTTCCATCTTTATCTTGAAACCTGCATGTCCCAGGCTTAAGATTTTCACTGACCACATAAGGTCCTTCCCAAGTTGGAGCTAGCTTGCCGAACTGCTTCTCCTTAGTATGTAGGAAGACTTTTCTCAACACTTTATCCCCTGGTTGAAAATACCTCCTTCTGACTTTGGAAGCAAACCTGCTTCTCATTAAACCCTCATAGTGTGTGGCTCTGAGATGAGCCTTAACCCTTTTTTCTTCTATCAGGTCAAGTTGACTTCTGACTGCCACTTCATTAGCCTGTTCGGAAAAATTATGGACTCTGAATGAAGGAAAAGTTGCTTCCATAGGAGCTATTGCATCCATACCATATACCAAGGAAAATGGGGATTCATGTGTAGCAGCCCCAAGAGTAGTCTGGTTGGCCCATAGTACTTCTTGTAGATAACTTGGCCACTTTCGAGCAGCCCCTTCTAAATTCTTTTTAAGACCGGACAGGATGGTCCTGTTTGCCACTTCAACCTGACCATTCGCCTGTGGGTGAAAAGGAGAGGAAAAGAAATGTTGAATGCCTTTAGAGGCACAGAAGCTCTCCATATCTTTATTATCGAATTGTAGCCCATTGTCTGTGGTTATCTTTTGTGGAACCCCAAATCTGCAGCAAATATTAGATAAGATAAATTTTATAACAACTTTTGAAGTAGTTCCTGCCAATGGGGTTGCTTTTGTCCACTTTGAGAAATAATCGATGGCCACTATAATAGATCTGCATCCCCCGGACGCCATAGGTAGAGGTCTCACCAGATCTAGCCCCCAACGAGCAAAATGTATTGGCTCAGAAATTGACTCTAATGGGACAGCTGGGATATGAATTTCATTACCGTATCTTTGGCATGGATCACACTTCTTCACCAATTCATTGGCATCTTCCATTATAGAGGGCAAGTAGTATCCGGCCAACAAGACTCTTCTAGTTAAAGCTCTATAACCACAGTGTGTTGACCCCTCACCATCATGTAGTTCAGACAACACTACTTGGGACTCTTTAATCCCCAAACATCGCAATAGAGGTTTACTAAAAAACCTCTTGTAAAGAACGTCTCTTAGGATTACAAATCCACGAGCCTTATACTTTAATTTCCTTGCCACTGCTTTCTCCGGAGGCAAGATACCATCTGAGATATATTGAAAAAGAAGACACCTCCAGTCTTGAGGTTAACTTACTTGTATCTTTAAACTTTCCTCCCCCTCCTTGCTCTAATTGAGGTAAATGGATGGGCATTCCTGTACGTGAATCCATGGGTAGGACTCAGAATATGCTATGGTTGCCAAGGAGTCTGCTAGAGTATTTTCTGTTCGGGGTATGTGCTCATAGGTGATGTCTTTGAAGTTAAGTGCCACTTCTTTAAGAACAAACAAATATTTAATCAGTTGCTCTTTTTTGGCCTCAGATTGACCTTGTGCATGATGGATAAGAAGCCGAGAATCGCTCATTAACCTGACTCTTTTGGCTCCATAAATTAGGGCTAACTTTAAACCGGCTATGGAAACTTCATATTCGGACTCATTATTGGAATCCCTAAAAGCAAAACATATAGCCTGGTACATTTTGTCACCATACGGAGAGGTTAATCATATCCCAGCACCACATCCCATGGCACTTGATCCACCATCAGTCCGAACAGCCCATACTTTCTTAGTCTTTTCACCTGATGCTTGCTTAGTATCTCTGTCCGAATGGAATTCAACTAAGAAGTCACCAACAGACTGAGCCTTGACTGCAGTTTGAGGGGCAAAATTAATATTATAGTCTCCCAACTTCAATTACCATTTAGTCATTCTGCTTGATATGTCCGCCTTTTGAAGAATATTTTTCAAGGGAAAAGATGTCCGGACAACAATAAAATGAGACTGAAAGTAAGGCCTCATCTTTCTAGTAGCAATTACTAATGCCAGTGCTAGCTTTTCAAGATTTAAATATCTCTTTTCAGCATCCATCGGGCTTTTGCTGATGTAGTACATCGGACGAGGATAATTGCCTGATCTAACTAACACCGCACTTATGGCACAATCAGAGACTACTAAATATAGGTAAAGTGTCTCTCCATCAACATGTTTAAACAAGGTTTTAGGGGAAGATAAGTGTTTTTTAATTTCATCAAAAGCCTGGTCGCATTGTGGAGACCAGTTAAATTATTTTGCACCTTTTAAAGTTTGAAAAAATGGGGCACACCTATCCGAAGACCTTGAGATAAAAAGTTTTAGAGCAGCTAACCTCCCTATCAATCTTTGTACTTTTTTATTATTCCGAGGAGGCTCCATCTGCAATAGAGCACTAAGCTGGTCTAGATCAGGCTATATCCCTTTCTCACTTATCATATACCCCAAGAACTTCCCGGACTGCACTCCAAAAACACACTTCTCTGGATTCAACTTTAAATTTACTTTCACCAAGTTGGCAAAAGTTTCTTGCAGATCTGCCAAGTGTAGTTCTTTTTCCACACTCTTTACCATCATATCATCAATGTAGACTTCCATGTATCTTCCAATCTGATTAGCGAAGGCTTTGTTCACCAACTTCTGATAAGTAGCCCCAATATTTTGAATCCAAAAGGCATCACCTTATAACAATAAAGGCCCCTATCAGTAACAAAAGTAGTGTGTTCTTGATCCTTTGGATCCACTTGAATCTGATTATACCCGAAGAAGGCATCCATAAAGGAGAACAACTTGTTCCCAGACGTGGAGTCCACCAACTGATCAATCTGAGGGGCCGGATATAGGTCTTTTGGGCAAGCCCTAATAAGGTCTGTAAAGTCAATGCACATTCACCACTTCCCATTTTTCTTTTTTACTAACACCGGATCGGTTGTCCATAAATGGTACTAAGATTCCTTTATGTGCCCTATCTTCGTAAGCTGGTCGACTTCTTGAACTATGACATCACCTTTCTCCTTAGAAAAAGCTCTCCTCTTTTGTACAACAGGTGTTATATCTCTTCTGATAGATAACTGGTGTGATATAATACTTGCAGGTACTCCGGTCACATCAGCATTGCACCAAGCAAAAACATACTGATGGTCTGTTAAAAAATACAGCATTTTACTCTTCAGTTCTGATGTCATTTTAGATCCGATCTTGACATTTTTTCCTTCAGCCAGAGAGTGAGTTTCAACATCTTCAATCGGTATTAAAACACCAGGGGTCTCTCTGGGGTTATCAATTTCACCCTCTCCCCCAGAGGGCCCCTCCAACTGCTAATCCTCACTGATCCGAACTGCCCCTTGATAAGGGAGAAATTCGCCGAACCCAATAGAAAATGAGTTAATTGCAAAAAGGAGAAGTGAAATATTTCCATTAGTGTATTTATTATTTATTAGCGAACAATGTGTAAATAAAGTAGGATGTAAATGACTAACTATTAAATAATCAAAGACTACCTAGGACATAAATAGGTCCCACTTTCTCCACTATATAAGGGAGCCCCTTTATTCTTGGGTAGGTGGACATTCTTTAATACATTCTCTTTCTACATTCTCTCTCTACATTCTAAGCTCTTATCACATCAAGCACAAGATCCAAGATTCCTTATTCTTGTCATTTATATACTCATCATTGGCGCTGTCTGTGGGAACACGTGAAACCTAAAAGAAAACTTTTCTTCGAAATTCACGATTTAATCTTAAACAATGAATGACGAGGCAAGTGGGGAAAGGGTCGGGAGAGAGGTGGCCCGAGCCATTTCGCTGTCCGAGGGCGAAGAGGCACTGGACCGTGAACATTATGCGCATGGTCGCGATAACCGATCAACTCTTATCATGACCATGAGATGGTTAATGGAGGACATCGCGAAGCTGAACGCTGAAAATGAGAGGGCTTTAGATGAAAAAAGAGCTCGGGTAGGAAAAGGGAAAGAGCCGATGATTGACAACCAAAGAGAAGGTTCTCCGGAGGTAGACCACCGTATTGATGCCCGACCTGTTCGAAATTATCAAGAGCCCCACCCAGACAAAGAGCGGGATGGAAAAACCGGGCGATATCAAAAGGATGACCGGGGTATTTCTGCTAATTATACTTCAAACGATTCATCAGGAAGAGAATACCGTCGCAAGGAAACACTAAACAAACGCGTGCGAAAAAATAATTCCCGACGTAATAGGGCACCCCGTTCAAGAAAGACATCAACGAAAAAAGAACGCCAATTTCGCATGAAAAAGAAGAAATGTTGACGGCCAATAGAGAGGAGCGGGTAATCCTACCCCAGGTTCAATGGCAGCTAGAGGTGGCAAATGGTTCTGGAACCACGGTTTAAAGCTGACAACCTGCTTAAGAACTGGCGGTTTACCTGCGAAACTGGCCCATTAGGACTGCAACCTGGCAGGACCGCAACCCGCCAGGACCGCAAACCATTAGGACCGCCAGACCATCAGGACCGCATAAGGAGTAAACCGCCAGGACTGCAACCCGGCAGGACTGCAACCCGGCAGGACTGCGAAACCACGGTTTATTTGTAAAAAACCGCGGTTTATTGGTAAATATTATAAATGTTTTATTTATTTTATAACCAAAATGTTATATTTAAAAAATATTGAGATATTTCATATTATTATAGAATTATTAATACATTTTTGTTAATATTAATTTGTTTTGGTTATTAATATTTTAAGTGTTGTAATTATTATATAGTCCAAAATTTTAAATATTACTTATGTTATTATCACATTTTGAATATTATTATTATGTTTTTAGATCTAATACAAACCAAAACTATATCTTATCATGTTAAAATATTACAAATTCTATGGTTATAATTTTAATATTACATTTTGAATTTTATTATTGTGATTTGGTTTTGAATATTACAAGTGTTATATATTATTTTTAAACCAAAATCATATTTTATCATGCGAAAATATTACAAGTTATATTGTTATAATTTTAATATTACATTTTGAATTTTATTATTGTGATTTGGTTTTAAATATTACAAGTATTATTTACTATTTTTAAGTTATATTGTTATAATTTTAATATGACATTTTGAATTTTATTATTGTGATTAGGTTTTAAATATTACAAGTGTTATTTATTATTTTTAAGTTATATTGTTATAATTTTAATATTACATTTTGAATTTTATTATTGTGATTTGGTTTTAAATATTACAAGTGTTATTTATTATTTTTAAGTTATATTGTTATAATTTTAATATTACATTTTGAATTTTATTATTGTGATTTGGTTTTATATTTTACAAGTGTTATTTATTATTTTTAAGTTATATTGTTATAATTTTAATATTACATTTTGAATATTATTATTGTGATTTGGTTTTAAATATTACAAATGTTATTTATTATTTTTTAAACCAAAATCATATTTTATCATGGTAAAAGATTACAAGTTATATTGTTATAATTTTAATATTAAATTTTGAATTTTATTATTGTAATTTTAATAATGATTATAAAATTATTATTACATTTTGGTAAGTATTAATTTGTTTTGGTTATCACAAACATCATTCATTACAAGTGAAAATTAGCGGATTGGTGAGTATTAGTAAGTCTGCGATTTATAAGCATTTTAAAACTTAAAACAACGTTTTTTTTAAATATGCAATAAAATACTAATCGAAACTAATTAATATCGCAAATAATAAAAACTAAATTTATACTAATACCAACTAATACAACTAATAACAAGCAATAACAACTAACAACAACTAATAAAATTAGAATTAAAAGAACTAATTTAAATTACTATAAGTTATAACAATTAAATAACTTGATAAATTATACGAAGCTCTTAATTGAGCTATTATAATGTTATCCCAACGTTATTGAAGTGTTTTTATCAAATAGAAACAATTTGCGAAAAAAAAATCAAACAATTCAGAAAGTAGGACTACAATATGTAAAATAAGAAATTTGAGTTTTCCATAATATTTAGAACAAGTAGAGAGATTTAGAGAGACATGGAGAAGAGTATATGAATTTATGAGTTTGGATTTGGGGTCTCCTCTATTTATAGAGGAGACCCAAATTTTTTTTTAAAAAAACGAAAAAAAAAAATTCGGAACCATCCGGATGGTCCGGACGTCCGGTCCGGGGCATCCGGACGTAATCTCCGGACGCCCGGACCATCCGGACGTAACAAAACTCCAAATCTATAGTTACCATTGAAGAGGAGTTTTGTTTAAAAGAATCCCACATCGATAGTTACCATTGAAGATGAAAGTGTCAATCTATATAAAAGAATCCCAAGTAATCTAAGATTATCCACATTGTCAATGATCATATATTATTTAATTATTGATTATTCGACTTTTATATTTTTTTATTTTTTTTATGATTGGTTCTGATATTAAACGTTTAATTATTAAAGACATACTACTAACTTAGTTATTAATATTTGTCGAAAAAAAACTTAAAAATATATATTTCCTAAATTAATCTCTTATAAATATTTAAAGGCTTTAAATATTTAAAGGCTTTACGACGACAAAAGAGATTCGGACAACTATTTGGAAGCCTTTAAATATTTCATGTTGAGTTTCGATAATGACGACAAGTTGTTGTGCCGAGCTTTTTCGATGACCTTCAAGGACCGAGAATCTAAGTGGTACAACCAGTTACCGCAGGGTTGTATGATGTTCCGTCAGTAATTTGTGGGAAGCAAAAGTTTCTGAGCCAATGGTGACACAATCATTAATTGTAAACAAAGACTGGGAGAGAGCCTCAGGGACTACTCCAGACGCTTTATCGATGCAAAGACCGGCCTTGACCACTACGAGGAGAACGTGGCTCTGACATCATACCGTTTAGGGCTACCCCCAGGACCGATGAAACAAGCAGTCACTAAGAAACAAGCTTTTACTTTTTCTGACCTTCTAGCTCAGGTGGAAAAACAAATATTAGTAGAGGAAACCGATGCGTCCGAGTTGGCAGCGCGGATCCAACAGAGTGCGCAAGCATCAGTTTTTATAAAGCAGCGCACTCAACCTTGCTACGCCCCGCAGGTTCAGCCAATCAACACAATACCACCGACCCAGTCCGCACTGGCCAATCCCATGGCATCCTAGGGCCAAAGGACAAAGCAGACCAACCAGGTGGGCTCACAACCTATTTCCAACAAATGGATCCGACCTGCTCACTTTGCTGACTTAACAGAATTCGTATCCACAATCTACGAAAAGACTAAAAAGAGCGGGATTTATCGGAGGCCTTTTCCCATCCCAACGCCTCGGGAAAACAGAACTAATCGATACTGCCGATACCATGAAAATGTGGGGCATGATACCAAGGACTGTATCGCCCTCAAAAAAGAAATGCAGATGCTGATAGAAAACGAAAAATTACTCAAATATGCGAAGAAGAAAACATAGCACGTGCAACTTCAAAAGAAATCGTGACAGTGCAAAAGCCAGAGACAACCATGGAAATTTCTGAAGTAACCGATATTTTTGACGTATCCGCCGAATATCTTGATCCCGATGTCAGTCGTAACGTCATTGTGGTCATTGAGGAAGAAGCTGTGGAAAGCAGAGGAAATGTAAGGAACCTTTGTTAATTTTTCGAATTGTTGACTATTTTCGGGGGTGATTTTATGGCAGGGATCACGTATTCTTCCCGGAAGCGACATATTATGAACCTAGCAACTCAGTTGGAAGCTTGGACTTATCTTTATTCGAAAGGCAACCCTTCACCGATTCTATATTTTGACGACGAAGACAAGAGAGACATAGCTTGTCCTCACGAAGATGCTGTCGTTATTGGGGTGGCCATTGCAGGAGAAGAAGTCCGACGTATTCTTGTTGACACTGGAAGTTCGGCAAACATAATATTTGCATCAACGTTCGCCAAGTTCAAGAAACCCCCAGTAATTACGCGTTCGGACCAAACTATCGTGGGATTCACAGAATTGGCTGCAGAAGTGATAGGAGAGTTCGAAGGCATTGTTCAGCTAGGTCGCAGGCCTTTCAAGAAAGAGGTCACCGTGTTATTCGTCGTGATAGATGCGCCAGCTTCTCATAATGCGATCTTTGGCAGGTCGTGGCTGTCGCGAATGCATGCGGTAACGTCTACTATTCATCAATGCTTGAAATACGTGGTGGGGAACAATGTGGGGGTGGTGAGAAGCAGCCAGAAAGCGGTAAAAGAATGCTACTGGGCGGCTTTAGCGCTAAAAAGGGACCAAGAAATGGAGCAAGTTAGGGACTTGCAGTTAGCGGGACTTCTATTGGGGTCGTTACCTGTTGACGATCCCAGCGAAGCTCTCAGTTTTTTTTACTACCGATGAAGAATGTGAAAAACACCAGTTTACCGAATGAAGAGTTGTACAGATCGGAACTAATTTATCGCCAGATTTCAAGAGACAGTTGATTTTGTTACTATAGGAGAATTTGAATTTGTTCGCTTGGTGTTCGAAGGACGTTACCGGAGTCCCAAAATACCTGATAATTCACAAGTTAACCATCAACAAAAACGTCTTACCCATCTAACAAAAGCATCGGGCCTTTTCACCTGAAAAGGCGGAAATTGTTCTAGGTGAGGTGGAAAGAATGCTCAGCGTCGGTCATATCAAAGAGTCAAGTTACCCACTATGGACATCCAATCCCGTTATGGTCAAAAAGAAAAATGGCAAGTGGAGGATGTGCATAGATTTTACCGACCTCAATCGAGCATGCCCCAAAGACCAATTCCCGATGCCAAGAGTCAACCAGTTGGTTGACTCGACGCAGGGTAATAGACTACTCTCTTTTATGGATGCATATGCAGGCTATAATCAAATCAAATTGAACCCAACAGACCAAGAAAGCACGACGTTCGTTATTGGGCGAGGTTTGTATTGTTATAGGGTTATGCATTCGGGTTAAAAAACGCAGGAGCGACGTACCAAAGATTGGTGAACAAGAATTTTGAAAGTCAGATAGGGAGAAACATGGAAGTTTATATCGACGACATGCTTGTGAAAAGTGGCACAGACGATGACCATCTCGCTGATTTGAGAGAGACTTTTGGCAATCTAAGGAATATAAATCTTAAATTAAACCCGGAGAAATGTTCTTTTGGGGTAAGGTCGGGAAAGTTCTTAGGATTATTCGTCAGCGAGAAAACAATCGAGGCAGATCCGATACAATTACAAGCTCTTGCCAGCATGACCCCACCAAGGAACATCAAGGAGGTTCAGATATTAACCGGTCGCTTAGCGGCTCTGAATCGTTTTGTTTCTCGTTCATCTGACAAGTGTGCTCCTTTTTTTTAGGTCTTGAGAAATGTTAAGTCTTTTGCTTGGACACCAGCTTGCGATGAGGCCTTTTTGGGAATTAAAACTTATTTATTATCCCCGAACCTCCTGACAAAGCCTTTGAAAGGGGAGACTCTCTTTCTTTATGTAGCAGTTTCAGATTTTGCAGTAAGTGCGGCGTTAATCAATGAATCAGGGACAATTCCCAAAGCGGTATACTTCGTGAGAAAAAGCTTGTTAGATGCGGAGAAGAGGAATTTGAAGCTGGAAAAAATGGCTTTGGCTTTGGTGACCGCGACGTGAAAAATGCGACCATATTTTGAGGCCCATCCCATTGTCGTTCGAACCTCTTTTCCACTCAAGTATGTTCTTCAACGACCATACATGTCAGGAAGAATATCTAAATGGTCGATCGATTTATGAGATTTTGATATCAATTTTGAGCCAAGAACGCCCATTAAAAGCCAGGCTTGGGTGATTTTTTAGTCGAGTTTCATTCCAACCGAGCAGACCAAGAAGAGCCGACCGCGGAAGACAAGCAAGTCAAGTAGGGTCATTCGAACCGATGGAGGATCGAACGTCAGTGGCTGCGGCGCGGGTGTACATATAGTCACTCCAACGGGCATAAGTATACATCAGGCAATCCGACTCGGTTTACCACCTCCAACAAGTTGAATATGAGGCCGCCCTAGCTGGTTTGAGATTAGCGCAGGTGTGCGGGGCTAGGCATATCCATCTCATCAGTGATTCTCAATTGCTGAATCAAGCCTCGGGAGTGTCGGAAGCCATGAAAGAGCACTTGGTCCAATACTTAGCAACGTTGCACGTGTTGGCCGCGTCGTTTGCCAAAGTAACGTATGAACACGTCCCCAGGACCGAAAACATGATTGCGGACTCCCTAGCATCAGCATCATGTTCAAGCAGCTGCCCTTGGATAACCGTACAAGAAAACCCGTCGATTATAAAGAGGATAGAGCTGGACAATCATCCAGAGATTGTCTGTCAGATATCCTCAGTAACTTTGTCAGACTAGAGAAGGGACATTATAGTTTTCCTAGCCGAGGGATTGTTACCAGACGATAGCAACACAACCCGGAAAGTACGAAATAAGGCCCCAGGTTACATTTTGTTGGGAGAAATACTGTACAAAAAGTCTTTCAGCAAGCCTTTGCTAAGATGTTAGGGGACAAATGAATCACAGATAATTGTATCCAAGTTACACGACGGAGAAGGCGCAGCTCACTGCGGTTACAAAGCACTAATAAGGAGAATTTTTCGTGCCGGTTTTTACTGGCCAACAGTAACTGCCGATACTCAGCGGATAGTGAAAACATGCGACACTTGTCAAAGATTCACGAACGCAATCAATATGCCCGCGGCTCCTTTGGAATCAATATCTGAAGGTCTCCCTTTTGACCGATGGGGAATCGATCTAGTAGGGCCATTGCCAATGGCATCCGGTGGAAGACAAGTGATAGTGGTGGCAGTGGATTACTTTTCAAAATGGGACGAAGCCGAGCCACTATCGAGAACAAAAACTAAAGATATCATCAAATTCATTTGGTCAAACATCTACTATAGGTTCGGGGTACCTCAGAGGCTCACAATGGACAACAGACCTCAGTTCAACAGCAGTGAGATGAAATCCTTTTGTTCGACCCATAGAATCAGGCAATGCTTTTCGGCCCCTTTCCATCCTCAGGCAAACAGACAAGTTGAAGTCACAAACTGGACCGTCATAGACGGACTAAAAAAGAACTTAGAAGGAAAAGCCAATAAGTGGCTGGATTATTTACAAGAAGTATTATGGGCCTACTGCACTACCTCTCAAACGGCGACTCAAGAATCGCCTTACGCTTTGGTTTAGGGAATGGATGCCGTCACCCCCGCGGAATCAATCTTCCCATCTTTTAGGGTCAGAAACTATGACGAGAGTAGAAACGGGGACGATATGCGACTAGCTCTGGATCTGGTAGAAGAAAAAAGAAGCCGAGCTCAACTGAATTCTTTACATTATCAGACCTTAATGAGGAGCTGGTACGCGTCAAAAGTACGTCGACGAGAGTTCAAGGTCGGGGATAGAGTTTTGAGGAGAGTTTTTCTGCATACCAAAGACAAAAGCCTCGTCAAACTCGCCCCGAATTGGGAAGGCCCGTATAAAGTGGTGGAAAGAATCAAGAGCGGGACGTATCGATTGTAGGATAAGCGCGGACGCTTATTGAGGCTCCCTTGGAACATTGAATATCTTGTTTATGTAAGAACCTTTGGTCGGGGTTTTATTGATATTTGTAATTCCTTTATAATTATTCTTGTTTATGTAAGAACCTTTGGTCGGGGATGCACTCTTTCCTACATCGGTGACGCGAGAAGGTTTTAATGAGGCATCCATGGCAACCGATATTTTTAATCTACTCTTTTTTCCTATAAAAATTCGAAAGAAAGTGTCAAAGGGATTCATCAGCTGACGAGCTGATAGACGACTTTTGACGATCTTAATTAACTTACATAACTTTCATAGGTTTTTTAGATTTTAACTGATCTACACTTTGTTCCCGACCTTATGGGAAAAATTTCAATTAAATATTGATCAACAAAACCTTAATAGGTTTTTCAGTTTTTAACTGATCTACATTTTGTTCCCGACCTTATGGGAAAACTTTCAATTAAATATTGATCAACAAAACCTTATTAGGTTTTTCAGTTTTTAACTGATGTACATTTTGTTCCCGACCCTATGGGAAAACATTCAATTAAATAATGATCAACAGAACCTTAATAGGTTTTTCAGTTTTTAACTGATCTACATTTTGTTCTCGAACCTATGGGAAAACTTTCAATTAAATATTGATCAACAGAAACTTAATAGGTTTATCAGTTTTTAACTGATCTACATGTTGTTCCCGACCCTATTATTTTTTTTAATTAAGATATGAATCAAATTTTCTACATTTGTGCCCGATCCTACAAGAGGATTTTCAATCAAATATCGATTTGCAGAAGCATAATGTGAACAATTGCAAAAACTATGGGAAAACTTAACATTTTAAAATCGTCGGTTACAAGATATTCAAAAGGGTTCAACAGACCCCAAGGGTTACAAATTTTTTTGATACAACAAAAAAGGGGGAGAAGTTAAGCGTCTTCATCCTCAGGGTCGGTCTCTGTGGCATCCGACTCTTCATCTTTGCAGACCACACCGGATGGGCGATCTGCCTCGGCAGTTTCTTTATCCGTCAATTTCTGACACTTATCAGCAAACAGAGCATTGGCGGTTTTAAGGTCAGCAATCTCTTTCATTTTCTTCGTTGCGGAGTAACGGAAGAAACTACTTTGAAGTTTAGTCACTGCTGATGAAGAAAAATCTCAAGAACGGAAAGATAATTGTAAAATATATATAAAAGGAAAAGTTAGAAAGATCTATAAGAAAATCCTCTCACTAAAACCCTAGCAGAAATGATATATCTCTCTATAAGAAAAGATCATTTAGCTTATAAAGCAATTATTGTGGGCTTTTTGGCCTATTGAGCCATTGGACTTATACAATTGGTCCATTAGTGGTTAATTCATCCCACAAACTTACTAAGTAAAAACATATTTACTTCTTATTACAAAGTACATATTGGTTAAATAATCCAAAAATCTGACTTGCGAATCTTGTAAATTATTCCCTCATCAGTAGCCCCCCTAGTCCTTGCGAAGAATTCTAAGGAAGGACTAGCTTTGTCACTACTTCAGATTTTACTTGTTCCTTATTTGTAGCCCCCCAATCGTTGCGGAGAATTCTGAGAGATGAGTAATTTTGGCGCTACTTCAAATGTTACCTGTGAAAACATAAAATGTCTTGGCCAACAGATGTAGGAATTGTAGACCAACAAATGTTAGAAGATCCATCAGATCCAAAATAATAAATTTTGAGTGTTGACCAACTAATGTTGGAAGATCCTTCGGATCCAAAATAACAAATCTCATATGTTGACCAACTAATAGTTGGAAGATCATTTTGATCCAAAATAATGAACTTCGAATGTTGACCAATTAAAATTGGAAGATCTCTTAGATCCAAAATAATAATGAATTTTAATTGTTGACCAACTACTGTTGGAAGATCCTTCGGATCCAAAATATAATGAATTTCAAGTGTTGACCAACTAGTGTTGGAAGATCCCTCGGATCCAAAATAATAATGAATTTCAAGTGTTGACCAACTAGTGTTGGAAGATCCCTCGGATCCAAAATAATAATGTTGACCAATTAAAATTGGAAGATCCCTTAGATCCAAAATAATAATGAATTTCAAATGTTGACCAACTAGTGTTGGAAGATCCCTCGGATCCAAAATAATAATGTATTTCAAATGTTGACCAACTAGTGTTGGAAGATCCCTCGGATCCAAAATAATAATGTTGACCAATTAAAATTGGAAGATACCTTAGATCCAAAATAATTAGAGGTGTCAAACGGTTTGAACCAGCACCAACCCGCACCGTTTAAGTCTGAACCACGGGTTGCAGTCCTGGCGGGTTGCGGTCTTGGCGGGTTGCGGTCCTGACGGGTTGCGGTCCTGGCGGGTTGCGGTCCTGGCGGGTTGCTCTTATGCGGTCCTGACGGTCTGGCGGTCCTGCCAGGTTGCAGTCCTAATGGGCCAGTTTCACAGTTAAACCGCCAGTTCAAACCACCAGACGAACCATTTAAGAGCCGTTTACCAGTTCAAACCATCAGCCAAACCATTTAACCATTTAAGAACCGTTTATCAGAATATTTTATAATGTTATTTAAAATTAATTTGTAAGTGTTAATTGAATCTAATTTCAATAATTTAGATATTCATATACACGAGTTAATTATTCTATTTCATGTATTTTAATTTAAATATGTTATCATTTTAATCGAAATTTTATAATCATCAGTTACATTCTAAAATAATAATTGTAATTTGATTTTGATACGTTTGATTATATATTTATATTTATGTATTTAAGATATTTTATTTAATATTATGTAAAGATTAAATAAAATAAGTACATCTAGTTGTATTTCGATTACAACTTTCAAATAATTGTAAAAATATAAAAATAAAAATTTAATTGTCTTAAACAAGATATCGTAAACAATATAATTTGATTTGTATATTGTTTTAACATACTAGATATTTAAGATGTTATATTTAATATTATGTACATATTAAATAATATATACCTATTAGATATAATTTTAAATTATTAGGTAATTTGTATATTGTTTAGAAATTAGAACCGATTCGGAAAATTGTTTTAAATTATAAGAGATTAATTTAGGAAATATATATTTTTAAGTTTTTTTTCGACAAATATTAATAACTAAGTTAGTAGTATGTCTTTAATAACTAAGTTAGTAGTATGTCTTTAATAACTAAGTTAGTAGTATGTCTTTAATAATTAAACTAAGTTAGTAGTATGTCTTAAATAATTAAAGGTTTAATATAAAAACCAATCATAAAAAAATAATAAAATATAAAAGCCGAATAATCAATAATTAAATAATATATGATCATTGACAATGTGGATAATCTTAGATTACTTGGGATTCTTTTATATAGATTGACACTTTCATCTTCAATGATAACTATCGATGTGGGATTCTTTTAAAAAAAACTTCTCTTTAATAGTACTAGTAACTATAGATGTATAGTTATCATTTAAGAGGAGTTTTGTTTAAAAGAATCCCACATCGATAGTTACCATTGAAGATGAAAGTGTCAATCTATATAAAAGGAGGCACAAACACACCCTCTCACTTACCAAGTCTTGGGCAACTACTTGAATGCCTAACATGGTGGTTAATAGTTAAAAATTTCGAATTAATTTTTTTAAAGTAGTCTTGGGCAACTATTTGAATGCCTAACATTGTCTTAAAATGCCTAACATGGTTTTTAACAGTTTTTTAAAAAAAAAAACATAAATCCGGGCCATCCGGACCATCCAGAGATCTTTCCGGATGGTCCAGATTCCGGGCCATCCGGACCATCCGGACAGATCTCCGGATGGTCCGGGCGTCCGGAGGATTACGTCCGGATGCCCCGGACCGGACGTCCGGACCATCCGGATGGTTCCAAAAAAAATCGTTTTTTTTTTAATTTTTTTTGTCTCCTCTATTTATAGAGGAGACCCCAAATCCACACTCATAAATTCATATACTCCTCTCTACATCTCTCTAAATCTCTCTACTTGTTCTAAATATTCTAGAAAACTCAAATTTCTTATTTTACATATTGTAGTCCTACTTTCGGAATTGTTTGATTTTTTTTCGCAAATTGTTTCTATTTGATAAAAACACTTAAATAACGTTGGGATAACATTATAATAGCTCAATTAAGAGCTTCGTATAATTTATCAAGTTATTCAATTGTTATAGTAATTTAAATTAGTTCTTTTAATTCTAATTTTATTAGTTGTTGTTAGTTGTTATTGCTTGTTGTTAGTTGTTATTGCTTGTTATTAGTTGTATTAGTTGGTATTAGTCTAAATTTAGTTTTTATTATTTGCGATATTAATTAGTTTCGATTAGTATTTTATTGCATATTTAAAAAAAACGTTGTTTTAAGTTTTAAAATGCCTATAAATCGTAGACTTACTAATGCTCACCAATCCGCTAATTTTCACTTGTAATGAATGATGTTTGTGATAACCAAAACAAATTAATACTGACCAAAATGTAATAATAATTTTATAATCATTATTAAAATTACAATAATAAAATTCAAAATTTAATATTAAAATTATAACAATATAACTTGTAATCTTTTACCATGATAAAATATGATTTTGGTTTAAAAAATAATAAATAACATTTGTAATATTTAAAACCAAATCACAATAATAATATTCAAAATGTAATATTAAAATTATAACAATATAACTTAAAAATAATAAATAACACTTGTAATATTTAAAACCAAATCACAATAATAAAATTCAAAATGTAATATTAAAATTATAACAATATAACTTAAAAATAATAAATAGCACTTGTAATATTTAAAACCAAATCACAATAATAAAATTCAAAATGTAATATTAAAATTATAACAATATAACTTAGAAATAATAAAGAACACTTGTAATATTTAAAACCTAATCACAATAATAAAATTCAAAATGTCATATTAAAATTATAACAATATAACTTAAAAATAGTAAATAACACTTGTAATATTTAAAACCAAAAATGTAATATTAAAATTATAACAATATAACTTGTAATATTTTTGCATGATAAAATATGATTTCGGTTTAAAAAATAATATATAACACTTGTAATATTCAAAACCAAATCACAATAATAAAATTTAAAATGTAATATTAAAATTATAACCATAGAATTTGTAATATTTTAACATGATAAGATATAGTTTTGGTTTGTATTAGATCTAAAAACATAATAATAATATTCAAAATGTGATAATAACATAAGTAATATTTAAAATTTTGGACTATATAATAACTACAACACTTAAAATATTAATAACCAAAACTAATTAATATTAACAAAAATGTAATAATAATTCTATAATAATATGAAATATCTCAATATTTTTTAAATATAACATTTTGGTTTTAAAATAAAATCAGCATAATATTTACCAATAAACCGCCGGTTTTTTACAAATAAACCGTGGTTTCGTAGTCCTGCCAGGTTGCAGTCCTGCCGGGTTGCAGTCCTGCCGGGTTGCGGTCCTGGCGGGTTGCTCCTTATGCGGTCCTGGCGGGTTGCGGTCCTGGCGGGTTGCGGTCCTAATGGGCCAGTTTCGCAGATAAACCGCCAGTTCTTAAGCAGGTTATCAGCTTTGAACCGTGGTTCCTGAACCATTAGACACCTCTAAAAATAATAATGAATTTCAAAGGTTGACCAACTAGTGTTGGAAGATCCCTCGGATTGAAAATAATAATGAATTTCAAATGTTGCTGAGGGAAAACCCCAACTAAAAGTTACAAAATATAAGAAACAATATAAACTATTAGTTTTATAATAAATGAGCCGTAGTCAACCGCTTGGCACCTTAAAAACTCTTTATCTAATAACAAGTAAAGTTTATTTTGATTAGAATTGTTTCATGTTCCTAAATTTTAAAAACTGAGAATTTTAACGCCCAACGAATAACATGCCAGCTTTCAGAGAAGGAAGTACTATTTTATTACGAATTATGCGCACAACGATATACCTGCAAGTTTACTCCGGCCGAGTCACCAAAGCATACACCACCAGCGATACCTTCTTCAATACCAGTTTCCATTCACGCAAGCATGAACCAACGTACACAAGTGCAATCCAAAACCAGTTATATCAACCTTCAAAGGTTCCGACCTTTTGTCACCAGGAGTGTCATTCCAGCCCAGAGGAACAATTGAAGTAGCTGTACGGATAACTGGCAACTCAACAATATGCCCAAGCTCTACAGTACCAGCAACTGCAAGCCCGAGCTGTTGTTGTAGATATGGAAAAGTCTGCTCCATTCCTGAAAATGCAGATATCAGCTTGAAGTACTCTGCTCTGCTCCTGAAAGTGGTTCCACAGAAGAATTTTCCAGCAGGTAGAGCTGTCCAAAAGGTACATATGAAGGTAAATAAGGCACTTCTTGCCATCTCCTTCCTTTGTCACTGGTAATATTGCTGTTTTCCATTCTTAAGTTTCCAGTTCCAGTTGCAGAAGCGGCTCCCTTGTCCACATCAGGAAAAGCTTTCAAAGTAACACCATGAGTACCTTCTTGTATTTCTAGAGTCGGTGGTTCGATATCCACATCCTCAATCGAAGATGCCACCACAGAGTCATTAGCAGAAGGTATTTCTACTTGACCTCAAAAACTATTATGAGAGCTTGAAGCAGAATATGCTTCTTTCCTGCTGAAACTAATAGCTGTATATATTGTTATTCTTTGGATTTTTATAGAAAAAGCCACCATGAGACCAACCTCTTCACGAGCCCATTGAACAAGCATTGCAAGAGTAATACTCTTCCCACTGCTAACAGGACCATCCAAGACAATCTGTTTCCTAACCTTAGCGGCTTTGTTGCTACTTGACCACATAGGAGGATCAACAATGCGCCTAAAATTATCGCGCAGATCCAAGAAGCTCTGTCGTACTAGTAAAGCCGGTCTCATGGACTCCTTGAACTCCGTTTCCATACTTGCAGGCAATCCTTCGTGCAAAACAGTTCTCAGATCTTTCTCATTGAACTTGAGGTAGTAGCAAGTGTCTTTGTGGGAAAGATGGGATAGAGAGGGAGTAGAAGTGAACAAAGGATGGCGCTTCGGTCCGATATCCAAAGACGGATCCTTCGCATCCTCGGCGAGGCGTTTAGCTCGAGCAGCTTCGTAATCATCGGCACCGGTATCGAGGTCGTCTCCAGTGGCGGAGGAGGCTCCGGCGGAGGAATCAGAAGTTTTAGATTTAGGTTTCTTGTGATCCTTCTTCTTGGTATCATTCTTGTTGGGCTTAGATGACGATTTCTATGACTTGGAAGAGTAACACTGCCATTGATGTTGAGTAATCGGTAGCTGGGCTGCTGTTGAAGGAGACAAATCGATTGTCGTCTTCGTTTTGGAGGTCGTGAGTGCGGCTGCTGGTTATGGACCTCCACATTTCTGCTGGTTTCCTTCTCCGTGCTGCCTGACATACTCCATTAAAATTGCATCTGCACACATGTCCCAATGGTTATACCAAAATACCTTTTACCCGGTGGGCGAGGGTTCGAATCCCAGGTTGAGATTCTGCAACTAAAACACCAGCATAACAAGAATGAGATATTATCTTCCTGCAACCTCTGTCATTTTAATTCCTTTTCTCCACTCAATCAGAAACAAGTTCAAAAGAAAATCGTGCCCTCTATCTCTCCCCCTCTCTTACGCTCTAGGGTGAAAGCTGGGAAAAATCCTTGACATAGACCACCATTCATGTACATCTATATGGGGTTTACAGGCCACGTTATACCTTCTGTTTTCTAGTAGCAAAACTAATCAGGCAGCCAATACTATAAATAATAAGTCATGTAGCTATAGGGTCTCCGCGCCATCAATTACCAAAGCCCTTGGCATATCTGCCTATCAATAAATACCTATTGAGTCAAGGATATGGTAACAAAAATATTCTAGTGACCATCTCCAGCCGTTATGGAGTGAGTAAAAAACTCAGACTCATTAAAATATCCAATCATCATCATCTTCCGTCATAAAAAGGATCCTTACCTTGCATCGATGTATGGAAAAAAGTAGATCTGAATTAATCCCTTAAGTAAATTATTACTTCTCCCAGTCTATAGGGATCTGCTTGGTTCCAAAGAAGTAAACCATCACTTTCTTCACATCAGCTGAATAACCCCACTTCTTTGGGTCGCTTATCGTAGCAGGCCAGGCAGAAAAACCTTTGACTTTTGCGAGGACAAGATGGCCGACCTTCCACCGCTTGGCTGCGGCAGCGGCGGTGTATTTTGCAACTCCTTTGCGGCGAGCAGGTGGCATCGCAAAAACCAAGTTGGAACTACAAATAAACGCTATTGGAACTCAAACCGATGCTGAAACGGCACACAAAAGAGAGCAAGGTGGAACGGCCTAGGGTTTCAAGGCACGATTTGAGCAAGAAATCATAAGGCATTAGAGAGAGAAAGAAACGCATAAAAAGAATTCCAAGACTATACTCCTTCACCGAACCTGTACAGGGATAATCTTTCCAATAGAAAATCGTCAGAAATCTTTACAAACCCATGAAAATGAATCAACGGAAAAAGAAAAAGATAAACCCATAAAGAATTAATAACATTTCTAATCAGAGAAAGAAGAGACGTGAAACGAAGGAGAAAGAAATATACAGCACAGAAGAAATCTAAGATACTAAAAGCGAATCAAGAGTCGCTATCTAATTACAATTATAGAAAGCGATGATTAAGATTATAGTAAACTGAAACAAAACACAAAACCCATCTCATAAAATCTTACCAGAAAGCAAAACGAATTGAAAGTCGAAGTAAAATCCCAAGCGAATCAAGAACACACGAGCAAGAAATCAATAAGAAAGAGATTACGTACAGAGGGAGACGAAAGAGAGAGGAGGCAGCAAGAAATATAAAACGCAGAAACCGAAAAAGAGGCACCTCCGAAAGGTATATGATGTTTAGAGAGAAGAGTGAAAAATACCCAAAAGCTATAAGAAGTAGAAGGTTGAATAACCGTCATTGTAGTATTTCAACTCACAAGGTTGCATCACAAGGTTTCTTCTTCAGAACAAAACAACTCCTTTCCCTGATCTTCAACGTTCAACAGTGCCGAATTTAATCAACCATCAAGGTAAAACCTTTTTTACCGTCTGTCACCACGTAGTGCGCGTAATCGAAATCCATAGCCGCTCGATTCGGTATGAATCTGTCCAAGTTCTCTTTCGAAAGCCTTCTGGTGAGAAAGAGTTGGTCTTGAAGTGGATTTCTAGATCTGGGAATCATGTGTGAAGGACCTGGATCCATATCTTTAAAATACAAAGAAAACACAAACACAAACAGTAATACGAAATTCTATGAAGATATTAACAAAACAATAGATCCTGCAAAATTGTTAGATGAATCAAGAAATATTATAAACAAAGAGAGAATAGCGAGCAGTGGTGTGTCCAAAATTGTTCAGAGAGAATAGCAAGAATGATCGTCGTTAAAGCTTGGGTTAGAAAGTGAGAGGTTGTGGTGGTTGGCGATGGCCATGATAAGGAGGCCGATGGAGCTTTGGCTCTCTCGAAGGCGAGTTTGAGTACATAGCAGCGAGTCAGAGGGTAATCCTTTAGGATTCGATTGATAAAAACGATGCTCGAAACGATGCTCGTAACGGTTTTGGATATGTTATCCGGGTACCGATCATCTTCATAGAATTTCGCTTAGAATTTCATAGCAGCGCCATTTGATGAAGAAAAATCTCAAGAACGGAAAGATAATTGTAAAATATATATAAAAGGAAAAGTTAGAAAGATCTATAAGAAAATCCTCTCACTAAAACCCTAGCAGAAATGATATATCTCTCTATAAGAAAAGATCATTTAGCTTATAAAGCAATTATTGTGGGCTTTTTGGCCTATTGAGCCATTGGACTTATACAATTGGTCCATTAGTGGCTAATTCATCCCACAAACTTACTAAGTAAAAACATATTTACTTCTTATTACAAAGTACATATTGGTTAAATAATCCAAAAATCTGACTTGCGAATCTTGTAAATTATTCCCTCATCAACTGCCAATTGCCTAGCTCAATCGTCGCGGTCTTTCCTGACCCGCGCCACGGTATTTTCATCCTTTTTAAGCTTTTCTTCCAAGAGCTTCTTTGCCGCATCTCTTTTCTTGACTTCTTCCTCAAGCGCGGCTATTCTCCCTTCCGCATCTGTCAGCCTTTGGTTTAGCTCCCCGGCGCGCCTCTCCTTCATTTTCAGAGGCACAATCATGCTATATAAGGACAATGACAACACATCGTTTGCCCGCAAGCAAATGTATGAGGGCTCCCAGGAACGGACAGGACGGGCAGTTTGGTGCCACTTGATGAAACCCCGTAAGTTTTCGCTACCTTTGAAGGACCAACGTTTTTACCCCCGACCTCGTCATCGTCAGGAATCACGACTACCGGAGCTTTCTCAATCGATACTACTGCGGGAGCAGCAACATCCCCACCCTTAACCTCTTCATAATGCTCAAACATCGCCGGGATTTTCGCATTGTCGGCAAGGACGGGAGTGTCGGCAAGACCACTCTCTTTTTCCTTATTTGAGTGTTTTGGTTTTTTGGCTTCGTCACCCTCAGCCACAGTCTTCTACTTCATTTTCTTTTCCGGTTCCTCAGGCCGGTCAGCACCCTCAGCCTCAGCGACAACTCCAACCCTTTATCCAACGACATCAACCTCCGCATTTTTGGCATTCTCCGACTCGGCATCCTCGTCAGACTTTGAGCGTTTGCTAGGCGCCTTGTTGCGTTTGGGAAGGAACAAGTGCGCATCAGGTGTGTCTGTCTTTGCCACCAAATCCACCAAGCTGGGTGGTTGGCGCAGCTGCTCCCATGTGAGTGGTTCATCAGAGCAACGTCAGAGGCTGCTCATGATCAACTTAGTATTCTTGAAGCCGCGATGGAATGCCCGACCCCAATTCTTTCGGGCGAAATCCTTCAAATTTTGGAAGGTAACTTTGACGGCCTTGAAGTAGTCATTTTTCAGCCCCTGAATAAATTCCTTGGACACTAAACAAAGGATCGGTCAGTAAAAAAATGATGATTACCGTTAGGAACCCATGTCCACAGCAACCGCCTCGGGTTCTCCTTAGTATAGGGACGGCCGTTCTCCCAACAACCACTAAGGAAGATAAACTGATGCTTCCAGGACTTGTCGCCCTCAAGAAAATCATTTACAATCTTCCAAGTGTTGGCTATGGAAGAATAAAAGAAAGGAGATTTAGGTGATTTGGGAATCCCGGACATGGCAATATAGTCCTTCATCGGCATAATGCGACCCGACAGTCGAGAGGCAATGATACATGACATCAGCGTATACCACGCGTTGGGCGTTAGCTGTGAGGGGCATATACCAATTACCTTAAAGTACCGAGAAATCTCAAGGTCTAGAGAAAACCTGAGACCCTAGTTGAAAAGCTCAGTAAAGACAACGATCTCCCGAGACTGAACGTGCACGAGCGTCTCCTCGGGAACAAGGAATCATACTTTGATGCATTTCGGGATTCCCTACCGGATCAGAAGCTCCGCATGTTCCGCAGCAGAGAAGTATAGATACTTGCCTTTAAAAATGGAAATAACATTGTCCCTTGGAAATAACCGATGATATGTGGTGGTTATGACGACCTCTATCTCTGGAGGAAGGGGATCTTCGGGAGAAGCAGCAGCATTACCGCCTGCAGCGATGGTACCTTTCCCCGTTTCATTTTCCTCTGCGGGATTACTGCCCGAGCCAGCTAAATCGTTCCCTTCTGGCTCGGTAGTACCTTCGATTGAAATAGCTCCGGTGCAAGTAGGACGATCCGCTTCTGGCAGATGGGAACCGGTCACTTGTGGATCGATCGATTGAGAAAGCGGCTGTATAAAGCTAGAGCTACTGCCGGTGCAGATAGGCTTTGATTTATTTTCTTGTTGTTGGTGAGCGCGCTCTATTACTAAGTTCTGGCGATCGAGATCCCTTTGGGCAACTCCCAAAGGGGTAGCAACGGTATTGACACCAGTGCGAAACCCTCGGATCGTGGCAGTTAATTGGACCATCTCAGGTGAGACTCCCGCCACCGGCGAAGAAGAGGCGCTGGGATCTCCCATTGAAAGGAACTTTGGTTTGTTTTGGCGTTTAGGAAGAAGTGGGGGCAAGTTGGTAGGGGCATTTACCGACGAAGGCGTCGGGTGATTGGACTGTGCGACAGGAGAATTTGGAGAACTGCTACTGGAGGGAATAACGATGGCTTCAGGAGTTTGAGTGACAGTGGGCTCGGGCACTAGGAATGATTCTGCAAGAACGGGATTAGGTAAAACAGGGTCATTGGGGAGAGGCATGGGTGCGAAAGGCTTTGTGTCAGAACGCCAGATTAATCCAGCGGCTCGATATTCTTCGGCTCAATCACTAATACTAGCCCAGTCAATAAACCCAAATGCAGATTCGTTTTTCTTCTTTGGTTTCTGTTTAAGCTTCGGGTTCTTATTTTTCATAAACACTACATTCTCTCTCTAGAACGATAAGGGGGACTTTCTCTCTCTAAGATTTCTCTGAGGAAGCAATTTTGTGAATGAAGTATTTATAGGCAGCTTGCCTTAACCGTTCTACGCATGGAGGAGTCCAAACGATGAAAAGCAGCGAGAAGCCGAAGAGCCTTTTGGAGATATGTGGAGACGAGCATGCTTCGAATGAGGAGATGACACGTGTGGACTCAACCCAACAAAGCACGCCATAGGTATTTGTCAGGCTAATGTCGTAGGCCTGCATCGGCTAGTACAGACAAGCCAGCTAGATGGGCTCCACGTGTCCGGTATTTCTTCCAAGACCTGATGATCGCTTTGGGCCCATGGTAAATCCATTAGTCGGAATCCGTAGTAGGCCCATAAAAAGTTCATTAGCATCGGGGATGCTTCGCAGTGTTCCCCGAAGGTTTAAGAATCGTAAAAGGTCGGTCGATAGTTATGAGAAAGCGGTCGGTCGAGGAGCTCATCTTTGAGCCTTAGGCGATGCGACCCCGAGGTGTTTTGGTCAGTGGTGTTTTGAGCAGATTTATTTACAAGTCTTCATTCCCGACGCTCTTGAAGACTGGGGGCTACTTATAAGAGAGAAATTTGCCGAACCCAATAGAAAAGGATTTAATTGGAAAAAGGAGAAGTGAAATATGTCCATTAGTGTATTTATTATTTATTAGAGAACAATGTTTAAATGAAGTGATGTAAATGACCAACTATTAAATAATCAAAGACTATCTAGGATATAAACGGGTCCCACTTTCCCCACTATATAAGGGAGCCCTTTTATTCTTGGATAGGTGGACATTTTTTAATACATTCTCTTTCTACTTTCTCTCTCTACATTCTAAGCTCTTGTCACATCAAGCACAAGATCCAAGATTCCTTATTCTTGTCATTTATTTACTCATCACCCCCAACGTTAGAGGGGCCACTGATGTTGCATAACACTCCCTTGCTATCTTTTGACTACTTCAGACTACTCCCACTTGTCCTTGCACAACATATTTTAAACATTGGTGGACTGTCGAAGCCACAACATGCATCTTGGAAAGCCAAGATCTTCCTAAAATGGCATTGTAACAAGTGGGACAATCCACCACAATAAAAATTACTCTAACCATCTTCTTAAAAGGGCCCTTTCCCAACAAAAAATCCTCCTTAAACTCCCCGATCATGTTCGCTGAGCTTCTAGTGAAACCCACAATTGATCTGTTCGAACGCTGAATCACTATTGGATTCTTCATTTGTTTATAGGAAGTCAAAAAGAGGATATTGGCTGAACTACCGGTGTCCACCAAAATTTGTCTGATGTCATTGCCCCCAATGGATGCTCCTATTACCACAACATCTTCATAGGGACCAGCTATGTCCCTCAAATCATCTTCATCGAAAACAATGAAGGGAAAAAGAATTTGAGATTGATAGGAAGTCATGCCTCCTTCCAGTTGAGTAGCTAGAGTATGAACATGCCTCTTTCTCGAAGAAGCAGTCGGTGTAGTCATGGTGTCTCCCCCAAATATTGTAAGTGACTCAAAAAAGATGATGAGTCCGGACATCATCTTGCTGTGTTCTGTGATAACGCCCACCTTATTATGGGTTGGATCAAGATCCAAATATTCTGACTCCACATCAAATCTTTCAATTATCACCATAGCCCCATCCAGAGCCGATGTCCCTGCATTGTTTGGGCCATTCCGATGAGCATTATCAGGCCTATTTCCACTTCTTCTTTTAACATAAGCACCCAACTTTCCTCTTTCGATCAAATTTTACACCTCTTGCTTCAAAGCTATGCAATCTTCTATATTATGACCAATATCTTTATGATATTGGCAGAAACAATTATTACGACTTTCCCTCGGAGATTGAAGCGCAGCTGGCTTCCTGAAGTGTACTTCGTCTTTTGTTTTGTCATAGATGGCTGCCACATTCTCTTTTAGCTCGGCAAACCACTCCGGTTGAACCCAAGGCCCTCACTTATTTCTGGATTGTTGACTCTGAGCTGGTGCTGGGTGGGATTGAGCCTTGGCCCTGTTGGGACCCTGTCCGACTTCTTTAGCCTTATACCCGGACTGATTCTGGTTCTGGTTTGGTGCAGCTGGGGCCGATCTCACCTGCCTATGCACCCTCGTCTTCTTTGTTTCATCTACATTAATTTTTTTTCCAACCTGATTCAGTAAACCGCCCCACGTCATGGCCTTCTTTCTTGTTACTGAATCAACCAAATTACCAGGGTTCAAACCCTGCCTTAGAAAAGCTATTGTTACTTGTTCAAAGTAATCAGCTAATCCATTCTTGGTGTTCACAAAACGACTTATATATCTTTCAAGGATTCATTTGGTACTTGGGCACAATGGATAATAGTGTCTCCATTGCCCTTCACTTCCTTACTTCCAACGAACTGCCTCCGGAAGGCCACCCAAAAAGTATCAAAATTCCGGACTCATCAAGTATAATTCTCAAGTTATCTTTACTGGAAACTCAACATATATATTTTTACGTTTACCATAAATACGATAATACAAATACAAGTTTGATAAGATTTACTTCATTAGATTGTGCCTCACATGCAATCAATTATCGATTTTTTGATGGCATGCTTGAAATGTGATTTCTTTCGTTGGGGTTGAAGAGTTTTAAGATGGTCCAGGGGTGATTATGCGATACGAAGAGTGTTGAGAGACGATTTAGCGATACAGAAATATCTTAGTGTCAGTTTTAGAGAGAGAAAATCTAGATTAAATGCGTTAAGTAGAGAGAGAAAGTCTCGTACTATTCATCTCGGGATTTGTGAAGCGTGTGGTCCTTTTATAGTACAATTGCGGACCCCAAACGCTTTAATCTGGACTAATTACATCTTTTAGTACCTACATTTTACTTTCTTCCTATTTTGGTTATCTCTTTATATAATTTATACAATTCAACCCTCATACATTTATTTCTATGCATTTTCCTCCTATCACACTTTTCCTTTGCTATTTTCTCCTGTCAAGTTTCTTCTTTACACTTTTCTCCTTGTCTTTTATTCTTCCTTATCAGTAGTCCCCCAGTCTTAGTAAAAATTATTTTACTGGGACTGAATAACTCTCTTGACAGGCAAAAACCATTTCTTCTCCGAATTTCATAAGTCGCTCCTCGAAGAGTCACTCTTCCAATTTCTACAAAACTCCTCGAACTATCGAGGCCATAAACCAACTCTTCGAAAAATCGTCCTTCGAGTGTCTACAAAGCTCTTCGAATGTCTGTAAGCCTCTTCGAATGCGCAAACCTCTTCGAATGTGCAAACCTCTTCAAATGTCTTATGTTAACCGAGTAGCCCCCTCAATCCTTGCACCATTTTAAGTAGATTAGCCTCTGAATAATTTCATACTCACGCTAAAAAGGGTGCCAGGATTGATGACGTCATTTTACAAACACCTGTGTCAGCATAACTCTTTGGAAACGTTACCAATTCTTCTGACATTTGTGTCAGAAAACTCTTCCTCTTCCCCTGACATATTCTGATACAAAAACCCTTCATCTTCCTTCGCAGCTAGTTTCAGAACAATTCCCACCTATATGGACCATAATGTCCCTAGGCAAACACCATAAAAAAGGTCCCCATGCCTGATTTTTCAAGAAAGCCCATCTGTGTCTATAAATACCAGCCTTCTCTCTTCATTAACTCAACTTCTGTTCAATTATTTCTAGAGAGATAAAGCTGGCGAATAAGCCCCGTCGAATTCCTGAGTGGTTGTTAATTAGTAAGAGGTTCGAGGAGAGGATTGCTGCCGGTGAAGACGTGATGCCTCATCCCCCACCATCGACTACTACCTTCTTTGGTACCTGGCCTCCCTCGGACGATTCGACCGCAATTATCCCCCGCAAAATTGCTCGACAAAGCTTGCACAGTGAGTCGACCCCCCTCGGAGAGATGGGTAAAGATAGACAACACAAGCACTCGTTCGGGAAGAGAAAGAAGTCCCATAAAGATAGAAAAGGCTCTCATGAGCGAAAACGGGCCAGGGAGGCGCCCCTAGTTATTCGAGAACCAACTTTGCCAACAACCCTCGAAAATCTCCCTCAAAGATCTGCGAGCCCTCGAAGGACTTCAAACAGCCCTCGAAGGACTTCAAACAGCCCTCCTCGGACTTCTGTCAGTCCTCCGCGAATATCCACAAGGACAGCCACAAGCCCTCAACATACTTCGAACAGCCCTCCTCGAAGAAACGAAACAGATGCGTCGAGTCTGCCTTCCACTCCATCCATGACCATTCATGGGACTCAATTTTCCCCTTCGAGAACACTTATTACCGAGGAGGATATGCTCAATAGACGTGACGAAAATCGAGATGCCAAGGGGAAAGAACCTCTCAAAAAGCCCCTCGAACCGAAAGTTCCAACCATCCCTTCCTTAGGTCCTGCGAACCTTGCAACGTCTTCATCCCCAACAATAACCGAAGAGCAAGCTTGTCGGATCGCTCCAAAATTAAAAGGGGACATTGTGCTGCCCTTGGAGCTGGACAACATTACTGGTAATAACATTCGGGGTATCAAAAATAAACATATGGTGGCCATTGCCAATATCAGATACAAGTATATTTAGAAGGAGGAAGAGACGATGCTAAGGACTCGATGGTGCATCCCCTCTTATGTTAACATCAGATTTCCCTCCGAGGGAGAGACACCCTTATCTGTGAGGGACAATGAGTTGGTGGTATATACATAAATCATGAACTGGGGGTTAAGGTATCCCTTAGACCCCTTCTTCATCGAGTATTTGTCGAAGATAGACCTTTGCCCCTCGCAGGTTGGGCCCAACATGTGGTTTACGTTAATGGCCTGTATCATGGCCTCGAGGCTCTCAGGTCAGGAATTTTCATTAGAGCAACTCATCGGCCTTGCTGGTTTGGCCTGAAATCCTTATTTCCCCTTTTATTCGCTGACTTTCAATCGAGGGCAAAAAGTATTGAAAGATCTGTTGGAGGCTGATAAAAAATGGAGGCAGCAGTTTCTCTTCTTCTCTGGTTGCTGGGAGACCGGATCAGAAGCCACTCATTCAAATCCTCACAAGCTTTCTCTAAGGTGGACTATGAAGTGTAAGTATCTCCTCAACTTTTGTGACTCCTCGAATTTTATATTCGCTCGAATATTTATACTCCCTCGAATTTTATGCTTTCTCGAAAATTTATATGCTTTCGAATATTTATGCTTCCTCGAAAACTTATATGCCTTCGAATAGATATGCTCCCTCGAACTTTTACTTGTGATTGGTTTTGATGTTGGCTACTTGTTGTAGCTATGACTGGGATATCCAAACCCTACTCCGATTATGTCGAGGGTGCTACAACTGTGTTCACCAACCTTCGCTTGTGGGCAAAGGAACAATGGGACAACCGATTTCGTCTCTGCTTTACCGACAACAATCTGGCGAGGAGTCGACTATGGAGGCTCAATCCCCTCGATCGCATTAGTATGAGAGGGTTAATGACTCCTCCCTCGGAGCGAGAAGTGATGGAGCGGTGCAGTCAAAAGGACGTAGTAGTATACTTGCCCAAGCGCTCCCGTTCGCAGAGCCATCTTGGGGAACCTCCAGAAGATGAAGTATTATCAACCCAATAACTGAATCCCGAAGGGCCTGTCAGTACTCAAAGGCCTCCCTCTTCGAACGATGCTGGGGCGTCAAATTCTCTTCCCCCTTCATCAAACAATACTGCTCCATTGGACTCCATTCCTCCTCTCCTACTCCCCTCTTTCCTTCGAGGAAGGATGCCAAGAAAAAAGATAGGAAAGGCAAGGGTATCCTCCTCGAACCCATCGAAGAACAATCCGAAGGAGGTGAGACGCCTGATAACAACCAGGATGCTGGTCTTGAGGAAGAGGTCCATGAAAGCGCAAGTGAACCGGAGAACAGAGATGGCCATTCTCCCAGGGAAAATTCTCAACAATCCCTACACTCGCCTCTTACTGAAGCTTCTCATCCAGCCCCCCTAAAAAACAGCCCAAGATTGGCTCATGTCCCTATTCCTCGAAGCAAACCTCCTCAACTCATTGATCCAGAGACTCTTAGAGGTGGGTTTTCTGAATTTGACTCTGCAGCATTAGGGTCTCCCTCGAGCTCTTTCGAAGTCCCTTTGGATGATGAGTTCTCATTGTCCCTTCGGAGATTGCTGCATACCTCAGTGAACAGAGGAAAGAAGATGCGTCACCTTGAGAAACGAAAAAATCACTACAAGTTCAAATCGTTGCTGGTTGCCTCTCAGCTCGAGGAGGCCAAGAAGCAACATGCAGTGATTGAGGGCCAAGCTGATGCCTTGTACGAGCGTCTCTCTGCCTCCGAGAATTATGTGATAATGCTGGAGAGGTGTTGTCAAGAGGA
Organism: Limnanthes douglasii subsp. nivea; assembly: GCA_036936605.1. Lineage (NCBI taxonomy): Eukaryota > Viridiplantae > Streptophyta > Magnoliopsida > Brassicales > Limnanthaceae > Limnanthes > Limnanthes douglasii. The sequence goes on from JAUPFV010000001.1 coordinate 305,513,321, forward strand.
GAGGGATCTGTACAAGAAGAAGACTGATGCTCAAGATCTAATGATAGCTGAGTATAAAAAGGGTCATCGCTTGGCTTGCGATGGATTCACACAATGTACTGAGGCACTTCGAACGGTGACAGCAGACCGAGATCAGCTACGGAGGCGGGTCGAAAATATTCCTAGGCAAATCGAAGAGGAGAGAGACAAAGTTGTGGATGCTTATGCAGCAACATGTACAAGTAAGCTGCAGGCCCGGGATGCCACTACTCGAGCTGGTTTGCTTACCCAAATTCATGCTGAGCATCCTAAATACAACCTGGGGCCTTTTTGGAAGCTTGCCCCCTCAGAACTTCGCCCCCACCCCCCATGTAATTGTAAGTGAGAGTGAAGATTCAGAGGCTGAGGAGAGTGACTCCTCGAAAAATTCAGACTGAGGAAAGGTGCTGAAGGAGTTAATGTTTTGTGTATGGCCCAATAGGGCCTCTTTTGTAATGACTTGAACATGTTGTACTACACTCGAAGGACGATTTTTGTAAGATCAATGAACAATTATCATTTCTATTCATAAGTTTGCATATGTTGTATTTTCACCAAGTCCTTCGAACTTCTAATTATATTATCCTTCGAACTTCTAATTATATTGTCCTTCGAACAATTATCATTTCTATTCCTCGAATCTAGTCATATGTTTACATGTGTTATACTGTGCTTAATTTTGTGAGACAAGTCCTTCGAACTATGATTGTGATCTACTTAGAAATTTAAGGAGATGATATCCTGAGTCGCATTATTGTGATCAAATAATGACAAAGTGATATTGGATTCGAGGCACACCTTAGTGTGACCCAAATATTGATAAAGTAAAAATAAAACTTGAGACACATGTTAGTGTGGCCCGAAGAATAGTTCGAAGGTCCAAAAACTTGAGGCACACCTTAGTACGACCCAAAAAAATAGTTCGAAGGTCCCAAAAACTTGAGGCACACCTTAGTGAGACCCAAGTATTGATAAAGTAAAAATAACGCTTGAGGCACACATTACTGTGACCAAAAAAAAAATAATTCGAAGGGACAACACTTCGAGGCACATATTACTGTGACCCAAAAAATAATTCGAAGGGACAACAATTCGAGGTACATGTTACTGTGACCCAAAAAATAGTTTGAATGGACAACAATTCGAGGCACATGTTATTGTGACCCAAAAAATAGTTAAGGCAAAGAAATCTTTGTATTTAAGGGGCTAATTGAAACACCTCATTAAAACCTTCTTGTGCCTAACAGGGTAGGAAAGAGTGTGCCCTCACCAAAATTTGTTCCTGGGGATACAGAGAAAGGTAAAAGAAATACAATGTCAGCTAGCTCTTTTAATCAAGATACAATTTTAAATGCTCAATATTCCAAGGTAAACGGAGGTATCGCCCTTCTTTATCTTTTAACCGATATGTGCCTGGTTTTATCTTTTCGGTGACCTCGTAGGGGCCTTCCCAGTTAGGTCCCAGCTTCCCCAAGCTCTTGTCTTTAGTGTGCAAGAAAACTTTGCGTAAAACCTTGTCTCCCACCTGAAAATCTCTATGCTTTACTTTGGACGCATATCGACTCCTCATAAGAGTTTGATAATGAAGGGATGTCAACTGTGCTTGCTGTCTCTTTTCCTCAACCAAGTCTAAAGCCAATGCTCTACTCTGGTCATTTGTGTCCGAGGCATACGTTTCTATACGATGTGAGGGGAAAAGGATCTCCGGAGGGACCACAGCATCCATCCCGTAGACTAAGGCAAATGGGGACACAGCAGTGGCCGTTCGGGGAGTCGTTCGGTATGCCCACAGCACCTCCTGTAGATAGTCGGGCCATTTTCCTGCTTTGCCTTCCAAGTTCTTCTTCAGACCATCGAGGATCGTACGATTAGTCACTTCCACCTGCCCATTAGCCTGAGGGTGAAATGGTGCTGAAAAACATTGTCGAATGCCCCTTGATACACAAAAGCTCTGGAACTCCTTGTTATCAAATTGAGGCCCATTGTCTGTGGTGATCTGCAATGGTACACCAAAACGACAACAAATGTTAGATATGACAAACTTGATCACGTCTTTGGCCTTTGTTCCTGCGAGTGGTTCAGCTTCCACCCACTTAGAGAAATAGTAGACTACCACAATTATCGTCTGTCTACCCCCAGACGCTATTGGTAGAGGCCCAACTAGATCAATGCCCCATTTGTCAAACGGCACTGCCTCTGAAATGCTTTCCATCAACACCCCAGGTTTGTGAATCACATTAGCGTAGCGCTGGCACGTGTCGCATCGTTTGACTAAATCTTTTGCGTCGGCCGCAATAGTGGGCCAATAGAATCCAGCCAGGAATACCCTTCGGATTAAAGCCTTGTATCCACAGTGGGCAGATCCTTCACTGTCGTGGAGTTCGGAGAGGATAATCTGTGACTCGGGCCCACTCAAACATCTCAATAATGGCCGACTCATAGATCTTTTATATAACAAACCTCCCAGCAGAATGTAGCCGTGAGACTTGAATCTAACTTTCCTGGCTTCGTGATTTTCGACCGGTAAAATGTCATTGGCCAAAAAATCATTGATAACTGTTCTCCAATCGTGCGAAATCACGTTGCTTTCCTCCGAGATGGTCATCGCTTGCTCTTCTCCAATCGAGATCGAAGGGCACTCTTGAACCAAAACCCACGGGTAACCTTCTGTCCGTTAAGCGGAGGCCAGAGAATCCGGGACAACATTTAACTCTCTTCGAACATGCTCGAACTTAACTCCCTCAAATTCAGATGCCAAGTTTTTCATCAACTTCAAATACTGTATCAGTGTTTCTTTTCTAGCCTCGGACTCCCCTGAGGCTTGGTTTATCACCAACTGTGAGCCAAGCGAAAGCCTGCTATAGCAGCTTCATACTCAGCTTCATTATTAGTAGCCTTAAAACTGAAACGAATGGCTTGGAACATAGCTACCCCTTTCGGGGAAATCAATTGGACACCTGTCCCACTTCCTGAAATGTTCGACCCGCCATCCGTCCGTACCACCCATTCCTCTTCGTCAACCACGTCGTGTGCCTCCCGTTCCCCTCTGTCCAAATGGAACTCGACCAAGAAATCGGCTAAAACTTGTGCCTTTATCGCCGTTCGAGGTTCAAATATTATGTCGAAGTCTCCCAGCTCTACTGACCATTTAGTCATCCTGCCAGAGATGTCTGCTCTTTGCAATAAACTCCTCAGAGGAAAAGTCGTCCAAACAACGATTGGGTGAGCCTGGAAGTAAGGTCTCATTTTTCGAGCTGTCGTTACCAAAGCTAAAGCTACCTTCTCCAATGTAAGATATCGCTTCTCCGCATCCAGCAAACTCTTACTGACGTAATAAATCGGCTTCAAAAGAGAGTCATCTTCACGGAGGAGAACGACACTAACCGCGCAGTCTGATACTGCTATATAGACAATTAATGTTTCTCCTACCAAAGGTTTGGATAAGACCTCCGGAGACGTCAAATAGTCTTGGATCTGATGAAAAGCGGTCGAACATTCTTCGGTCCAACAAAACTTCTTCGCATTCCGTAATACTTTGAAAAATGGAGCGCATTTATCCGAAGACCGAGAGATAAATCTATTCAAAGCGGCCAATCTTCCTGTCAGAATTTGTACCTCTTTAATATTTCGGGGGGGGGGGGGGGAGGGTCATTGTGATCAGAGCGCTTAGCTGCTCGGGATCAGCCTCGATGCCTTTTTCGCTGATCATGTAACCAAGAAATTTACCTGACCTCACCCCGAAAATGCACTTCTCCGGGTTGAGTTTGAGATTGACTCTGCTCAAATTTCGAAATGTCTCTGCCAGGTCAGCGAAGTGGTCTTCGTCTTGCTTAATTTTGACTAACATATCGTCGATATAGGCTTCCATGTTCCGCCCAATCTGCCCCTCGAAGGTTTTATTGACCAGGCGCTGATAGGTTGCCCCCGTGTTTTTTAATCCGAATGGCATGACTTTATAGCAGTATAAACCTCGCCCGGTGATAAAGGAAGTGCTCTCCTCATCGTTATCGGCCATTCGGATTTGGTTGTACCCCGAATAGGCATCCATAAATGACAACAGTCGATTTCCGGAGGTCGAATCCACTAGTTGATCGATGCGAGGCACAGGAAATGGGTCTTTAGGACAAGCTCTGTTTAAGTTTGTGAAGTCAATACACATCCTCCACTTGCCATTTTTCTTCCGTACTAACACTGGGTTTGACGCCCATACGGGATAATGCGACTCGCGTATATGGCCTATGCTTAGTAGCCTTTCGACCTCCAACAGAATTGCAGAGGCTTTTTCCGGGGAGACAGGTCTTCTTTTCTGGACTATGGGTCGGACATCTAATCGTATCGCGAGTTTATGACACATGATTTCCGACGGCACTCCAGTGACATCCTGTGCACACCATGCATACATATCAAGTTTATCAGATAAAAAAACAATTAATCTTCCCTTAAATTCTGGAGATAGGTGGACTCCAATCTTCAAAACTTTTCCGCTCGCAAATTCGTGTGTCGCAGAATCCTCTTCTGGGACCTGAAATCCGGGGGCCTCCCTCGGATCATCACAGGGGATGAGTCCGGGGGGGAGCCCCTTTAATTGCTATGCTGGGTCGGAAGTCTCTCCCCGAACCCCCTTAGAGGATAGGGCTATCTGGTAACATTAACGTGCCATCTTCTGGCTACTTCGGACTGTCCCAACATTGCTTCCGACCACATACTTTAAGCACTGATGCACTGAGGAGATTACGCCATGCATCCGGGACAACCAAGAGCGACCCAGGATAGTATTATATGAGGTTGGTGCGTCGACCACAATGAAAAGTACCTCCACCTCTTTCTTAAATGGTCCACGGCCCAGCTCGACCACACACTGAAACTCTCTAACCACCATTGCTGTAGCACCAGTAAAGCCTACTATAGTCCTGTCAGACCTTCGGATGACCGGTGGGTCAGAGATGCGTCGGTAGATGCTCATAAACAATATATTCGCGGAGCTCCCCGTATCAATGAGTATTTTCTGAATTTGATCCCCAGCGATGCCTACCGCGATCACTACAGCGTCTTCATGAGGGCCGGCTACATTCCGCATATCATCATCGTCGAAGCAAATAATTGGGGTAGGTGATCGGTACATTTGCGCAGAGACTCCCGCTTCAATCTGGGTAGTCAGGTTGACCATGTGCCTTTTCTGGGAGCTGTTGGAATTTCCCGCAATTGTGTCTCCCCCAAAGATCGCCAAAGAATCGAAGAACGCACAAAGGCTGTCCATTTTTCCCCTCGGAATTTCTTCCTCTACCAAGTTCATATTGTTCCTCCCCACCTTGGGGTCCAAATACTCTTGCTCAACGTCGAAATCATCAACCCCCTCGGAAATCACCATGGCTGTGTCAGTGTTCTTTGAGACAGCTTTTACCACGACATTTTTCTGGGAGTGTTTTTTGACGAACTCCAACAACATTCCATTCTCGATCAGGGCTTGCACCTCCTTCTTCAAAGCTATGCAATCCTTGGTGTCGTGCCCGATATCCTCATGATACTTGCAATATTTGTTGACGCTTCTGCTTTCCCTCGGAGTCTGTATTGGAAAAGGCTTCCTGAACGGGACCGTAGATTTAACTTTATCAAATATCGCAGCAACATTTTCTGTCAACTCCGCAAAATAATCGGGTCGAACCCATTTGTTTGACATGAGTCTCGCACGTTGATTGTAATTTTGTTGATTGTCATAGTGCTGAGGGTTCGATTTTTGCCTCGGAGGAAACTGACCTGTACTTTTAGTCTGAACGTTCGATCGAGGACCCTGGGCGTTCGACTCAGTCCTCTGAAATTGATTCTGGTCCAACTGATCTCCTTTCTCCGAGGCTTGGGTCTCTTCTACCAAGATCTTCTTCTCAACTTGATCCAACAATGCTCCGAAAGTCATCGCCTGACTTTCCGCCACCGTATCCTTCAACAACCCGGGGAGCAGACCTATCCTGAAAGCTGCCAGCACTACTGAATCCTTACAATATTCCATATCCGTTCTGGTCTTGACAAAGCGATTAGTGTAATTCTTGAGGCTCTCCCCCACCTTCTGTCGACAATAGATGATCGTGTCTCCGTTGGCTCGGAACTTCTTGCTCCCCACGAAGTGTTGTCTGAAGATGTTCCAGAACATATCAAAGTTCTTTATCGAGCCCTGAGGTAGCCTCTTGTACCACTTAGATGCTACTCCCTTGAAAGTCTGGGAGAATGCTCTACATAGCAGCTTGTCATCATCGTCGAAGTTGATCATAAAATTCTTAAATTGCTCGATGTGATTATCAGGATCCTGTGTCCCATCCAACTTTTCCAACTTTGAAATATAAAAGTGCTTCGGGAGGTTTCCCACTAAGATCTCCGAGGACAGAGGAGAGGCTCTCCAGTTGTGACCTGTACGATAAATGTTGGATCTCAAATTATCGTTATTCGAAAAGTACAAACCCTCCTCGGAGGGTAAAGTGTATTGCTGCTGCCATTCTGAATTTCGAGGGCCCATATCCTCTTTCTTGTCATGACACTTTTCCTGTTCATGAGACCGATCGCCACCTCGGTCATGGTGACTCTTTTCTCTCGAAGATTTCCTCTCCGAACTTCTTCCTCTTCGGAAATCGGTTCGCCTATGATCACGTTTTTTCCTCCTACGGTGTCTCCGAGGAGACGATTCCGAAGTGCTGTATCGCGAGTAGTCGCTTGAGTCGGCCGAATCCGAACGGCGCCTCTCTCTTCTCCTCGGAGAACGCCGCTCGCGCCCCCGATATCTGTCGTCCCTATTTTTGGGACGAAATTCAGTTCCGCGTTCCTCCTTCTCAATAACAACCTCTCTCCTTATCTCGGATCGAAGATTCTCCTGTGCGGCTTCCTTTTCTGCTTTCAATCTTTCGATTTCCAGCAGCAATTCGTTCCTTCGAGCCAGGAGATCTGAGTCATCAAAATCGTTTTCGACTCGCTGACCTCCTTCTCCCTCGTCTTCCATATCATTCCGGTAATCATCGCCTATCAAGTTCTCCTCGCAATTGTCGACCACATTATCCCCTTCCATTGTTCTCCTCGGAACAGGGATTATTTCCAGGAAGCGATTGCCGTTAGAGCGATCCTCGCTTCCCACATACGGCGCCACCGAAGAGTTTTAAGATGGTCCAAGGGTGATTATGCGATACGAAGATTGTTGAGAGACGATTTAGCGATACAGAAATATCTTAGTGTCAGTTTTAGAGAGAGAAAGTCTCGTACTATTCATCTCGGGATTTGTGAAGCGTGTGTGGTCCTTTTATAGTACAATTGCGGACCCCACACGCTTTAATCTGGACTAATTACATCTTTTAGTCCCTATATTTTACTTTCTTCCTATTTTGGCTATCTCTTTATATAATTTATACAATTCAGCCCTCATACATTTATTTCTATGCATTTTCCTCATATCACACTTTTCCTTTGCTATTTTCTCCTGTCAAGTTTCTTCTTTACACTTTTCTCCTTGTCTTTTATTCTTCCTTATCAGGGGTGAAGTAAAGTTGACCTGGTTTTTATTACATCATTTCGTATTGACCAATTTTTTGGATAGAAAAAATTCGGTTCTTTTCATATCAAGTACTTCGAAAACCTTTTTTTTAGTATAAACCATACGTTATAGATCATAATCATGAACCAAAAAATTGATTTCTAAAATTTCTCCCTATACATAAGCATATTCATTGCATTGGTATTATGTAATAAAATTTGAGTTTGTCAATTCTTGTCGATTATATGATAACACATCACTGTTATCTCTTACCATGGTAGCTATATTGTATGGACACGTCAAACCATGTGTCCATCTAACAATGTATCCATATTTTAATTTTTCGATACTTTTTTTAACCACTTTGTAATATTTTAACCTAATATGAAAGGCTGCCTCCGTGACCCCACTCTTAACCTCACGAAATATCCAAGTATCGTATATAAATTTAGAGATCACCTTACATCACTCGAAGTATAATTTTATCTTTGTGCGTTGAATACCAAAGTAAAGTATCCAACTTTCCCCAAAATAATACAAAGTTTAGATTGCTTATCCAGTAAATCATTTTAAGGACGAATACACACTTTTCAAAACTTAAGTTTGAATAAGTTACTTCAATTCACTTATAATAATATTACGGATTCATTGTCGTGCTTTTGTAATGCTTGACCATATTAGTGTATATATGCGATTTGAGTTAAAAAAAATCGTTTTTAAAATAACTTTTATATATAGATTAATCAATTAGTATTTATTTTGGTTAGATTTCTTTTGAAATAGGTTCAAATTTATTTGTTTTTTATATAAATCATTTTTATAAAACAATTATTTTTATAGCCTGGCTAGCAAAATACACTCTTAAAATTCAATAAAAATGTGATTTAACACTTCTTGATGCTACTGCTCCCTTAAGAGCAAACTTATTTCTTTTAATCCTTAACATAGGTTATTTTAGACTTGAAAACCGAATGTTTATAGATTCATACATATATTTAATCCCAAATTATATACCTAACTAATCATAGTAGGTTTTACCTAAATACTAACAATTTTAAAATGTTGTAGGTTCTAGGTAAGATCATATTGAAGGATAAAGAATACAAATCACAAGTTACATGAAGTAGGATTAGGTGGAAGAAAAATGAATTCTTGATTCAATGGACATCTATGGACATTAGAAAGACACTTCTCGACTTGTTATGGATTAATTGGCATTCAAAATCATGTCCTATTTGATTCAATGACCTATGGACATTAGGAAGACAATTCTCGACTTGTTATGGATCGATTGACACTCGAAATCACGTCCAATTTGACTCAATGGATACTAGGAAGACAATTTTCGACTTGTTATGAATCGACTGGCACTCGAAGTCGTGTCCTATTTGATTCAATAGACATCTATGGATAATAGGAAGGCAATTTTCGACTTGTTACAGATCACCTTGCTTTGAAACAAACTGTTACAAGCTAGCCAAAATTAAAATTAATTTGTATGTATTTAAAAATTGCAAAATCAAATATCAAATATGTGATATTAAAAAAAGTCAGGCTCCTCAACTTTATTGTCCAATTCTTTAAATTTAAAGCGCTTTCCATTCCTCCCCACATTAGATAAATTGTTTGTTTGTTTTAAAAGAATTGAGTTAAAAAATATATTGTTTGTATTTTAAAAATTAAAATTTTATATTTGCTAAATAAAAAAATTAAATGATCAATATCATCGGTAAAATTTTTAAATCCCTACAAATAAAAAGTAATTAAAAAATCATATTTTTAACCTGAATTCAAAGACATAAAAGAGAAAGATAATCAAACATTTTATATGTACTTACTACCCAAAATGATTTCAGATATCAAACTAGGAGCATAAACATCCAACAAAGAAGAGTCCAAAAACACAAAAAGAAATAAGAAACATATTAAGCCACACATAAGATTTCGAACATATTGATCTGAAAAGAAACTTTACATTTATGGAATTCTTGTTCTATGTTTATATATACATTTACGTTACTTCTACTTATAATTTTACTCTATCTGTGTAACCCAAAATTCTCTAATTTAGTAATTCTCTTTTATAAAACACCTAATTCTTCATTTCTCTTCTCGTTACATTTAACTCTAGTCTTATCTATCGCTATCGCTATCCATAATAATAATAATAATAATAATAATAATAATAATAATAATAATAATAATAATAATAATAATAATAATAATAATAATAATAAACATTTTATAGATAAAAGGCTATAGATAAATAAACCGACCAATGCTATCAAGGTCTAGTCATGCTAGGAAAAGTATAAATCTTACTTATCTTAATTTTATCTTCGATTTTTTTTTTATAATTTTTTTTTGGATAATCTTTTAATTTATTTATTTTCTGTCGCTTTCGGAATCTTTATTAAGACTTTAAATGAAATTAATACTACATTTATTTATTTTCTCGTTCACTTCTTGGCTCTCAGAACCAAATAACCACACGGAGAAAAACAAACCCTTCTCGTCTTCATCGTTTTAATTAGTTTTCTCGTTCTCTAATCGATTTCGATTTTTTCTCCAGAAAATTATTGTTTTCTGTTGCATAGAATCCCTGTGTTTAATCGAGCACGAGGTGTAAGATCTAAGTCGGTCTTTGCTCAGATAAAACGCTAATGGGTGCTGCAGGCTCCAGACTCGAGAAAGCTCTCGGCGACCAATTCCCCGAAGGCGAACGGTATTTCGGGCTTGAGAATTTCGGCAATACTTGTTACTGTAACAGTGTTTTGCAGGTTCCTCTCTATATATATATGTGTATATATGTATCATAATTTGATGGTTTTGAATGAAGTTTCGATTTTGCAATTTAATGTTAACAACGATTCGATGTGAATATTATTTTGAATGAAGTATGTGTCGAAGGTATTTGCTTTTTTCTGCAGATTTGTTGTTTGTTAGGTAGCTTTTGAAAGATTGGCTATGTAGTTTAGATCCTCCATAGGCTTTACTGTCTTTGATTATGGTACAGTTATCATAATTGGACATTAGGTTGCTTAATTCCATATAAAAATGTTGCAGTTTTCATTTGTATCTAAAATTTGAAACCTATGTGTTCCTGATTTCGTCACAGTTAGCCGAATGTGGTGTTGCTAATAGTAACTAGGAATTAGTATATGAGTTGTGTTAACTTTTCTTGCAGGCACTTTACTTTTGTGTGCCGTTTCGGGACCAATTGCTTGAGTATTACGCGAATAGTAAAACTACAGGGGATGCAGAAGAGAATCTCTTAACATGCCTTGCAGACTTATTTACGCAGGTATTCTAGTCTTATGATATGTACTAAATGCATCATTTTCAGGCTTTTCTCAACTTATCATGTTCGGGTGCAATGATATGTAACACTTTAAAGCTTAGATGATATGTATTTCGGTGCGTATTCTAAGAGCAGCCGTATCTTACTATACACAAAGTGTATTTAAAGGTACACCTGGCTATCTTCTGATATGCTACGTATCATATGATAGAATTTTGATCTTGAGAAAAGCAAATTTAACCTACTCAATCGTTTTATATTTTGCCAAATCAGAATTTGTTCCTTTACATATTGAACTTTACTATAGGAATGATGTACCTCCTTTCAATTTGCTAACAATCAAAATATTACACATCCAAACATCCCTAACTTCCTATGGTTTTAGTTTGTAGATTATAAAAAATATAATCCTCTTGTCTTGGGTCTTCTATAAACACATATATCCTGCAAATGAACTTCTCTTTGCTGAACAAGAATTAAGGCTGGTAAATTTATCACTTCCATCTCTGCACTTTTCGATGAATGTGAATTGTTTAATTTTAGCCACTAAGTTTTTCTCATTTGTGTCGAGGATGAGCGATATTTTCTTATTAATATTGTATTTCTTGTGAGAAAAAAGTGCCACCCATGTCATTTCACTTTATATGTTGTTTGCCTCCTTGGCCGTGTTGCGGGGTCTGCAGTTAATTTTTCTTTGTGTTCAGATAAGTTCACAGAAGAAGAAAACAGGGGTCATTGCTCCTAAGCGTTTTGTACAGAGGTTGAAGAAACAAAATGAGCTTTTCCGGAGCTATATGCATCAGGTACCCGTTGATTAGTAATATTGAAAGAAAACAATAATATGTGACGTAGGACAGTAGTAGATAGGATAGATAGGTTGGAATCACTTCAGCGAGCTTCGCATCTAGTTTAGGGCTTCACACCCAAGGTGTCACGCCTAGTTTAGAGCTTCACGCTCAAGGCTTTTGTACCTAGGTTCCTTTCACAGGACATGTAAGACTCACTTCACTTCTTTTTATTTCTCAAAAATCAACTGCAGATACATAGAACTCTAGACCGTTTATATAGATAATAACAAGAATCCCTAAGGTCTACTATAATTTCAAAAGACACATAAGTTTCTAAGTTATTAAAACGCGTAATAAGAGCTCCAAATTAATTGTGACTCTTTAAAATTTCAATACTCTTAGAAGTCCTTGAGAGTAGTTTTAGGTCTTTTGGCTGTTCTGCATCAATATGGATAAGATCGTATTCGATAGTGCATTTGAATTCAATTGTGTGTACATTCCTTTGCGACTCTTATCATTTATATGACAGAGACAGAAACAAGGTAGTGTACATTCACTAGACTTAGAGCTTTTGAAGTTGTGACGTTTAGTTGGATGATTTTTATCTTGATAGAGGTTGGACTAAGTTAGTGTTGATGTTTTATAATGACATCATTTGTGATTAAGTAACTGAAAATCTGAATGGTCAAAACTTACAAGAGGAAGAGATGTTATACTGAGCTTTGAAGAAGTATATTATATATATATATATATATATATATATATATATATATATATATATATATATATATATATATATATATATATCAGAAAAAGTATAATGTTAAAATGATATACCTGACTTTTAGGGAAGTGATATATCTCTTCTTTGTGCAGGACGCTCATGAATTTTTAAACTTTTTGTTAAACGAACTTGTTGACATTCTGGAAAAAGAAGCTCAAGCTACAAAAAGTGATCAAGAAGCCTCGTCACCTCCTGAAAAGATTGCGAATGGGCCAAAAAATCCAATTACTAATGGTGCTTCAAAAGAGCCACTTGTCACCTGGGTGCACAAAAACTTTCAGGTAATTTCTAGTGACTGATATAATCTGAATAGTATGATATGATTATCTCAAATGTTTGCATGTTTGTCACTTGTTCATCTATGTCCAAATGGTTGATGAAAATTCCCAGCATCTTCTCAGCATAGTTATGGTTTTTTCATACCGACATATAACCATCCCAATTCCCAACTGATGAAGAACTGGACAGCCAGCCCCTAAATGGTTTATTTTGAAAGAACCTTAAGGGTCACAAACATGTATCTTCGATGCATTATTGCATTAAAAGTTTTAAATTTAGGAAAATCTAAAGCCTTTAGAACTTCGTTTAGAGCCTAGAAGCATCTGTTATCACCTATTAAAAGGTGGAGTAATTCCAGATTTTTGGAGTAAAGTCTTGATCGAGAAGCTCTGTGGAGTGATTCCAGATTTTATTTTTATTATTATGCTGCGTGACGTCACCAACCGTATTGTAGAAAGCACACAATTGTAATCTTTCAGTTTATCTTATAGTTTTTCTTTTTGACTTTATGATTTAGGGAATACTTACCAATGAGACCAGGTGCTTGCGATGCGAAACAGTGACAGCAAGGGATGAAACTTTTCTTGACTTGAGCCTTGATATTGAACAGAACAGCTCAATAACAAGCTGTTTGAAGAATTTCAGTTCCACCGAGACTTTGAATGCCGAGGACAAATTTTTCTGCGACAAGTGTTGCAGGTAGGTCATTGTTGCAGACTTTCTAGACTTGTTACTAATATTTAGCCGAGCTGTTGGTTGTTGTAGTTTAGCTTTGCAACCCTCAATATGATTTCTTTCGTTGTTTACCCTCTATTCGAGAACATATGGGGAAGTTATAGCCATGTTATCAGTTATTCTGTTTCATAATTTAGCATAGATGATTTCATATGAACATCTTTTGATCATTTTGTCTGAAAATTCGAATCTATTAAGAATTATTTTTTGGTTTGCTTAATAGTAAGGAAAGGTGGGTAATATTTCTAATATGCGTACGGGTAAAGAATGTTGTTAGTGCCATACGGGTAATAATTGTTTAGGGTTCAGCTTCACTCTCTTTCTTTTGAGTTTTTGTGGCGATTCTGCTTTCAGAGAGATGCTGTCTGCTTTGTCAGTTTGAAACTTAAACTCATATGGAATTTGTGAATTCAACCCATTTTCCTTTAATTGAAGTATTTACTTCTAGGCATAAATCAATTGATATATTTTTCAGTGTTTTCCAGTGAATTAAGAAGCAAGTAAAATACCTATCATGTAATTTGCAGTTTGCAAGAAGCACAGAAGAGGATGAAGATAAAGAAGCCTCCTCATATTCTAGTGATTCATTTAAAACGGTTCAAATACATTGAGCAGCTGGGACGTTACAAGAAGCTATCTTACCGAGTGGTCTTCCCACTCGAGCTAAAGCTGAGCAATACCGTAGAAGAAGCAGACATAGAGTACTCTCTATTTGCTGTTGTTGTTCATGTCGGCAGTGGGCCCAACCACGGTCACTACGTCAGCCTGGTCAAAAGCCATAACCATTGGTTGTTTTTTGACGATGAAAATGTGGAAATGATCGACGAGTCTGCTGTTCAAACATTTTTTGGGTCGGCACAGGAATATTCAAGTAACACCGACCATGGCTACATCCTATTCTATGAGAGCATGTGCAAGGAACAAAAGTTAAATTAAAATTTAAGAGTAGGTATCACCTAATCGTAATTCTGGACTGGTATTGTGTTTTGACTCTGCATTTTCTCTCTACGTTTTTTATGTTCTTGGGATGATTAAAAACCAGAAAACGAAAATGGATATTGTGCAAAAGTGTATACTCAGGTGGTTGGCATGTACAGTGATGGTGAAAGCACACTGGCCTTGTGGGTTTATCGCTTTTTTTGGTTGACAAAATAAGAAAGAGAGCAGAAAGTATATAAAGGTTCGCGTTGTTACTTGTCTGGGAACTTTTTACAGTCAAGATCTATATCTGAGATTGTAAAACTCTAGAAAATTACAATTTCATTGGACCGTAGAATGTACTTCTCACTTGCTGTTTTTATTTGTACTAATGTATTTTCTAGGTTTTGAATCTGGGAGGCTTTTGGATTCCGTATCCAGTTTTCAAATATAAACTTTTAACGGTAGTTACAAATATCCATAAAGAAGCAACAGAAGTTTTATCTCTATTTATTGTTTGTTGTTAAGATTTTAGCTACTATGGACTATGCTCGCGTGAGATTTTATTTTATGATGGTTCATGTAGCGTTGTAGCTTCTAATCAAATCGACTTCAATGGGGAAGTAGTAATGCTCATCGTTGGACTGTGAAGGTTGTTTTCTTGTTATATGTTCTATTATATTTGAGCATTATACACATTAATTAAGAAGGGTCATCATTGATAAAAAAAATAAAAAGTGACTAATTTTTATTTATAACCTTTACCATCAAAAGGTATTAAGGATCATAAATTAATTATAAGAAAAATGATATAAATGATATACAACTATTAATACTACTTTGGAATTTGAAAATGTCTGTCAATTATATTGGGACAAATATGTATCCCTAAAAAAGTCAATTAGATTTGGACAAATATGTTTTCCTAAAAACGTCAATGTTGAATGATGATAGATATACTCCTTTTTTGTAAAAGAATTATCTCGTGATGGGATTATGAATCTCCGGTATACAAACTTAGGAAGTTCACTCCGATTTGATTAGAAGTGTAAGGGCTTGTTAACTCTCGTGTTGCTAGGTTTTCTTAGATATTTTCAAAAGAAGTTGAGATACATGAAAAAAAAAAAGAATGCATAATACTCGTAGCATTTTTGTGTGGGTATGCATATTTTGCTGTGGAAGGTTTGATGACTACCATGATTTATTTTTGCAATGGATCTTTTATTCTCTTCACTTATGGAATATGATTAGAAAAATATAGATTAATTTAACTGTTTAAATATAAAAAAAAATTGAATATTTTTTTTTATCAAATTTATTCATCGAATCCAATTATTTTTGGAATATCATATCTTTAATCATTTTTAAAATATGATTAGAGAAATACAGGCGAGCTTAACCGTATATTTACAAAGATGACTTAAACCTTCGTTTTTCTAGTCGCCAATAGATTGTGAAGAAATTCAACAAAACACATACTTTGTGTATTGGAAGTTATATGGAGACTCTCTCAAACATTAAACATTCAACCATTCATATTTGTTACAAAGCACTCTTAGCTTACAAAGGAACTATAAACTTCAAAATATCCGAAAATGCTTATCTTCAACCTCATTATAACTGAAAGTGTTCAGTTTTTTCTCTCAAACCTCTTAAGTGTTTTCTCACGGAGCAAATGATTTCATACCATGGTCTCACTATTTATAGAGGATCAATGATGCACAATAATCTCCATGCTCACAGTAGCGCATGACACATTTCCTTATTTGGCCAAGCAATCCATAACAAAAGGACTAGGGGAACTTGTCATACCTATATGGAAAGTAGTGGTGCCTCTCTTATACTACCCTGCCATAAGTGAAGCACGTTTATATCAACGAATTTTTGGTCAACAACTGAAATTCTTCGTCAATTCAGACCCTTAGTGACTCAATTTCACCTAAAAGCAATTTGGTATCTTTAGAAGTCCTTCGACAACCATCTTCGACATCGATTAGTCTGTACATTTAGTCTAGCAGAAACATTCTTCTTGTCTTTGATAGAGTTTTCCCTTAGGTTCCAACAAAGGTTTTTGTACCTAAGGTTCGACCCTAACTCCTGCTACAGAGAGAATCAAATAGTTCCTACACTATATGTCTGAGGATGTCCATCTCCAACCACATGTAATCTTCGACAATACTTTTTTCTCAAGTTATGTTTAGCATACACCTAACATAATACATTAACATTATTTGTTAAGACTATGTTAATCTTAATTCTACTGAAATTCGAATGTTGTTTAATAATTACCAATTGCATATTATCATTATTTTGTCATTAAAATTAAATTTGAGTTTTAAGTTTGTTATGAAAAATATAAATATATGTTGCAACTATTATTTTTTGAAAACATAACTTTTCGCATTGCAACAAATAAAATTGCAATATTAGAATAATTTTCTGTGAAAAAACATGATTTATAAACAAAACTTATAAATCTGTACAAAGTATAAAACCGTGATGTTAAAATATTTTTGTCGAAACAAATATTTTTATAATAATTAAAACAAATAAGATTGCGACTAAAATCGTAACTTTATGCAATAACATTTATAGTTTATCGCAACAAACAATGTTTCGAGATAATGAATTGTTGCATTGTAAAAACGTAACACTTTTGTATAAATTTTTCTAATAAATAAATCAATGATTTTATGATTTGTTTTGATTTATGTTCGATTCAAAAAAAATATTTTTTTAATTAACTCTGTTAACCTTTTTTATGTTTAGTTCACAGTTAGATCTTCTAACAATATACAATATACAAAATGTGTTAGAAGTATCATTTGATAAGGGTATGATTTATCCGTCCTGTAAGTCCAACCAGTATACTAATTGGACTGATATTTATTTTGTAATATAAACCCAACAAATATGTGACATTGAAGGTGTTTTATGTAATAAGGTTTAAATATGTCTTAATCTGGTAAGTTAATGGATTGGATTAGCCATAAATGAGCTAATAATGTAGGTCTAAAGGCCCACCGCTATTATGATAAAAAATGATATATTTTCATAGAAATGGTGAATATTTATTATTTTATTACTACTTTTGACAATTTTTCTATCTAGAATTTCAGTTTTAAATATCTATATAAAATTATGCATGACCCCCGAAATAATCAAGATATACTTGCCTCTTGAATATTTTCAGGAGTCATCAATGCTGACCATAATGGGAGTTAGACTAGTACTCGAATATAACATCCAAAACCACAAAGGCTTTAAGTTCCACTTCAAATTATTGTGAGAGATGAAAATCGGATGTATGCAAATCGACGCTTATTAAAGAAATGGTAACTAGGGAAGGCTCCGATCAGTTAGGAGATGATGCTCAAAAGCACCAGAAACTAGAAGAGCAGTTAAATCAATTGGACCTAGAGGGGCATCAAGATCAATTGTTGAATGCAATTATTACACTAAATGGTCAGAGAGAGAGAGAGAGACAATGGTTACACGTTCAAGAAGAGTTTGACCAAAAATTCGGCAAGATGAAAATAGAGAAAAATCTTATGATGGTGTTGACGCTGAGTCTAAATCTCTAAAAAACAAGAACGATACCAAAGGAAATATTTTCAATTAGACGGAAGTTACCATTCCTTGAAAAATAAGCACAAAACTAGACATAAGTACATTTTCAATTGATTGATACTTTTGAATACTCTGACTTGTGATTACTTTCTCTCTATAAAAAAACTTGAGCAAAATTATCTCTCTAAAACTCTTCCAATAAATCTTTTTAGACACTATATTTTTTCCTCAAAATAATCAATACTTATTATTAGTGACCATAGTGGGGGGGGGGGACATTGGTACTTAGATATCAAATCTAAAACCTTAAAGATTCACAACTAAGGTACAATAGATCCTGAAATCAGAGTTGATCCAGTGTCGTTGATGGAAAACGAGGTGCTTGATTCAGGTTTGGTCAGAAAATAAAATCGAGGAAGTAATTAATGTGAGTCTAATGTTGAAAATCGAATGAATCAATTGTTCGAAAGAATAGCTGATTTGAATGATCAACTTGAATAGAGAGAGCAACAGATTCAGTCTAGTAGTGTACAATCCGATGTGCGAAGAGAAAATTAAAAGAAGGAATTGGAAGATCCATCTAACGAGTCTTGCAACGTTCATCAATCACGAAATGATTGTAGAAAAATATAATTTCAGTCAGATAAGGGATATCACTCTTCGAGGAAAGATAAGAAGGATAAACATCGGTATGTTTAGACCAATGCAAGTGGATCTTCTGAGTCGGACTCCGAGGAGTTTTATCAAAATCGTGAAAAAGAGGATCCATACAAGAAATATAGATACTGCCATTCTTCGAGGAGGGAGGATAGTGGCCCTCAAAAATCTCGAAGAGAGCATAAATCTAGGAAATATGAAAATTTTAGATTTGTGATGGACAATTCGTTGTTTAAATGTAATACATCTAGTCACTATGTTAATTATACATATCAAATTTTTTATGCAATTATAGGAACAACTAAGGATAATTAATATATGCAAGGAGTAGATTGGATAAATTCTCCTTTATCACCTGAAATAAGGTCGATACCTCTTCCGAGGCATTTTGATATTTCAAAGGTAGATAAATTTGATGGCACACAAGATCCCGATGATCATATTGAACAATTCAAAAATTATATGATAAATTTCGAGGATGATGATAAGCTAATGTATAGAGCTTTCTCACAAACTTTCAAAGGTACAACGTTAAAGTGGTACAATAAAATTCTGAGAGGCTCGATAACCAATTTTGGAACTTTTTACACTGCATCCTGAATATAGTTTGGTGGAAGCAAGAAATGTGAGTTGACAATGATACCATAATCCAATGTAAGAAGGTTGTTGGAGAAAAATTGAAAGATTATACCGGACGTTTTGTGTTAATGAAAACTGAGTCAGAAGAGTATAACGAGCAGGTAGCGTGTGCAGCTTTTAGAAAATGGTTGCTTCTTGGTGATTTGGAAAATGAAACTACGAGGAGAAGGTGTTGAATTTTGAAGATTTAATAGATTAAGTTGAGGAGCATAATAAAGTAAACGAGTCAAAAAGGGTTCAGATTGGATCAAATTCATCTCAAAAACATTCAGGGCAAGGTATCATCACTACTGAATAATGATACCAAAGAAGCACTTCAAATTTTCAAGGGCCATCACGACCGAGGGTGACTCCTAATTTTACTTCTCGGAAATATTCATACCATCATTCTAACTATCAGCCACTTCAGGTAAAGTCAAACCAGTGGGTAAGGCCAAAATATATTGTATAATTAACTACGAATGTGACAACAATTTTTAAAAGAGCTAAAAACCATGTTAGATTTTGAAAAACAGCACCGATAAATAGACTAAGAGAGGAGTGGAACAATAAAATTTGTAAGTACCATATGATGTGGGGCATGACACTGCAGATTGTATAGCATTGAAAAAAGATATAAATTTTGATAGAGAATGGTAAGCTAATTTTTTTTATTAAATGACAAGGGAATGGTCGGAATAATCCAAGTACATTTGCGCCGCATGTTGTTAATGTACTTCGTAGCATGAAAATACATTAACCATTGTTGATCAACACTGGAGAAGTATGAGGGGTTCGTAGTTTATGCGAGTATTTTGAGTCTTTAGTAATTTTTGGAGGAGATACTGTGACTGGAAACACTAACAGCTCTAGGAAAAGATATTTAGTGACTTTACGTACTCAATTGGAAGGAAGAATGTCCACTCATCTATATGAGAAGAATGTCACACATTTCATCTTGTTTGACAAAGATGATTTGAGAGGCATAACTGGTCCTCATAAAGATGCAATAGTGATTCATACAGAAATAACATAAACTTAGATCCGACGAATCCTCATCAATACTAGTAGTTAATTCAGAAAATGTGTTATTCAAGTCAACATATGACAAGATCTGTAATCCACCGGTGATACTCTGATCTGAGCGCACCATAGTTTGATTTACAGGGATAACCACGCAAGTCATTGGTGAATACGCGTGAGAAGTTTTGTTAGGACGTGGTCTTTTTAAGAAAAGAGTTCAAGTCTTGTTTATGGTGGTGGATTGTTCGACCAACTACAATTCTATTTTTAAGAGATCATGGTAATCTAAGATACATGTTGTAGCTTCGACGGTCTATCAATTCTTGAAGTATATGATCGGGGTTCGTGTCGGGGGTAGTTTGAAGTGATCAGCAAATGGCTTAATAATGTTATGCAACATTTTAGCAGACAAAAAAACTATAGCTAGTGATCTGATGACGAAATAAAAATTATGAGGGTTGACCTCAGATACTAGTGGGATAGATGATCCGAGAGATACCTCGAGTTCATTAATAACAGGTGAAAATATAGAAGTGTATGTATTTCCCAATGGGAAAAGTTTGTGAATAGAAACGTTGTTGTCACCTACATTATGTTACCAACTTTTAAGGTACTTGTCCAACAATTTAAAGGTTTTCTCTTGGAAAATCGAAGATGTTGTCGGGGTTCCCTCCGAGGTTAGACTCATTATTTAAAAGATGAGGAACTTTTCAGTATAAAATTCTAATGCCATTATAACAGAAGTGGATCTGTTATCTAATGTAGGATATTATTCAAGAAAGAACGGGAAATGAAGGATATATGTCGACTTTACTGATCTAAATAGAGAATGTCCTAAGGATCCATTTCATGTGTCAATGCTTGACCATCTTGTTAAATCAACATAGGGAATAAAATTCTTTCTTTCATGGCTGAATTAGTAGGATATAATCAGATTCCGATAAATCCCAATGATCAAGAAAACACTACTTTTTTAACTGACAAAAGATTGCACTATTATCGGGTTATACCTTTTGGTCTTAAGAATGCTCGTGGTACATATAAAATATTAGTGAACAAGGCTTTTGCTAGTAAAATTGGAAGTAATACAGAGGTTTATATTGATGATATGTTAGTTTAAAGCTTGGTAGAGACGAACACCTTTGTGACTTACAAGAAACTTTTTCGAATTTGGGAGTTATTCGCTTAAAGTTAAATGCGTAGAAATGTACCTTCGATATCAGGTCGATGAATTTTTTAGGGTATATAATAAGTGAAAAATGAGTTGAAGCTGACAATGATCAGTTGAAAATTTTGATATCAATGACCTCTCTTCGGTTGATCAAAGAGGTGTATGTTTTGACAAGAAGGTTGACAACTCTAAATAGATTCAAATCTAGTTTTTCTGATAAATATATCGTTTTCTTCTAGAGTGTGAGACGACATTTTCCAAAATTAAAAAATATTTATCGTCTAAGCCTCATGTAGGGAAAATTTGTTTTTGTATATTGTTGTATGAGATTATGTAGTCAGTGTTGTGATAGTAAGAAAGGTAAATGTATATCCTCAGATAGTGTCTTATGTAAGCAAAATTTTGCTTGCATCATAAAAAATATATTTAAAACTTGAAAAAAGTTGGCTTTAGCATTGGTTGTAGCGGCCAGAAAAATGCGCCCTTACTTTCAGGCTCATTCAGTTGTTGTTCGAATGTCATTTCCATTAAAAATGTATTAGAAATACCATAAATTTATGGTCCAATGACTAAGTGATCCGTTGAATTATGGGATTTTGACATTGATTTTACTCCTCAAACGACTATTAAGGCCCAAGCATTAGCAAATTTTCTTCTCGAATTTTGTTCGAGTCGTTCCGATAAGGAGAATAATGTAAGTACATTATCAACCGCTAGAGTAGGTGGTTCGAAGTGATAGAGGCTTCATTGCTTTGAGGTAAAGTGCGGGAATACAGTTGATTTCTCTCCCTGGAAAATCCATGTAACAGGCCGTACAATTCGGATTTAATGCGTCAAATAACAAAGCAGAATATACGGTAGTTTTAGCTGGGTTAAGGATTGCAAGCATTTGTGGTGCAAATAGGGTTCACTTGCAAATGGATTCACAGCTTGTAGCAAATCACATGCAACAAATGGATTAGTAGTAAATATTTCAAGGAAGTATTTGTGGTTATTGAGGAAGACCGAAGAGATTGGTGATTTGATTTATAATGAATTTTTACTCAAATGTGTACTGCATTTTGACATAAAATTAGCTCAAAAAACTGATATTTACAACGTAAGATTACACAATATTAAATTTAATATTTTATATAAAATCTTTGAGTCGACCATTACTAAGATCTTTGTGCAAAAATGAATCTCAAATGATTTTATCCAAACTTCATGATGGGCAGGGCTCTGATCCTTGTGGGTTTAAGACTTTAACAAGTATAATGTTGTTAACGGGGTATTATTGGCTTTCTATAATGTGTGATGCTAAAAACTTTGTTTGAAGCTGTGATACTTGATACAAATCAATAAGATGGTTACATTGATTATACCGTTTGAAATTTAGGTGATTTTGGACCAGAGTCCTTATCAGTTTCTAGCGGCCTGATGACAAGTGATAAGAACTCCGGTCTGAAATCAACTACATTTTCACCGTTATGATCACTGTATCCATCTTATTGGTTTGTATCAATACTTGTCAAAGAATTTGCAAATTTCATTCATAAACCAGTTGTGCTTTTAACTTTAAATTCTGAAGCAATACTCTTTGATATATGAGGTCTGGATCTAGTTGGACCGTTGCCTATATATTCGGGAAGAAGATATACAATTATATTTGCAGTGGATTATTTTTCTAAATGGGTTGAGGCCAAATATGTGATCATATTCATTATATCTAATAATTGTTGTAGATTTGGGATTCATCGGAGAATTACTATAGATAATGGGACATAGTTTAATAACATATATATGACATCTTTTTGTAATTCGAGGGAAGTCACACAATGTTTTTCAACACCATTTACTCACAAGTGAATGGACATGTGGAAGTTACTAATAGATCTATTTTGGAAGGTCTTAAGAAAATATTGACAGGTGCAACTAGGAAATGGCCTAATTATATTCAAGAGGTACCATGGGCCTTTAGAACAACACCTTAGGCTTCAACTTAAGAAAATCATTTTACTTTAGTATACAAGATAAATGCAGTAAGCCCAACGGATTTAACACTTCCAATCTTACAGATTAATTAACTATTCTGAGGATGATAACAAAAAATTTAGACGAAGAAAGTTAGACTTGATTGAGGAAAATGGATTAGAGCACATTTGAATTAATGCATTATCAAAATTCAATGAGGAGTCGTTATAATTCGAAGGTGAAACAAAGAGATTTCAAAATAAAAGATAAGGTTTTGAGGAAGGTATTTTTACATAAAAAATAGAAGGTTGGGTAAAATGGCTCCAAATTGGGAAAGATCATATTTGGTGGTTGAAAAGGTTAATGTGGTGACATATCACTTCCAGGATAAAGAAGGAATATTTTTGCAACACCTTTGGAGTATTGAGAATTTAAGGTTGTATTGTGAGTAATGTTTTACACACTTATGACGTTATTATTCTCTTGCTTGTATGTTTGAACGATGGCATACTCTTTCCTACCCTGGTGGCTCGAGGATGTTTTAATGAGGTGTCTCTATTGTCGGAGTTATAAATACAATTATTTTTGTTGGTAAAAATTTTATGAGTGTAGCATTTTTATATATGAAAATTTATTTGAATTATGAATTTAGAAGGTTATTCGAAGAAGGTAAAGTTTCAATTTGTAAAATATACAAGGATTGCTCACCCTTGGGATAATCTAAAAAATGGTGTTATTCAAAATTATAATGTCCATCAAGCATTTTTCGAAATACCAATGTGAGTGGCAGTATAATTCGAAGTACTAACTTGTATCAAACCTTTTTTGAAGTGCCAATATAAGTGACGATATATTTCGAAGTGCTAACGTCTATCAAGAATTTTTTGAAGTGAAAATGTGAATGAAAGTATAGTTTGAAGTGCTAACATCTATCAAAGAATTATTCGAAGTGCCAATGTGAGTGGCGTTATAATTTAATTTTTTTAACGTCTATCAAAGTATAGTACGAAGTACCAATATGGGTGGAAAAATAATTCCTTAAAAACAGGTTCAAAAATAGGAATAACACTTGGCCTTTTAAAAATAAAAGTACTATGTAATTAACACAGATTGTCACATACAAGTCAGAGAAAAATTGTCAACAAGATAAACAAATAACATAAATTCCAAGGATGACACATGGTGGTCACTAACAATAAAATAAAACAAAACAAGTTCCAAACACAAATTCTCCTATTTTCCTTGAGTATCAATGGGTGCACCGTTCGTGCTTCCTTCCGAGGAGCTATTGTTGCTTTCTAGGCCCTCACAATCTGACAATCCAGATATACTGTCACCATTTTTTTCAGATTCTGATTCATCTAAATCACTTGTAATATTAACAAAGACTTTTATCAAACGTCGATTTACTGGTATTAAGTGCCATTAGTCTGTCATATTCGCCATCATAAATCTTTGGTAGAAATCAAAGATCATTGAAATTTTAACTTCTTATTTGCAAGTTTTTAGAGAAATAAGACAACCACTTACACTAGCATCCACAACACCCTTGATAGCAACAATTTTCTCCTCCTCAGATTCAGATGTATACGACTCTAAGTCTTAAAGGGCTTTTTTTCCTTTCTTCACTTTTTGTATAACTTGTTCACTGCTATCTGGTTGGCATGCTCTTCGTCTAACTCTATTTTGTTCTCAAAGAAAATTTCTCCAATTCCTGTTCATAATTCAATGCCAAACAATATTTGATCTGGATAACCTACTATGAAATTCTGACATGTCTTCTTGAAATGCATGGAATTACTTGATTAATTTTATATTGCAGTCTTGCAGATATCAACTAATGTTATTTAGGTAACTTTTTTTTTCTACTAAGCTACATCTTGCAAGATACACCAATTAATTTTGAGTATATATAGATTCTTTACGTACTTGTTTGGCAACGATTTTGAGGTTTGAAAAATGGAGGAGTAAGTTCAACACTTCCTCAGATGTTTCACTCGAAGGATGTTGAGGAAATGAATTATGCAAGGAAGAATCATCTGAAAAAGTACCATCCAGAGTACAAAGCGGGCCATGTGTTTGATGAAATCCAGGTTGAGTGTCAACCAATGCTAGTTCATTTTCTGGGGCCGCTTCAATACTTTTATTTCCCATTTCAACAGTGTAATTCTCAATTTCTAGACACTGAGGCTTGGTGTAGCAGTATTGATCTTCGTTATGTTTTTCCTCCCCCTCGACATCCAACATTGGATTTAAGGAGGAAAAATCAATAATGTTATCTAGCCGCAGTTACAAAGGGAGTTTTTGAGGAGCATTTATTTTTCTTCGAGGCAACTATATTATTTATCTTTTTGAACATCTCAACTTAGGATTTCTCAGTTTCAGGAATGATAATTTATGAAGCCTTCCTATATATTTTTTTATTTGGGCTCCTATTCTTTTGCTCTTTTGAGGGAACACCTTGGGATTTTTTCTTTGAATCTGTCCTCGGTTTGTGGCTCGAGTCTCTATTCTGAGCAGGAATCATGATACGTGCATCATAAGCTTCCAATCTCTTAAAAATATCTCCTGCACCAGGAGGTTCCACTAACTTATATGCTGGCATAAGAAAATCCGTGTAGAGCTTCCATAGATGACTCCGGATGAAGCTCAAAGGAATGACTGCCTTATGAAATTCATTAGACCATACCCGTTCTTCCCATTCACTTAACTTGGCAAATGTCTTCTCTATAGTAACTTTGTAAATCTTGTATCACCTCGAAATTTCTACACAATACAACAAAAGTTAGTATGAATTAGGGAAAAATTACATTAGAGAATCATATAACTTACTTGTGATTTTCCATTTAAGAGGCAGTCTTAAGAGATTATCCGTTGATATTTCCTTGTCATTTTCCTAACAACCAGAAATAAAGAAGAATTTATGCTTCCATATTTTGTCTGCCTTGAGGAGATTGTCATGATCTTCGATGAATTTTTGAAGGTCACGTAGTAGAAATGAAGAACAAGGTTGTTGGAAAGTTTAGTTTAGAAAATTAATTTATCTATGAGTAAAGATATCTTGGCAAGTCTTGACGCCAAAATGCTAGACAGTAGGGTAAACCATAAGTTGGGACTTCCTTGGCTCATGTAGAGATCAATTATTTCGAAGTAGTCTACCACAACTGGGTCCAACGGAAACTGAATACGCTAGTTTAGAATCTTTGGGTAGACTGCTAGTTCATTCTCACCACATGAAAGTGGGGTCTCTCCCACCGAGTGTAATCGGAGGGTAACGTT
Source organism: Limnanthes douglasii subsp. nivea (assembly GCA_036936605.1). Lineage (NCBI taxonomy): Eukaryota > Viridiplantae > Streptophyta > Magnoliopsida > Brassicales > Limnanthaceae > Limnanthes > Limnanthes douglasii. Next base: position 305,539,922 of record JAUPFV010000001.1, read on the forward strand.
GTCATAAATCCCCCACTACCTCTTGAGAATCTCAGCCTCAGATTAATTGAAATACTAATATTTCACATTGTTAAGTGCAATAAGATATTCATGGAGAACATCTTTGAGGTTAACATTTAGATAGGCAGCGATGTCCTCGGGAAGGTTGACAGTCTCATTAGTTTTGTTTTTCTTCTTCTTTGGAGATTTTTTTTGCAGCATCGCTCTCAGAATCAGAAGGATGAGTACTGCCTAGGTTTTGGATATCTGAGTTAGTTTCTGTCCTGGATTCTGATTCAGTGACCTCCTTAGATATGCCATCTCAAAGTTGGTGAGGAGCAGCAGTAGTAATACGTTGTTCATAATTATGAGAGGATGGCTTCGATGTTGTGTGTGCAGTTTGTGAGTTACTGGATGTGTTCGAGGCTGTTTGTTGGGTGTTTTTTGAAGGGATCCCTTGTGACTTTTTGTTTGTCAGAAATATTCCCTTCGAGGGAGGAGGTTGTGTGGTAGCTTCGGTGGTGGAATTTGGTGAAGTATTAAGCTCTTCAAAGTATCCATTGGCAATAAATCGAATTTTCCAATAAGGTACTTTTCTGCTTGCTCGAAAGATAAGTTTTTGTGAGAAGACACTTAATTATTTTTCTAAAGAGGCACTTTTTTGTTTGTTTGAGGTAATTGGTTTTGATTGGTGCGAGATAGTTTTTATGAACAAGATTTGGGGGTTAGATTAGGAGATATTTTTGAGGAACCTTTGAGGGTAACAAAAGGTGATGAATTTCTGGTAGGAGGCCATAATCTGTAGGTAAATGTTTGATTTTCTTGGGTTTATAATCGACAACACCGACAACTTCTTTTTCAGCGGCTCTTTGTGCGATGGTAAGCCAATCCCAACAATTGACTAATCTGAACATAAACAAAACAAGCATAGATCGGAAGGAGATCAGATACGATCTGTAAAGGCTGAATACGGCGGAGACGGTAGATGAGCAAATAACTCATAACACTTTCTTTCTCTATCTCTAAAATTTAATGATGATATGTAAAGTGAGTAATGAAGTTATGTTTATAGGGAAAGTTATGAAGATGGGTCTCGGCTTTTTGGAGAGGAAGTTGAAAGGTTGACATGCGTCTATTTGATACGATTTGAATTGATAGATAATATGAGCCTAGTTTGAAGTACGTAGACATGTGTAATAGGTCAGAATGAAATGGTACATATATTAAGAAGCTTCAGTTACTTTCTACTTCATTCTAGAAAGCTTTGTTATTATACTCTTTGAGAATTAAGAGATTCTGTTAATTAGGAATGTTTTTCTCGTGGAGGAATGATGTACGACTTGAAAGGGTACATGATTTTCCAAGGAGAGACAATACATATGACGTGGTTCACAATCTACAAATAGAGTGTTAGACTGATTATGAGGAGGAGTTTAGATATTTTTTATAACATGAAGATAAAAATGGGCCTATAAACAATATTTTTTAGTCATTCCTCAAGATTTTTCGCAAGCACTAAGGGGATTACTGATAAGGATCTAAATAATTGAGGAATAAAAATAATTATTAAAAATGTTCTTAATAAAGTATTTAGTAGTTAAGAGAGAGATGTGGTGTAAATTGTAAATATAAGGGACTATATATGTAATTTGTAGTAAATATTTTATATAAAGTAGTAGAGTGGGGCGACGTATCCATGCCATTAACTAATTTTATTACTTGTAACCACCTCACATATCAATGCTAATACTTGATTATGTAATTTATGAATTCCCGTGTAATATTTGTTATCGTTTTCATTTGTCTTCCCACCAATTTTGAATTCCGCAAAGTTAGATTTCCCGCCAATTTAAGATTTCCCGCCCATGTTGGATTCCTCTTTATAAAATATCTTTATAACGTTATATTAATTTATCCACCAAATTTTCTAAAGTATAAAAAAAACTTGAAGTATCTTAAATATAGAAAGGAACCATTGACGAAGACTAACACTTGCTTCAAATCGTCAAGTGTGTTCAAAGAACAATGTCCGATAAGACCACCAATGGTTTTTTATGCACTGGCATGTAAGACGTACTATAACTACGGACGTCTAAGAGCTCCATATCCAACTCTGCGCAGTCGTGCAAAAGTTTATGCCAGGTATAATCCTTTAAAATCTGAATCAATGTGTCAGGTGTTCGCCTTGTCATACGAATTAAGGAAAAAGGCCATTGACATGTGATAATTGAAATTTATTGATTTCATTACAAGATATATAATAGCTTATTTGGATGAGAGGTTTGCTCATAGAACGAATGCGATTGCTAATTGCTCACCTGTTGATTTAAATTTAGAATATGATTTTGACTAATAAGTTTTACTGTATTATATATTGTTATTGTTAATCTTATCTTGTTTTAAGGTTTTTTTATTTTATTATGTTTGTAAGTTTAACGTTATCTTCAGTTATAATTAATCTATGGTTGCTTTATCGTATTAAAAATAAATTACAATTTTCACAAACGGTGCGAGATATGTAACTACTTTCGCACAAACACACGATCGTAGGCTAAACTTTTGGCATTAAAATACATGTAATGATAAAAAAATCCATACCAAATACGTTGTACAAGGGAGCACTAAAAGACCTAAAATGATAAAAAAATCCATGCATCCAGCAGTCGAGTAAACCCGCAGATACCACTAATCAGCGGCGGATCTACGTTGGGGCCCGGAGGGGCGTAGGCCCCCCTTACCTAAAATATATGTTTTATAATTTTTTTAAGGTAATAATTATTTAAATAATATTAAAATAAAAAATTATTGCCCCTTTACCTAATATATATATGTATATATTGTAATTTGTTTTAAGGGAATAATTATTTAAATAATATTAAAGTAAAAATTCTACGCCCCCTTACCTAAAATATATATTTTATAATTTTTTTAAGGTAATAATTATTTAAATTATATTAAAGTAAAAATTTAAGAAAATAATTATTTTTTATGAAGTTTTTAAATTTAAAGTCCGAAATAATGGTAGAAAAATTTTAATTTAAAAATTAGTATGTTGACTATTTTTAAGAAACTTTTTAAATTAAAAGTCTCAAATAAAGGTGGAAAATTTAATTTACAAAATCTTGAATATTTTAAAAGAAAATTTTAAGTTGATTTTGCCATAATTTGTTTTGATTTTATATTCGTTTAATCTTTCTAATTAGTTACGTTTTATCTCTTACTTTGATTTAGATAAAGATAATGAGTTGCTTCTTATGAACGAGTCAATATTTAAATCAAAGAAATTAAAAAAAGGGAAAAGAAAGATCTGAAGGAGTTTCATCAATTTATTTATTTTTTCAACGTTTTTAAGGTATGAATATTTTTTTTGTTTTCTTTTGAAATTTTATTATTATTTTGATCTTAAAACACTTGATAAACAATATTTTTTTATAATCTGATTTGTGGTCACTTAGTAAAGTGAAAATACATTTACTTAGTTTTAGATAACAGACTTTTATTTACTCAAATCATATTTCTTTTAATTATTTTCTGAAGTATATTTTAAATAATCATTTTCATTTTATTTGTTTATATTTTTTAAAATAATTTTTAATTACTAATATATTAAGATTCGTTTTTATAAAATACTTGATTTTTTTAGGACAATATATATGAAAATATTTGTTAGTTTTTTTAATAAATTATATATTTATATTATAAATTATGTTTAATACAATTTTAATTTTATATATGTATTTAAATTTATTTTTTATATAAAAAATTGAATGTATTTCCATCCATTTTTTTGAAAAATATATTTTATACACATTTTATTTTCATGTATCTTTTGAAATATCTTGTATGTAACAAGAATTTTGATATATTTGATGTACCTCTTAAGAACTCACCCTATCTTTTTATATATTAAATGATTTTGTTATATTTTATTTTTTAAAATATCTTTTAAAAATAATATATTAATATTTTCATCTATGTGTTAAAAATATCTTTAATATAAAAAAAATTATATATTTTTTATAACAAATTTTATTTACTTTTATGTAAATTTTAAAATATCTTTTTAAGATATTAAATTTGGGTTGGTTATATTTTATTTTATTTTATATATCTTTTAAAAATAATATATTAAGATACATTAAGATTTATTGTTAATCATATATTTATAATGGAGCGTTATTTTGCTAAAAACAAAAGAATAGTGTTGGTTCTTCAAGTAGCTCGAGTAATAATAATATGATTCATCCTAATCTCATTGCCTCTATATCAAGACCTAATGATGATAGTGTAAAATTTCATTTGAATGAATATATAGTGAGTGATCCGGGACTACGCCAACTTATTGAAAATTTTGATAGTAACGTTAGAGATAAAATTCGACGAGAATTTTAGCCCCCCTTACTTCAATTCCTAGATCCGCCACTACCACTAATGTCGTACATAAACCTCTAATAATAGTTTACGAATTGTAGGTAATCGAGCGAATTTCTTTTGCCAGTATTGTTGGCACATATAGTAGCTCCTAAACGTAAAGTATATACGCTAGGGTAGCATGATCATACAGGGAATCGAAAACCCTATTATCATCGAAAAATATAATCGGTTTAAGAACTAATAACTAGGTAAAAAACAAATATGTTCGAATAAATACATAAATCATAAAGTTTAAACTATACATGCATCATGTAAGCATAGAATAAACCACCAATCCAATCAACAAACCATGTAATGAAACAAATGTATAACACCATGGAATTCACATAAACTATATGAAATAATATTAAATTTTTTCATAATATATGCATTTCCGTGTTGGTCTGTCGCATGAATGTTTGCAATAGACTATCATCATCGTCGCACGACATGCACAAAATCATTGGTCCTGATCACGCGTGCCGTGCGCCAAACACAAAACCCTTTAACTACGAGGCCAAATACCCTAACTACCTAATCATGCATCATTAAACACAAAAAATACATGCTAAGCATATATCTTCAATTCTCAAACAATAATAACCTACCAAATCAACAAAACAACAACTTAAATATAAGGAAAATCCAATTTTTAAAAACGAAAAGTTCAAATCTAAATACCTACCAAACTAATAAAAAATCAAAGAAAACTATATAATTAAGATTGTATGATATACTTTAACGTTTTTGTTAGAACTTATTAGAAAATAAGATGTTTGAAATTTGGGTTTCTTATAAGAAAAAAAATAACCGTGTGAGATCCAACAAATACAGTGTAAAATAAGCATACCTTTTATTATTGGGAGACTTACTTAATGGGTCTAAAATTTGTCACTATTTACCCAAGCATACCCTAACAGATCCATTTTACAAATAGATCCAACTCATTTAAAAAAAAAACTCAATTATCTATAAAAACAAAACAATTACATCCCCAAATTAAAATATTTAACTCCAATTTCAAAATCAATTCTTTCTCCTCAAACTTTCTTTGTCATATTATCAAATTCATTAAGGATAAAATTGTATTTAAAATTTAAGTTTGGACTAATAGGTAAATAAAATCATATTTTGGTAGATATTCGTAAAATCTATTTGAGGCTGAACTTATTAGTAAATTGGATATGTTTTTGTACCCAATTGGTATAAATCCCTGTATTATTATTTTATTAAAATATAGCGGAAGTCTACTTTTATTTTAGTTTAAAAACTAGTATAATAGTTCCATAAAAGTCTAAATAAAAAAGAAAAGAAAATTCCGACATTGATACGACTGAGAGTGAATAAATCATCGTAAAATTGTGACATGTACGAGTTATAATAAATCGGCTGATTTGATACAAATTTGTTTGTAGGGATCGATATGAAATTTGTTTCATAGTTTGAGCCTTTCAGGTGGTACACTCAAGAATCTCATCAACGACTGCGAAAATGGGAGATTTGACTTTTCTGACACCGTTAGCTCAGCTTATCAACTTCATCGACTAACTTTCTCTAGAATTGAGTATTCGGTAGATGGCAGATCACAAAGAACCACCGTGCATGCCGGCGGAGTTTTCCATAGCCGGAGAAACACACTGCCTGTTTCCACCGAACACCGCCAGTGCCGGAGACATCCGGATTCCCCTCCACAACTTATCCGCCGTCAGAGAGAGAATGGATACGCTGCAAAGTTTCCTGTTGGAATCGATAAGCAGCAATGCTCTCATCTCTGATAATCAGATGAATATGGTCTCATCGGAGATCACCTCCGCCATCCACCAAATTTTCCTCAACGGCGCGGCTATTCTTTCCGGTTCACAACAACCGCCGCTTCCCACCCCCGTCATCCAACAACCATCCGACGTCGCTGCCGCAGCAAATGATTCTGACCGTCTACAATCAGAAAACAGAAGTTCGCCGGTTAAACACGGCGGCGACGGGTACGAAGAAGATTCGAACTGCGATATTGTGGAGATGGACGCGGTGGAGATCTTGGCAGAGCACGTCCATTTCTGTGAGATCTGCGGGAAAGGATTCAGGAGAGACGCGAATCTCCGTATGCACATGCGAGCTCACGGGAACCAGTACAAGACTCTAGCGGCACTCTCGAAACCCCATAACTGCGAGGTTCCCGATAGTCTCCGTCGCAAGACGCGGTTCTCGTGTCCGTTCGAGGGATGCAGTCGTAACAGGAAGAATAAGCGGTTTCGGCCTCTCAAATCGGTAATATGCGTGAAGAATCACTTCAAACGGAGCCACTGTCCGAAGATGTACTCATGCCAGCGCTGCCAAAAGAAACGGTTCTCGGTGGTGGCGGATCTAAAGAGCCACCTCAAGCACTGCGGCGAGGAGACCCGGTGGCGTTGTTCTTGTGGGAATAGTTTCTCTAGGAAGGACAAGCTGTTTGGTCACATGGCATTGTTTGAGGGACACATGCCTGCCATTTCGGGGGAAGATCCAATGTCTATTGAGGAAGAAAACAAGGATGAAGGAGATGAGAAGGAAGAAGAAGAAGACTTCGGGCCTGGTGCTCCAGATGATGAGTTTTTCGATGGTCTGCTAGATGGTTTGAATTCAATCGACAGCTATTGTTTTCAGGACGTTCTTTGGTCTCCCTCAGGAACTACTGGAGTCAATGAATTCGGCGATGATGCGCAGTAACCAGGTACAAGCTTCTCATTTTTGCAGGATGTTGCTGATGTTGTTTCCCTGTTTAGTAGGGACTTGTTTATTTTATCTTTTTTGTAACGAAGGATTGATCTTCTAGTTGTATATTATTAATTTTGGTACAAATTTTTCCTTTGGCTATAAGAAGGTGTAGTACTTCAAATGGAGAAATCGATTTAAGTGGAGGCAGAATGTGTACTTAGAGTTAGGTAATACACCAACCAGATAACCCAATGAAACTATCACACTTTGGTCTAAATTATATGGCTAAGATAATGTAGATACTATCAGTTGCAAGCTTGGGTTGGAGAATTTGGTTTATGTTTCTTTGTAACTTGAAAAAGTAAAATTTAAAGAATCAAAGTTTGAACTACCAAAGGAAATAAATGTAAGACTTTGATATTAGTCACTTCTATGCGAAAACTAGGGGCGCACGGTCATTATCCAAATAGTAATTCGGGTTGGTGTGGCTGCAAGCATCTTCAGACTATTGCTATTAAGAGGTTTTGTCAAGTGTCTGTTAGCTATTTCTCTTGCTGTTCTCTCATCTCTGATAAGAGAGAGTCTTTCGGATGATGAGAGGCGATGGTAGGGTAATTTATTAATTGCTGGACTCCAGGCATCCAATCTTTTGAATTTGTGGTGTGTCACACGACTATCTTTGTATCTTCTAAAAATTTGAGGATTTAACCCAGTAAGAGAGTGGGAGACCTGACTAGAATTGGCGTAAGTCTTTTTTTCTTTAATCGTGAAGTACTCACGTAGTTTCTTTGAGTTGGAGCTCAGCTTAAGCATCTGACTGTTGGAGCTCAGCTTAAGAAAACTAATTAGCTCGAGCGGGGATTGAAGTGTTTATATTTAAATCGAGTCCGCTTGAGGAAACTGGAGTAGCTTGAGCTTGGCTTCAAGCTGTAGTATTGCCCTTGAGCTATTTCTTCTCAAGCTGGGGTTTAGGCTCGAATTTAGGCCCAATTCACCTATATGGAAGTGAAATGCAATGATACTAAAAAAAGAAACAAAATCGAATTTTGCGGCAACTGATTGCAGTTTTATGTGGACACAAAGTACTGTGGTTAGAAGGTGCAAGATTATCTCCAGTTTTGTTAGGTGATTGGTATAAGGAGCTGTGATAATAATAGGGTTTTTTCGCAACAAGACACCAAATTAGCGGTTTCCGTTCCATGAAACAAACATAAAGTTGGCTGCCCTATTGCCAAGTTTGCTGCTAGTTTCAGCTCTTTTAGATGTAGAGTTTTCCTGGATATCCAGGCTCCTTTATAGTAGATGTCGTCATGAGCTAAGCCCTGTGCATAACTCGGAAATCTATCTTTTTGATTGTTTTGACCTTATCTCATGCTAAACTGGAGCTTGGGCTCAATATATTGACATACAGACGTGATTTTAATTTCTTTTACTCAATCTGTTTGCTAACTCTGTAAGTTTGAGCGGAAGCAACATGAATTGAGGGCCCTGTTAACGTATGCCTTAAAGAATCCATTATGTTGTTAGTAAGTTATTTTAATCTCACATCTGCAAAATTACTAGCTCCCCCTGCAGCCATTTCTTAGTTAAAAAAAAGCCATGCCATCTGCATAACCTGAATTGTATCTATCAACATGATCGAGATAGAGCTTATTTCATACTGGCGTATGGACTATTTAGATGTAGGCTTTTTATGGCTTATTTAAAGAAAGTTTATTATTGTTTTACAGGATGATATATCCATTCTGATGAAAGGCTGAGAAGCAAATTAATAGTTTGGGGGCATGGAGTTAGGAATCGGAGTCGAAAGCTGTAGATTTGTTTTCAACAGTAGTTAGCGAGGTATTGTGATGTATATTTCTTTTTGTAGTCTTTTGTGTTGCTTAAGCTACTATTTATATCCTACAATTTTTGTTCATGTATAATAGAGGTTGAACTAGTTATTAGCATACATACGTCGTGGAAGTTTCCATCATTTGGTACATTATTTAACAAATATCATGGACAGCTGAAGAGGCAAATGACAACATGCTATTATAAATCATTGTTGCCTTTGTTGAAAGTTGGCTTAATAAAGAACAAATAATAAGAGTGTATTATTATCGAAAACGTGGACCAATAGATTGAAGAAATGGGGGATCAGCCTGAGTTGGAGTGGTTGAGCGGAGGAACAAGGAAAGAAACGATGTGATTGACTACTTCTTTGGGTTTCTCACCTGTCACTATATGTCCTGCCTTTTCTATTATCACCAGTTCTGCATTTTCACCAACATGCCTGCATTTAAATTCAACTCATGGTTCGTTCGTTCGTTCACAAAAATATGTCTAGATTTCTTTTAAAAAGACATTGATTGTTACCTTTTCAACCTGTGAGCTAATTCCAACGGGAATATCTTATCATTCTCTCCCCATATCATCCGTGTTGGCTGCAATCACATATTAACTGTTGATATTCTATAATATTATAAATAAATTTACTTCTTTTATTTTTTAATTTGTTTGAATATAGTAGGAGTATGGGAAACAATATTATTAAGCCAATGTACATGAGCGCATTATTTTTTGAGATAATGCGCATTTTCCACCAAAACTGTTTTTTTTTAAATATAAACTCTTTTCCGTTAGGTTCGAACCAGCACTACATGTGGGCCACATGACGAAACTAGGCTGACTGGCAGCCTATGCCCGCCACATTTCAGAATATTAGAGAACAATTTTTTTAATTAAAAAAATTATATTATTATATTTTATTTTTCGAAATTTATAAACAAAAATTTAGTTTATATGACTTCGGACTTTTTATTATTATTAAAAAGGAACCATTTGAAATAATAATAATTTTTTAATTTTGAAAAGCCTATACATTTTATGGTTGGTGAAAGATGTGTCGAAAGAAAAAAGTATTGGTAAATATTGGTAATAAGTGATTTGTTTTAAATTTATCATCAATTTTATTTTGCATATTTGATTTTTTTAAAAATTCGCATCTTATTTTTGGTACATTCCAAAAAAATCTCTTATTAGTAAACAATGTGGATTCTGAAACAAGTATGGGTGAAGTTTACTCTTCACATCCTCTTTATCTTGAACCCATGTAGAGCTGTCAAAAAAATCCGAAAAATCTGATATTCGATCGAAATACGGATAATATTCGTATAAAAAAATAGCGGATATGGATATAGTCATATACATATTCGAAATATCTAATATCCGAAATTTTATAAATAAATATATATAATCTTTTATTTTAAACATGTTTTTTTAGCTATCCTACATTATAAAAAGCAAAACAAATTACTAACAAAATTGGGCGTAAATATGAAGGATTGTTTAAAAAGAGAGAGTATATTATCCACAGTGGTGGCTTTTCTTAACAAGTATATTTTTTTAGCCCTACGACTCCTATATACATCTAAAATGTGGAAAAAAATTGATACAAAACTTTCTATAAAAGACATGGAGGCTATAAAATGATTATATTTTTGTTGCCCACATCTAAAATAAGAATATGAATTTCTACTAATTTACCTATAAAAGTAGCTCAACCAATACTGCAATTAGTTAAAAAAATTAGTAGAAATTCAGATATTCGGATTCAGATATTATCCGTATCCGGATAATATCAGTTGGATATGGATTCAGATATTATTTTTAAGAAAATATCGGATTCAGATAATGATTTTGGATTTCGGAGATAGGCAGATTTGTATCCGAAATATCCGTTTGACAACCCTAAATCCATGAATGGTCGAAATAAACGTCGCCAAATAACAGCCGAATAAACATTGCTAGAAATTCAATACGTTTGTTTAAAACCTAGCTCTGATAACATGTTAGAATAGATGTGTAGGTGTGAAACTTGTATTACAAACTAACAAAAATTGTCATATTTGAACCCAAAAATCCATACGGATTTGTTTTTATACCCTCGTAAAAAGCTCTCCACAATACCGTCTGAATTTTTTAATTTTTGATCGATGTCGTAGCCATAGCGATATGGCCCAAATATGCTACTAAATTTCTACAGAAAAATTTGGTCCGACATAGTCTTATAGAACTCAATGTTAACGTTTTTAAAAACATAAATTTAAATTTAAGAACCTGAGTAATCTTGGGAATATCAGACAATTTTCGGTTGTTGTGCATTGTCTCTATGAGTTCTCTCCTTTCCTCCAAGTGTTCTGTGCACATCACCTGCAATTATTCGTACTGTGTATATAATAAATTTATTTTAAAAAAGCATGTATCTTTGCAACACATAGAGTATATATAAAGAGTTGAGATCTTGCTATGTTTTGTTATACTGTTATGTCTAGTCATAATATTCAATCGAAATAAATAGTAAGACTCAGACAACAGAAGAGATTATTATTGTCAAATATTATAATCTAACTATTAATAATATCTTAGAAAGTCATAATCTAGTGATAAAATATAAATAATGAACTTAGAATTATTTACTCACACGAATAAAGTCTCTAGCATACCAACCAGGAATCCAAGCCGGTGGCTTATATAAAGCCAGCTGAAATAGCTCATTCATCTTAGCCGGAGTTTGAGGAAACATGATGCTAACCGCCTCCTCCGCATTTTTCAACTTTAGCCCATTCTCCTCGGTATCTTTCTCCTCCCAGCTAACCCCGGCAGATACTAGCACCACCTTCTCAATTTTTTCTTTAAATTGGGCTGCCATACTATACGCAACCAGACCTCCATAACTAAACCCTACCAAATCCATCGTTCCAACCCCATACCCATCCATCAGGCTCATAACACATTGTGCCTGAAAGGCCTCAGTCCGTTCGGGTTTCGTCGTATACGAGTCGCCAAAAAAAACAAGATCGGGGACGTAAACGTTAAACTGGGAAGTCAGCCCCGGGACTATATTGGCCCATTGCCAAGTTGCGTTTGGGCCTATTCCGTGGATAAAGACGACTGTGGATTTGGTTTCGTCACGGGCTTTTGGGATCCAGCAGTGCATGATTGTGCCATCGCCTAGATCAACGGTCGACGAGCTGAGACCGGAACGGGAGAAGCGAAAATTGAAGAATCTGTTGAGCAATAAAGTTAGACTACAGAATGTAGACATTGAATATGAAGAGAGAAAGAGATAAGACAACTCTATTGGGTTAAGTTGGTTGCTTGAATTATGAATAAAAGACCATGTATTCATAACGCAGCACCCAATTGAAGAATAAGACAGGCTAGCAAATGTATATGATTAAGACGTGCACTATTATAAATACAAATTTAATGTGTCATTAGGTGTCACATACATACCCAAAACTAATTATTTACCTTTGGGAAAACGTGTTTAAGTCGCAATTTATGTTTCAATGTCATTTATTTATACATTTCTTTTTAAAATTTATATCTTTCACAATTTTAGCTCAAACGAATATTAGAAAATATTATCGACTTTTTTAAAAATAAAACTAGATTCCTAAACAATATATTTTTTTGAATTTTATTGAAAGTTTTAATTTGTGATTGCTAAATGTTAATTGCGAGCCAAATGTAATTTATTTTTTTGTTGCATAAATACAAATCGTGAATTAAAAGTAATTTTTTTTTGTATGAATGCGAGTCGCAAAATTAAGGGTAACTTTTTTATGTTACCTAGAGACGAGTCAGGAAACAACATGTTATTTGTGATTCACGCTAATCTTAATTAGAATATTTGTAAATCGCATTGCATTTATAAATTTGTAATTCGCATTTCGTTTTTCATATATACCTTTACAATTCATTTTTTATAAATAAATTCACGATTCGTGTTTTGGTCGTCTTCTTCGGGCAACAACTATTTTTTGTTCGTCCAAAATTAACCATCGATTAAAAAAACTTAACAACTCGAACTAAAATATAGTATACACATAAATCTATAACCTATTCCACACCATCGTATTAAAATATTATTCTGAAATCAACCATTAATTTAAAAAACCTAAAAAATAAAATAAAAAACAAAAAACTACGGATATACAAAAATTAAAAAAATCAACAATTAAAGAAGAAAAAAAATCATAAAAAGTACATAAATTATAAAAAGAAAGGAAGAAGAGAGAAAAATAAAAAAAATCATATGTTGAAGAAAAAAGGAATAAAAACAACGAAAAATAGACAAAAAAATCATGAATAATGATATTTGAAGTATTTAAAGAATACTTGGTATTAAGTGTGTCAGGTGTAGGCTAGAAGTAACTCGTCAGGAGAGGTAATATCGTATGACTGCATGTATATAGTTGGATATGCGAAAGACATATATAAACAAGAAATATTAAAATTTTCTCGGTGAAGCTTGCGTCATAACTTAATCGCAGAGACGTATGCTGGTTCGTAAAGGTTAAGATAAGCTGACAAGACTGGTGACCATTGAGTCGAATGAGATATATGATGAGCCGAAAGAAAGATGATTGAAAGCGGTACAAAGAGAGTTGGACCGTAGCATCGCTGTTGGATCGAAGTGGAGTTTTATGTTTATTAGGTCTCCTATATTTACCGGGTCTCCTATTTTGGTCTTAGATTCTCTATATTAATTAGATCTTATATATTAAATATGATTTTTTTATTTATGAGGTTTCATATATGAAGGGATTATGATTTATTTCAATCGTTGATTAATAAATTTTAATATGCATCGTCATTAAGGGTTTATCTGAATCTTTTACTAGAAGAAAATTTGAAATTATAAAAGTGTGGTGAGACGAGATCGAGTTTCGTGAGCAACGTATTTCATGAGTTAGTGAAAGATCTCTAGGCCTTTTGTAAGTAAGGTGAGAGATAAAATTGGATGTGAATCACGTTATATTTTGTTTTAAAGGGTAACTGAGTCATTTGTTTTTAAGAGTTTTTCTGCAATATATTTGTTTATAAAAGAGTGTACGTTTCATGTGGATGTATGATTTTATTACAATCTGAACTGCGTTAAATCTATCATGTGTGTTTGGTTTTATTACACTTTCTTTTATATGTTGTTCGTCTTGAGTATCGTAATTGTTTTTCCAAATATTTGTTAATCAGACGGTAGTTTCCCCCACAACTGATGCAGTGAGCATGCAACAACTTTAAAAGAAGTAGATCGTTCATTGGTATGTAGTTGGAGAAGTAGATCTTTCCGGGAAACCGAGAGACATAAAAGATGAGTTCCATGAAGGTCAGTCTAAAAAGATTCAACGGATCTAATGATTTCAATAAATAGAGAATCAAGATTAAGGTTAACCTAATACAAAAGAGATTGGGTGTTGTTATTGAAGATAAATCTACATAATTTGATGTCGTGATACTACCTTAAGCTCGTAGTTCTCTCATATTAAGCTTGTGAGATGAAGTGATACGAGAGGTATCTGAAGAGCCTACGATACTTATGTAATCAGTTGGAGGTGATTTTCATGAAGAAGTCCTTGGCTAACATATTGTAGATGAATAAAAAACTTTATACACTGATGAGTAATAATCACCTAATATTTTTAAAACTTAATGAAATATGATAAATGAAGATCAATAATGAAAAACTACAATGAACTTGTAGAACAAAGTGATGCAAACTTGTATTAATTTCGTATGTTGGATTACAATTGCTCTATATTTTTATTAATACTATTCATTTTAGCTTTTCACTCGTTTTAAAAATGAGACTCGCAATTTTTTATATAGTAGTCTTGATTTGGAGGAATCTTAGGTTGCTACCTTCTTATTGGTGCAACCTTTTTTGGCCCTCCAAGCGTTTTATCAGAAAGAGATATGTCCTTTGAGGTAGTTTGGCCGTACAATGTAAGATGCTTTATCTGTACGTTATCAAAAACAATTTATGTATACTTAGAAACATTGGAGGAGATAAGAGTTACTGGTAGATAAAACAAAGGTTAAGTGCCAAAAACTTATTGTTATAAGTGTTGTGAATGCATACCTTTGGCAGGTTCAGAGAGAAGGCTCGATAGCCAAACCCAACTGTTGGTTAAGTCTCGTTACACCTGTCGCGCACGTGTGCACGACTAGACCCTTGGATTGTTGATCATGCACTTATGCGCGACCAGGTTTGCCAGGTTCTTACTATCTATCCAGTACCATTATGTTCGCACCAACGTGTGCGACCAAGTATCTGGACTGTTGGTCAACTCTTGACTATCTAGTAAGGTTTTGTTTATTTGGTTAAGATTGTTCTGGTTGCGTGAGTGTGTGAGTACAGGCTCTAAGGCCCCTGGTCACGTGTATATGTGAGACTAGGGAATATATGCTTGACCATACCGTGTTTTTCAGCCAAGCGCGTCAGGACTTGGCTTATTGTCCAAGTCCTTTTTGGTCGTGTGAACTCCCCTCACCATGTTTATTGATATCGAGCTAATGAAGTGTTCCTAATTGTGACCTTATCTCCCCTCCGAGCTTGTACTTCTTCATGGCTTCCAAGGTAACCTCTGTTTTTATGCTCAATAATTTCTTATTATTACTTTAAGTATTTTTGCCACGTGTCACTCGAATTGGAGCTCCATGTATTTATAAATGGTTCACATATCTTATCTTTTTTATTATTATATATAGAATATCATACTAAAAATTTGATTTCTCTCTCTAGAGCCCCCCCCTTTCCCAAAGGCTTCATCTTTGCAGGCGTTTGAAAGGGTAACCGATTTTTTGAGCTGTGTGTTAGGAGTGAATGATCTTTCATGTCGGATTTCCAAGACAAGATTATTTTAAAGTTCGAAGAATAACTTATATGAAAACTTACTCAACCTCCTTAACGCCTTGATTTGGACCCTGTGTCCATGATCTCCAATCTCGATCTCGTGGATCTGCCCATCTCCAATGGATCTCTTAGTCAGCATTTGGATGAATATAATATATAGATCCTTGAAGGTTATGACCTATGCCAAGCGCTCAAGTCTAGCACAAAATATAGGATGGCTTGCGCTGAGCAACAAGTGGATGAGCTCGAGTACCAAGTTATAAGGTCGCGTAAATCTCCACTAGAAGAGGCTCTTCTACTATCTCCTATGGTTCCCTTAGTGGTTTTTTCAGGTGAGTAACTTACAAGAATTTCGAGGAGATTCGATATGTCCCACGCGCTTGAGTCTAGTAAAGGAAAAAAGAAAGCTCCCGCTAGACAATAAGTAGATGATTTGGAGGCTCAAGTTATCAATGCACGCAAGGCCCAACTAAAGGGTAACTCCTCATGTATTACCCTTCCAAAAGAATCATCTCATGGTAGTCACAAGGGCTGTGAGAATCATTTTTGGTGAGAGCATGAGCATGTCTTACGAGGGTGGATTGTTGTTGAAGTTGTGTTTATGCTTGTGTTTGCAAGCTTATTTTTTTGTATGTCGTCTGAATTTTGGGGGTGCATTATAGCCCTCTTTTGTTGTAGTGTGGGTATAGTTGCCCCTTGATTTTATTTTATATCAAACTATGTCAATCAATTTATTGTTGTGTAATAATATGTTTAGCAACATGTCGTATGTTTGCTCAATGTTCAAAGCTCATTATGCCTTATTTATTAGTTTGTTAGCCTCCCGATGTTTATATACTCCCTTTACTTCCTAAAAAGAGTGTGGGTTTTTTCGAATTGCTCATAATTTTGAGCAGCTTACAGTTTAGATGATTGGTCACCTGAGTTTCATTTCCTCTTTTGTGTAAGCTTGTATATGCTCTACTGATTTTACAATTTATGTATCATGCAAGTTATCTATCTAGCTTACACCATGCTATTTCCAAGATAGGAGATCGGTACGCAAACTTGTGTAAAAGTGTGGCTTCGGATGTGCTTTGAATGCAGCGATCTTTCATAGATAAATAATTTTTCATATTAAACAAACATAGTTAGACAATAATATTTAAACATAGTACAAACGCAGATGCTTTATTTATTATGGTTTTTGAACCTTTTTTTTTCATTCATATCTTCCAACCAATGCCCTTGGTCGGTGGCATTCGATCCCCCTATAATATTCTTCCCACATGGGAGCCAACTTTCATACCTCGAGTTCTTGTGTATGCTAAAAGACATGCCTCAACACAAGTTCTCCAACCTTGATGGGTTGAAATTTTAGCTTTGTATTATAACATCTCTCAATCTTTTGATTCATAAAACATTCCTTTACATATGCCTCGCATAAGCGGTCTTCCAGTAAGTCTAAATCAACTAGTCGCTTTAGTTTAGCGGTGATTCGATTCCCGATTTCTATCGATAGTACAACCTCTGCTCCATAGGTGAGTTGCAATAATGTCTCACCCGTTGGGCCTCAAGACTTCATTCGGTATGTCGAGACTATATTTGGTAATTGTTCTAGACAATTTTCTTTTTCCTTTCCCACATGTTTTTAGACTATCCATGATCGTTCGATTAGTAAACTCTACTTGCTTGTTCATCTGCGAGTGGTAGAGCACAGAGAAATGACGTTGTATTGGATATTCAAGGAACAATTATTTTATTTATTTATTGTTGAATTGTAGTCTGTTATCGTAGATGAGGATTCTGGAGATATCAAAGAGGCATACTATGTGCTTTTACATGAACTTCATGATTTCTTCCCCCTTGTCCGGTTTAGAGCTTCGAATTCAATCCATTTAGTGAAGTAGTCGATGAAAATGATTATGAACATGGTGTTACCCGGTCCAGGTGGTAAGATTCCTACTAAGTATAGCCTTCAATGATCGAACATACATACCTCGAGTATCAACGTGAACTTAACCCCCGGATGGTGCTAAAATTAGACCATCGTTGGCAGTTTTTGCATTTGTTTACCAAGATTTTGGCGTTATCGCGTATGTTAGGCCAGTAGTAACCCAACACCAAAGCTTTATGAGCTAGAGTTTGATCCCCCAAGTGCCCACCATATGGAACCATATGGATTTATTTGAGGCAATACTTGGCCTCTTTTGGTGTCAAGAATTTTAGTAAATGTTGGAGGTATCCATTTTCGAACAGTTTTTTATCCACTATTGATGAGTAAAAGAATGAAAAAGGAGGAATCTTGGATCTTGTGTATGATGTGAATAGAGTAGTAAATATAGAGAGAGAAAGTAGAAAGAGAAAGTATTAAAGAATGTCCACCTACCCAATGATAAAGGGGCTCCCTTATATAGTGGGAGAAGTGGTCCCCACTTATTTCCTAAGTGGTTCTTTTATTGTTACACATTAGTCCCTTACATTTAACATTTTTAGTACATTGTCCTCTAACCAATAAATACACTAATGGGAGAATTACATTTATTCCACTTTACAATTAATAGTTTTGGTGATGGACCCGACGGTTTATTTCCTTATCAGTAGCCCCCTAGTCTTCAAGAGCTTCGGGAATGAAGACTCATGAGTAAGAAAGGAAAGCCTCTATCGAATAATTGCCATGGAACTATGCCTTCAAGGGCTTGCGGAATTAATTGCCTCGGAACTAGGCCTTCAAGAGCTTCACGACTAATTGCCTCGGGACTAGGCCTTCAAGAGGTTCAGGAATTAATTGCCTCGGAACTAGGCCTGATCTATTCAAAAGACCGCTCCCGACCCGTTCTTGTGCCTTAACACCTTGAAGAGGATTAATTGTGTCTCCATCGGTCCAACCTTGGGTGACGAAATCATTGGGCCCTGGTTGATAGATCCATCTTGGGCCTAATCGGGTTGTCCAGCCCATCCGCGAAATTATCCGTTTTTGTTTTCGGCATCAGTGGACACGTGGAGCTCGCTTGAGAAACACGCGAGTTCTGATTCCGGCATACGCCTATGAGGCTAGCCTGATGATTACCTATTTCTTGTGTAGCGGGTTTCGACTTACACGTGTCAATCCCTCATTCGAAGCTTGTCCGACACCTCCCTAGGAGACTCTTCGACTTCCCGCGGCTCTTTTCCTTTGGACTTCCCCATGCAGAAAACGGTTAAGTCACAAGGCTGCCTATAAATATCTCTTCCTTTCTCATAACTTGCTTCCTCAGAGAAATCCTAGTGAGAGAGAGTCCCCCTTAGCAATCCTAGAGAGAGAATCCATAGTGTTTATGAAAAAGATAAACCCGAAGCATAATCAGAAACCTAAGGAGAAACCAAAACCCGTGTTTGGATTTATCGACTTGACTAGCATTAGCGACCAAACTGAAGGGTACCGAGCCGCAGGATTGATTTGGGATTCCAGTAAAAAACCCTTCACACCCGTTCCTCTTCCTCACGATCCTGTCCAACCAACGCCCGTGCCTGCAGAATCGTTCATTGCGCCAGAACCAATTGTCGCTCCAAACCCCGAAGCGATTCTCATTCCTTCTAGTAGTTCTTCCCCGAACCCTTCTGTCAATCTATCTGACTGCACGAAGCCCATACCGGTAAACCCAACTGGTGAGTTAGTCTCTCATCTTTTTCCCGAACGAACCGACAAACCCAACTTTTCTTACGATGGGTGAATTTAGCGCATCATCTTCGCCAGTGGCGGCACCTCTCCTGAACTGGTGCAGTTAACCGACTCTAATTGTCGGGGTTCAAACGCGTATTAATACTGCTGCTACCCCTTTGGGCGTTGCTCGAAAGGACGCCGACCATCAAAAGTTAGAAATAGAACATGCACAAAAGTTGCAGGAAGGTGGATCAAAATATAAACGCATCAGTACCAGTTCTAGCTTTGTGAACCCTGCCTCCATTAAAGCCGAAAGAGTGGCTCGTTCCCGAATCCCGGAGGAAGCTGATCCTAAAGGTACCGAGGGTACACAGATTGCCGCTGTTAATGAGCCAGAGGCGACCAACTTGGCGGATTCAGGAGATGGTCCCGCAGAGGGAAACAAAGCTGAAATGGATATTGTCGCCGCAGGCGAAGGGGCTGCTGCTGTTCCACCTGAAGAGCCTCTTCCTGTTGAGATAGAGGCTGTGATAACAACCACCTATCACCGATCTCTGTGTAGGGATAATGTCATCGCCTTATACGAGAGCAAGTACATATATTACACTGCTAAAGAGCAGCCCGAGCTTCTGATCCGATGGGGAATACCGGAGTGCGTAAGGGTACGATTTCCTGTTTCCGGGGAAACGCCACTGCATGTCAAAACTCGGGAGATAGTTATCTTCACCGAGCTCTTCAATTGGGGTCTCATATTTCCTCTGGATCTTGAGATCGCGAAATATTTTGAGGTTCTAGGTATCTGCCCCTCCTAGCTGACCCCCAACGTGTGGTACACGCTTATGTCCTGTATCATGGATTCTCGGTTGCCAGGCCGTGTTACGCCCATGGAGGAGTACGTTGCTATGTCCGGGCTTTCCAAATCTCCAAAAATACCTTTCGTCTACTCCTCTTTGGGGAACACTTGGAAGATCGTGAACGACTTTCTTGAGGGCGACAAGTCGTGGAAGCATCGGTTCGTATTTATCAGTGGCTGTTGGGAAAATGGTCGGCCCTATACCAAAGAGAACCCGAGGCGGTTGTTGCGTACGTGGGTTCCTGATGTTATATATATATATATATATATATTAACCGATCCTTTGTTTTAGTTTGCAAGGAGTATATCCAGGGGCTAAAGAATGACTATTTTGAAATTTCCAAAATAACCTTTCAAGTTTTGAAGGACTACGCCCGGAGGAATTGGGGTCGGGCATTCCATCGGTGCTTTAAGAACACCAATCTCATAATGAGCAATCTTTGGCGTTGCTCTAACGAACCCCTCACCCTGGAAGAGTTGCACCAACCGCGTAGTTTGGTGGATATCGTTGACAAAACCGACGCTCCCAACACACGTCTATTCCTCCCGAACCGGAACAAGACACCCAACAAGCGCTCAAAATCTGATGAAGGTGGTGAGCAGGAAAATAAAGAAGAGGTTGAGGCTGATGTTGCTGGAAAAAAGTCAGTAGTTGCTGCCGAGGCTGAGAAGATCAACTGCCCCGAGGAGGTGAATAAGAAACGAAAGAAATCCGCGGCCGATGGAAACGAAGCCAAAAGGTCAAATCTATTGAAGAAAAAAACAGAGGTTAAGCCCGGGGTTGCTGACAATGTTCCGACGCTTGTAGAAAATGCGACTATTCTAGCGCTTTTCGAGCAATACGAGGAAGGTGTTAAGGGTGGAGATCTTGTTGATTCCGTGGCCGTATCGGCAGAGAATGCCACAGTCATGGTGATTCCTGATGAAGACGAGGTCGGGGAGCTCTCGCCAGGGAAGAAAAAGGTCGGCACTTCTGAAGCAAAAAGAGTCAATGAAGCCTCGTCAAGTGGCACAAAACTGCATGTACTGTCGGAACCTGGGAGCCTGCACTCCTATGCCTTTCGAGATAACGACGTGCTGTTCTTGTCATTGTACAACATGATTGTACCGCTGGCTATGAAGGAGAAGCGGGCGGGGGAGCTGAACCAAAAATTGTCGGATGCTAGGGAACAAATAGCAGAGTTGGAAAACGCTCTTAAATGGAGAGACAAATGAAGAACGCTTCTGGAGGAGAGGGATAAAAAGGCGGAGGAGAAAGGGTCAAAAGCTGAAACGGACCTGGATTCTCTTGAAGGAAAGAACGCCTCCCTGAGCACTTCTCTTTCGCAATTAAAAAAAGATCGTGATGATCAAGCCCGACAGTTGGTGGCGTCGAGGTTGCAGAACCGTTTTTTCCGTCATTTTGTGGCAGAGAAAAAAAAAAGAGATTGGTAACCTCTGAACTGCAAACGACCTTTTTACTGTTAAGTGCAAAAAATGGATCGAGAAAGAGGCAGCCGACGCCAAAGCTACTTATGTTCTAAGCCTGCACAACTGATTCCCCAACCTTTCACTTGGCGCAATGTGGCTGGATGTTCCCAAGGGAGATCGCCCAACCGTAGTAATCTGCGAGGATGAAGATCAAGATGAATCGGATGCCTCAGAGACCGATCCTGATGATGAAGAAGTTTAAATTTGTTTCCCTTTTTGATGAACTTTTTATCCGACTTCCCGAGCTTTGATGTTTTTGAGTTTTTTTTTGTAATAGCTCTTTTTTGTAACCAGTGGGAAAAATGAACCTTTTATTTATTTTGTAATTGCTTTGCCCCTGGACAGCTTTTATGATGTTCTTCGTGTTGTGTCGGGAAAACTCGTAGCTCAGTTTTAAAAAATCCGCTTAGGTTCAGTCAATCAAAAGTTCAATTGAAAATTTCCCTTTAGGGTCGGGAAAAATCGTGGATCAGTTAAAAACTGAAAAACCAGTTAAGGTTCTGTAGATGAATTGTGCAATTGAAAATTTCCCTTTAAGGTCGGGAAAAATCGTGGATCCGTTAAAAACTGAAAAACCAGTTAAGGTTCTGTAGATCAATTGTGCAATTGAAAATTTCCCTTTAGGGTTGGGACGAATCGTGGATCAGTTAAAAACTGAAAAACCAGTTAAGGTCCTATAGATCAATTGTTCAATTGAAAATTTCTTTTTAGGGTCAAGAAAAATCTTGGATCAGTTAAAAAATGAAAAACCAGTTAAGGTTTTGTAGATCAATTGTTCAATTGAAAATTTCCCTTTATGGTCGGGAAAAATCGTGGATCAGTTAAAAACTGAAAAACCAGTTAAGGTTTTGTATATCAATTGTTCAATTGAAAGATTGTGTACTACCTAACGTCAAAGGTCGCGCCTACCAGCTCGTCAGCTGATGGACTTTACCCTAACGCTATCTCCGAAATTTTTAAAGGCAAAAAAGATAGATTAAAAAGATTGGTTGCCATGAACGCCTCATTAAAACCTCATCGAGCCACCAAGGTAAGAAATAGTGCATCCCCGACCAAAAGTTTTTACATAAGTCAAAATAATTACAAGAAAATTAAAAAAGCTAATCCAAATAAGTCTTCAGATGTTCAATATTCTAGGGGAGCCTTAGCAGGCGCTCGTGCTTGTCTTGTAGTCTATACGTCCCGCTCTTGATTTTTTCCATTACGTGGTATGGGCCAACCCAATTTGGAGCGAGTTTACCGAGGCTCTTATCCTTAGTATGCAGAAAAAATCTTCTCAAAACTTTGTCTCCGACTTTGAACTCTCGTCGGCGCACTTTTGACGCATACTCGCTCCTCAGTAAGGTATGGTAATGTAGTGAATTCAACCGGGCTCGACTCCGTTTTTCTTCTATTAAATCAAGATCCAATCGCCGGTCATCCCCATTCCTGTTTTCGTCATAGCTTCCGACCCTGAAAGATGGGAAGATTGATTCGGCAGGGGTTACCGCATCCATTCCATAAACTAAGGTGTATGGTGATTCTTGAGTCGCCGTTCCGGGATTGGTGCGGTAGGTAGTCTGGCCACTTTCCGGCTTTTCCTTCCAAGTTTTTCTTGAGTCCGTCTATGATAGTCCAGTTTGTGACCTTAACTTGTACGTTCACCTGTGGATGGAATGGAGCTGAAAAACATTGCCTAAGCCTATGGGTCGAACAAAAAGATTTCATCTCGCTGCTATCAAACTGTGGTCCATTGTCCATCGTGAGTCTTTGGGGGACCCCATACCTACAACAGATGTTTGACCAAATGAATCTAATGATATCTTTAGTCTTTGTTGACAATGGCTCCGTCTCTACCCATTTGGAGAAATAATCCACTGCAACTACAACCATTTGCCTTGCGCCGAATGCCATTGGTAAATGACCTACCAGGTCGCGTCCCCATCGGTCAAAAGGGAGACCTTCCAATATTGATTCCAACGAAGCAGTGGGCATATGAATTGCATTTGCGAACCTTTGACAAGTGTCACACGTTTTTACTATGTCAATCGCGTCGGTGGTTATTGTCGCCCCATAAAAACCTGCAAGGAAAACTCTCCTTATCAACGCTTTGTAACCGCAATGAGCGGCCCCTTCACCACATGTAGCTCATACATAATTATATGTGTTTCGTTCGTCCCCAAACATATCAACAAAGGCCTGCTAAAGGATTTCTTATACAACACATCTCCCAAGAGAACATACCCCCGTGCTTTGTTTCACACTATTCTAGCCGATGCACTGTTTTCCGGTAGCGATCCTTCTGCCAAAAAACTTATAATGTCGCTCCTCCAGTCCGACAAGGCTACTGAAGATATCTGGCAGGTGATCTCTGGTCGATTGCTAAGTTCTGTCCTTTTGATGATCGAAGGGTTTTCTTGAGTTATTACCCAATGGTAGTTGCATGGGCAGGATGCTGATGCAAGGGAGTCCACAATTGCATTGTCGGCCCTGAGGACGTGTTCATATGTTACTTTGGTAAACGATGCAGCTAACACACGTAACACAGCTAGGTGCTGAACCTGATGCTCTTTCCTTGCTTCTGATGTTCCCAAGGCTTGGTTTATCAGTAACTGAGAATCACCAATGAGACGTATGTGTCTGGCTCCACACACTTGTGCTAGCCTCAAACCAGCTAAAGCAGCTTCGTACTCGGCCTCATTGTTGGACGTGGCGAAACCAAAACGAATCACTTGGTGCATCATTATGCCCGCAGGGGTGGTTATCTGTACGCCCGCTCTACATCCGCGGATGTTCGACCGTCCATCAATTCTGACTATCCATTCGTCTTGCTTATCATGCTTGGGCGATTCCACTTCTTCTGGTCGGTTGGAATGAAATTCGACCAAAAAATCAGCCAAGGCCTGACCTTTAATGGCCGTTCTTGGTTCGAAATCGATATAAAAGTCACCAAATTCGACCGACCATTTGGACATTCGTCTGGACATGTCTGGGCGCTGCAACACATATTTAAGTGGAAATGACGTTCGTACGACAATCGAGTGAGCCTGGAAGTATGGTCGCCTTTTTCGTGCCGCGGTTACTAAGGCCAATGCCATTTTTTCTAGCTTCAGGTATCTTGTCTCCGTGTCTAACAAGATTTTGCTCACAAAATATACCGCTTTAGGGATCGCTCCTGACTCACTGACCAAAGCCGCACTCACTGCATAATCAGAAACCGTCACATATAGAAAAAGAGTTTCCTTTTTAAGAGGCTTTGTTAAAAGATTCGGGGATGTCAAATAATTTTTGATTCCTAAGAAAGCTTCATCACAAGATGGTGTCCAAATGAAAGATTTAGCATTTCTCAGAGCCTGAAAAAATGGAGCACACTTGTCAGATAAGCAAGATATAAAATGATCAGAGCTGCTAGCCGCCCAGTTAATATCTGGACCTCCTTGATACTCCTTGGAGCGACCATGCTTGCTAGAGCCTGCAGCTGAATTGGGTCTGCTTCGATACCTCTCTCGCTGACTAGGAAGCCAAAATATTTCTTGACTGCACACCAAAAGAACATTTCTCTGGGTTCAAGTTAAGGTTTATATCCCTTACGTTGTCAAACGTTTCTCTTAAATCAGCGAGATGGTCATCATCGGTCTCGCTTTTCACAAGCATGTCATCGATGTAGACTTCCATGTTTCTCTCGATCTGTTTTTCGATTGCCTTGTTCACCAGCTTCTGATAGGTCGCTCCTGCGTTTTTTTAACCCGAATGGCATAACCTTGTAACAATATACCCCTCGCCTAGTGATGAACATCTTGCTTTCTTGGCCGGTCGGGGTTCAATTTAACCTGGTTATATCCCACATACGCGTTCATAGAAGAGAGTAGTTTGTTTCCCGACGTTGAATCAACCAATTGGTCAATTCTTGGTATCAAGAATGGATCTTTGGGGCATTCTCGGTTTAGGTCAGTGATATCTGCACACATCCTCCACTTTCCATTTTTATTTTTGACCAAAACGGGATTAGATGTCCATAGTGGGTACCTCGACTCTTTGATATGACCGATGCTAAGCATTCTTTCAACTTCTCGTATAATGATTTCTGCTTGTTTTTTAGGAGAGCGCCCGACGTTTCTGTGAGATTGGTCGGACGTTTCGGTTAACAGTCAAATTGTGAATTATTAGGTCTTTTGGGACTCCGGTGACGTCCTCCGAACACCAAGTGAATAAATGTAATCTCTCTTGTAACAATAAAATTAATTTCTCTCTAAAATCCGACGACAAATTGGTTCTGATCCTATGAATTTTTCCTTCGGTAAACTGACATTTCTCGCAATCTTCATCGGTAGTCAATAGGCTAGGAGCTTCCCGAGGACCGTCCACAGGCAACGACCCCAGTGGAAGTCCCCTTAACTGCTAGTCTCGTACTTGATCTATTTCTTGATCGCCCTTTGTTGCTAACCCTGTGCGGTAGCATTCCCGGGCCGCTTTCTGGCTGCTTTTCACAACCTCTACATTGTTACCGACCACGTATTTCAAACATTGATGAACCATAGATGTCACCGCATGCATCCGCGATAACCATGATCTTCTAAAAATCGCGTTATGCGAGCCTGGATCATCTACTACTACAAACAGAACAGTGACCTAATTCTTGAATGGCCCGCGACCGAGCTGCACAATGCCCTCGAACTCTCCTACAAATACTGCTACTGAACCTGTGAATCCCACAATAGTTCGATCCGACCTCGTAATCACCCGGGGTCTCTTGAACTGGGCAAAAGTGGATGCGAAGATTATATTCGTCGAGCTCCCAGTGTCTACGAGTATGTGGGGAACTTCTTCTCCAACGATGGCTGCTCCAATTACGACTTCGTCTTTATGGGGACCGGCTATGTCCCTCATGTCGTCGTCATAGAAATACAAGATCAGTGATGGGTTTCCTCGCAAATTAGGAGACGTCCGAGCCTCCAACTGAGTCGCCAGATTCACGATATGTCGTTTCCAGGAAGAATGGGGGATCCCTGCCATAGAGTCACCTCTAAAGATTGTCAAGGATTCAAAGAATTAATATAGGCTGCTTACCTTTTTCCGACTTTCCATAACTTCTTCCTCTATGACCCCGATGATATTACGACTAACATCAGGATCGAGATACTCGATAGATACATCAAAAAGCTCCGTTACCTCTGTAATTGCCATTGTTGTCTCTGGTTTTTGTACCGCCACTATTTCTTTCGAAGCCGCTCTTTGTTGTGCCCTCTTCTTTACATACTCAAGTAATTTCCCATTTTTTATCAGCATCTATATTTCCTTTTTGAGAGAAATGCAATCCTTAGTATCGTGTCCCATATTCTCATGGTATCTACAATACCGATTATTCCTACTTTCCCGGGGGGTCGGGATAGGAAACTGTCTCCGGTAATTTCCGCTCTTTTTGGCCTTTTCATAGATGATAAATACGCATTCAGTTAAGTCGGTAAAGTAGGCAGGTCAGATCCACTTGTTGGAAATGGGTCGCGTGACCACCTGATTGTTCTGTTTAGTCCTCTGAGCTTGAGGTGTCGGAGTCTTGGCCTGGGTGGATTGAGCTGCTGGGGGTAGTGTGCTAATTGGTTGAGCCTACATGACATAGCAAGACTGAGTGCCCTGCTTTGTAACAACTGAAGCCTGCGCGCTCTGCTGGATTTGCGCTGCTAGCTCGGACGTCTCGGTCTCCTCAATCAATATCTGTTTTTCCACATGAGCTAAGAGGGTGGAAAAGGTGAAAGCCTGCTTTTTGGTGACCGCTTGCTTCATCGGTCCCGGGAGCAGTCCTAAACGGTATCCTGTCAAAGCTACATTTTCCTCGCAGTGGTCAAGATCCGTCTTTGCATCGATAAAATGTCTGGTATAATCCCTGAGACTTTCTCCAAACTTTTGTTTACATTTGAGAATCATGTCTCCATTAGCTCGGAAGCTCTTGCTTCCCACGAATTGCGGCTGGAACATCATCTAAAACATCCGGAAGTTTTTAATGCAACCCTGTGGTAGCCGGTTGTACCACTTGGATGCCCGATCCTTGAAGGTTATTGGAAAAGCTCGACACAAAATCTTGTCATCGTTATCGAAGCTTAACATGAAGTTCTTGAAAGCCTCCAGATGGTTATCCGGATCCTTTTTGCCATCGTACTTTTATAGTTTGGATATGTCAAAACTCTTCGGGAGATGTCTTGACAGTATCTCGTCTGACAATGGCGATGCTCTCTAATTAAGACCAAAACCGAAAGTGCCACCACCGAGTCCCTCGGTGGAGATTCCATATAAGCCTTTGTTGCTCGGGTTGATGAACTGGCTGCTAACCTTGTACCCATGCATTTGGCTAACTGATGGTTTCCACTGAACTTGAGGCAGAACTACCCGCTCCTCTCTACGTGCTGTCAATGTTTCTTCTTTTTCGTTAGAATTTGGCGTTCTTTTTTCGGTGTTGTCTTTCTTGAGCTTTGGTGAGTCATAATACCTCGCCTTATGGCGTCAGGATTTTCTCTTTCTTGTGAGTTTATTTCGTCTAATCCTGCGTCGGTATTCTCTACCCGAGGAATCGTCTGAAGAGGAATTAGTGGAACTGTCACAATTTTCCTTCGAATATCGCTTTGTCCTTCCTTATAATTCCTGATCCGGCTTAGATTCCCAATGACCGTGACCACGAGAGGCGTTGTTATGATCCCCATCCGAGCAGTCTTCCTTGTCGTTGTCGACCATGGGCTCTTTACTTTTCCCTTCACAGGTCCTTTTTTCATTTAGGGATCTCTCCTTCTCAGCGTTTAGCTTCGCAATATCCTCCATTAACTGTCTTCTTGTCATGATAAGAGTCGACCACTTATCCCGACCCCTCGTGTAGTGATCATGGTCGGGAATTTTTTCACCCTCGGATAACGACCCAGCTCTGGCTGTAGCTCTCCCGACCCTTTCCCCAGTCATCTTATCGTTCACAATTGAATTAAAATCGTGATTTTGAGGGAAAAATGCCCTTCAGGTATTACGTGTTCCCACAGACGGCGCCAATGATGAGTAAAAGAATGACAAAAAATGGGGAATCTTTGATATTGTGTATGATGTGACTAGAGTAGTAAATATAGAGAGAAAGTAGAAATAGAAAATAAAGAAAATATTAAAGAATGTCCACTTACCCAGGAATAAAGGGGCTCCCTTATACAGTGGAAGAAGTGGTCCCCACTTATTTTCTAAGTGGTCCTTTTATTGTTACACATTAGTCCCTTACATTTAACATTTTTTAGTACATTGTACTCTAACAAATAATAAATACACTAATGGGACAATTACATTTATTCTACTTTACAATTAATATTTTTGGTGATGAACCCGACGGTTTATTTCCTTATCAACTATTACGAATTGTGCAGCTCGTAGCCTCAGCCTCTAGGCCTCTATTTTATTGGTCGGTTGAACCCCGTTGACCATGTATCTCATAACCTCATTCATCCATGTCAAAAATCTGTTGTGATTGCGTTAACAACTTCTATATATTATTTTATAAGGCTTGACAACTTTTGCCTTTGAAACTGCCCTTTTTATGGTGTTTCTCTCGCACTTCTCAAGGTGATCTGCCATGGTGTAATACTCTCGAATAATTTGACATTGGTAAATGGTTCACTCATCCTTTTTACTTGGTCCAACTACCGCCTCATCTAGTCCTTCCTTGTTTCATACTTCCTAAGTATTTATTCATGACCAATTGGGAGTCACTTTTAAATCGAATATTTCTTGAAGTGAAATTCTTGATTAATTTCATCCCTATTATCATCTCCTCATACTCAGCCTCATTGTTTGAGGCTTTAAACCCAAAGACGATGGCCAACATTACTTCTTTCCCTTCGAAGGTTATGATGTATATGCCTCATCCTCATCCTCTCACGTTCAAGCTCCATCTATATACATCATTCATTCCAAAATGATCTCCCTTTATTGGTGGGTGTTTCTACTACCCCTTCAGACACAAATTCAGCCAATACCTACCCATTTTTCTAACTTTGAGGCACAAACTTGACGTTTAATTCCATTAGTTTAATGGCCCATTTGGCCAAGAGGCCATAAAATTTTGGTGTGTTTGAAGATCGATCTGATGGGTATGGATATGGGCAACGAGATTATATGGTCTTGAAAATATATTCATAAATTTTGAGGGTCTGTTACCAAAGATAACACAAATTGTTTCTGAGGTAAAGTATCAACCCTCAAAAGAGCTTTGCTAACATAATATATAGGATGTTACGCTTTCTCTCTTTCCACTAGTAAGGTGGAGCTTACAGTACGTGCGGACACCCTTAGATATGCAATCAATTTTTTGCCTATCACATAAAAACTAGTAGCTTAGGGGAAGAAATGTAGGCTTTCTGCTCCTTGATGACAACATCACACCCCTCATTCCATTCGAAATTTCCAGTCCCTCTTAAGGTTTTAAATAAGAGGATATACTTATTCGCTGCTCGTGAAATGAACTTGTTAAGTGCAGTCGCTATCCAGTTCAGCTTTTGTACCTCCTTCATAGTTTGGGGTGGGTTTATCCCGTTTAGTATCGTGATCTGGTCTTATCATCATAAATTCCTCCTTTGTACATGACAAACCCGAGGAACTTCCCCGAGGTTAACCCAAAGAAACACATTATAAGGTTTATTTTTATGTTGTGCCACCTCAGTGTGGAGAAGGTCTCTCGATGGTCCTCAAGGTGGGAGTTTTTGTATTCATTTTTACCAATATATCGTCGATATATATTTCTAGATTCCTCCATAATCGCTCTTTGAAAAATAATTTCACCATCCTTTGGTAGTGAATGAGGTATTCTGGTGATCCATATAGTATATTTTGATATAGTTATACTCAGAGTAAGCATCCATGAAATACACCATTTTGTGCCTCACGGTTGCATATACTAGTTGGTATATATGAAGTAATAAGAAATTTTATTTATAGCATGCTCGGTTAATGATAGTTAAATCGCTGCATATTTTCTATTTCCTATTTTAATTTTTTTATTAAAATGGGATAGCCACCCACTCGGGATAAAGGACTTCCCTAATAAGAATGTTGTGATAAGTCGAGATGTGATATTTTATGAAGAAGGAGAAAAGAGTTGGGTCTCATACCAATGAATTATTTTTTCCACAAGATTGAAGAAGATGAGCAAGCACCACAAGTAATCAGAAGAGCTCACAACTCCAATTGCTTCTCCAATTTTAACTACTGATGGATACTTATCACCTTCATTATCAAGTGGTAGTAAAAAAGTTGTGGAATATACAAGAAGCCTTAAAAAATCTTTAAGAGGTAACTGAACCAATATATCACCTTACATTCTTTTATCTTTTTGCTGATTTTGAACCAATGATATTTCAAGAAGCTACACAAGGGAAAAAATGGTAAGACACGATGGACGAAGAAATTAGCATCATCAAGAATTAAAACACATGGGAACTCACATCATTTCCCAAAAGGTATAAGAAAATAGGTGTTAGATGGTTATAAAAAAAAGTAAAATGCTAAAAGGGAGATTGAAAAACAAAAAGCGAGGCTTGTTGCAAAAGGCATAGTTAAAAGGATGAAAATGATTACACTAAGGTTTTAGGGCCTGTTACTCGATTATAAAATATTAGACTAATAATTTCTTTAGCAACTCAAAATAAGTTGAAGATACAACAAACGGGTGTATAGTCAGTTTTTTTAATAATGTTCTTGAAGAATAAATCTACATTAAAAACCATTAAGCTACAAAGTCAAGATTAATGCAGAAAATGTATTGAATATAAAGAAGGCTCTTTACAACCTAAAACAAGCATAAAGAGAATTGAATATTAGAATGGACAAGTATTTCCTAGATAATGAATTCAACAAATGTCCATACAAGCACGCTCTATTTACCAAGATCAAAGATGAAGATTTTGATTGTGTACCTCTACGTGGACAGTGTGATGTTCATTAGAAGCAGTACAAGCATGTTCAATAAATTCAAGGAAGTGGATGAATAAATGAATTCGAGATGACAGACATGAGGCTGATGGGGTACTATCTTAGCACTGAGGTTAAACAAGAATATAATGGAATTTTTATCTCAGAATAAATTAATGAAAATGATATCTTTAAGAAGTTTTAAATGATGAACTGTAAGCCAATAAGCACACTCATGGAGTTCATAGCCAAAATATCAATAAATGAAGAAGGTGAAAGTGTAGATTAAAAATCTTAAAATGTTTGTGGGAATTTTAAACTATTTAACTTGCACGAGGCCCAATATTCCTCATAATGTTAGATTGGTTAGTTACTACATATAATTTCCAACAATAACCTATTTTAAGGTTGCAAAAAGAATTCTTTGCTATCGAAAGGGTACAATTGATTTTGGCTTATGATAATTAGTTTCAAATGGTTACAAGCGTGTTAGGTATAAAGATAATTATTGAAGTGGAGATATAGTTAATCGAATGAGTACTATTAGATTTCTATATTTTATGAGAAATATTGCTTTCACATGGATATCAAACAAACAACCGATGGTCATGTTTTCCCCTTGTAAGGTCGT
Organism: Limnanthes douglasii subsp. nivea; assembly: GCA_036936605.1. Taxonomy (NCBI): domain Eukaryota; kingdom Viridiplantae; phylum Streptophyta; class Magnoliopsida; order Brassicales; family Limnanthaceae; genus Limnanthes; species Limnanthes douglasii. The sequence goes on from JAUPFV010000001.1 coordinate 305,572,167, forward strand.
ATATGCTGATGTTACTATATGTATTAGTCATGCAAGTTAGCTTAGAAATCTACTGAAGGAGATAGACTTAACACAAAAAGGAGTCGACTAAGGTATATGTCGATAATTAGTCAGTTATCGTGCTAGCCAAGAACCTATTATTTTATGATCAAAGTAAATCGATGATTTCTACCACTACATAAAGAAGGGTATTTCAAAAAAGTATGTGCATGTTGAATATGTGATCGAGCTGATGATATTTTTACTAAGCCACTGAAAAGCAAACCTTCAAAAGATTAAAGAGTATTCTAAGGGTCATAAGATAAAGTTTAAGGAAGAGTATTGAATCATAAAATTGATTTAATAATAAGGTCCAATAAATAAAAATAACTTAAGAAGGCCAATGAATAAAGTACACTTGAGAAGTTATGAAGGTTGAGTGTTAAAGTATCTTCATGGTTGAGTGTAAGACAATCTGTTAGGTTGAGTGTAAGATTATAACTGATGGCGGAGTGTACATTTTTGGTGGAGTTTTAGACCATCCGATTCCTTTAAAAAGTGGATTTTTGTCTCCACTATGTTTCCATAAATAGTGGAGCTCACCCACACCTTGAAAAATAAAAAGCTAAGCAAGCAAGAAATTATAAAGAAAAAAATAGATAAAATGAAAAATATATATTTTATTGAGTGATTTGTAAGGTGTTTTTGTAATATTTTCGGCTTTTAACTCAAAAAACTTTGTTTGTTTAACTAATTGTTTAATATTTTTTTACCAACAAAGTGGTATCAGGGCCACAAGCTCAATCCAAAATTTTTGTTTCCAAATCTTCAATACATTGAACGATATGGAAGATAATGTATCATTCATCCAAGTTCTAACCCTCAATAACAAAAAAAAACTACAATTGGAGTATTATTATGACGGATCTCCTCGTAGAACATAATGTGCGAGATACCATATAAAATTCTTCAACAATCCAAAAAGTTGAAGCTACCATTAATCAAGACTAGAAAACAACTTTGAAAGATTCAAGAAAGATATACAAAAAAACTCTATTCCTCATATAGCTTGCATTTGATGATGATGGCTTTGAAAATATATCAAGCACAAATTCTGCAAAACAAGCGTGGTACAAGTTACATATATTTTACAAAGGAATCGAAAAGGTTAAAAAGTACATATTCGAACGTTAAGAGGTGAATTCAAATCCTTACACATAAAAGTATCCGCGTCTATTTCAGAAAATTTCTCAAATAGTAGCAAATGTATCTAATCAATTAAAAAAAATGATAACAGTTATAAGATGTGAGAGTAATACTTAAATTACTCCACTCGTTGGATTTCAAATTTGAGCACGTTATCGTGAAAATTGAAGAAACTAAAGAATTAGAAGAAATGATGATTGTATAATTCCAATGATCGTTACAAGCCTATGAATAAAAGGACAGAAGAAGAAAGAGATCACTCAGTAACTATTCAAAGCAGAATTCAAAGACATGCATGGAATTCAAGGGAATGGTAGAAACCAACATGGTCGAGGCAGAGGTAGCTATCATGGACGAGGTGGTAATCATGTTTATGGACGTGGCTGAAACTACAACAACAATTATTTTAACAATAACTATAAGAAACGATAAAGCTCAACACGAGGACATGGATTAAGAAATACAAACTTGAGGTAAGATAAATTTTAATTTTAATGCTATAAATGTCACAGGTTTGATATTTTAGATTGCCAAGATCCCAACAATATAGTTGATGAGAAGGACAACAACGTAAAGTAAAAAACCGACAAGAAAGATATGTTGTTACTAGCATACAATGACAATAATGAAGGTCAAAATAACACATGGTATCTTGACACCAGTGCAAGCTTGTTCATAGAGCTCAATGAAGAAATGAAGGGAAATGTCTATATGTGATATGCTACCAAAATATTGGTAAAAGGAAAATGTAATACTCTTATTCGTGAAAAAGATGCCAGTCACCAATTTATTTTAAATGTTTATTACATACCTAATATGAAAAACATAATATTGAGTTTGGGATAACTTCTACAAAAGTGGTAGATATTCACATGACAAATTATAGTGTTTTGTGTGAGATAACAAAAGATATTTAATTGCTAAGGTTCAAATGTCAAAGAATAAAACATTTCCTTTGAATATTCAACATGATGTTGCAAAACGTCTTAAGATATTTTATAAATATACTTCGCGGGTATGATATGTTCCATTTAGGCATTTAAAGCGTATAAGTTTAGATTTATTTTCCAAGAAAGAAATGGTGAGAAGAATAATGTGTATCTATCACCATGACCAACTATCCAAAGGATATTTACTTGTGAAGAAATTCTGAAAAAAGCTTCCCAAAAGAGTTAAAATAAAAAACATCTCAAGCTTCTTGATACTGATATGTGTGGTCCAATCAAATCAAGCTCTCTAGGTAAATGTACATATTTCTTTCTATTTATTGATGATTTTTCAAGAAAAACATGGTATATTTCTTGAAACAGAAATCAGAATTGTTTGGAAATTTTAAGAAGTTCAAATTAATTATGGAAAGTAAGAGTGAAAAAAAATTAAAGCCATGAGGTTTGACCGAGGAAGATAATCTATATAAATTTCAATTTTTTTGAGAAAAAAAATGAAATTTATATCCTTTTGAAAGTTCCCATATGCCTTAAAAAATAGAATGACAGAAAGGAAGAATAGAACCATCATCGATATGGAGTGCAACATGCTCAAAAGCAAGAAACTGGCTAAGAAGTTTTGAGCAAAAGGAGTGGCATGTGCGATCTACTTATTAAAAGACATCACAAGTTATATGGATAGGAAGGAAGCCCAAAATTTCCCACCTGATAATATTTAGAAGCGTAGCTCAAGTTCGTATACCAGACGAACAACGATCCAAGTTGGATGATTAAAGAAATAATTTTATCTTTATTGGTTACGAGTCAAGTTCAAAAGGCTACAAGATGTACAATCCAAATAATAAGAAGGTTGTGATAAGTGGAGACATGATATTTGATAAAGAAGGCGAATGCAAGTTTGGGTCACATACAAATGAATTCATTTTTCCTTAAGATTGAAGAAGATGAGAAAACACCACGAGCAATCAGAAGAACTCATAACTTTACTTGCTTAACCAACTTCAACTACTCATGAAGACTCATTACCTTCATCATCAAGTGGTAGTCAAAGTTAAAGAGTTTTGAAATATACAATAAGCCTTAAAGATCTTTAGGAGGTAACCGAACCAATGAATAACCTTAGATTATTTTGCCTTTATTTTATTTTATTTTGAACTGATGATATTTCAAGAAGATGCACACGATAAAAAATGGAGAGGCACGACGAACGAAGAAATTAGAATCATCGAGAAGAATGATACATGGGAACTCACCTCACTTTCCAAAAGGTACAAGACAATATGTGTCAGATGGTTATACAAAAAAAAAAACAAAATGCTAAAGGGGAGACCAAGAAACATAAAACGAGATTTGTTGCAAAAGGATACATTGAAAAGAATGAAAATGACTACGATGAGGTTTTCGCCATCGTTTCTCGATTAGAAACTATTATACTTATAATTTTTTTGATAACTCAAAATAAATGGAAGATACATAAAATGGATGTAAAGTCAACTTTTTTAAAATGATATTCTTTAAGAAGAAATCTACATTCAACAACCATTAAGCTACGAAGTCAAGGTTCATGAAAAAAATGTATTAAAGCTAAAGAAGGCTCTTTACATGCTAAACAAGCACAGAGGATATATAATAGTTGAATAGACAAGTATTTTCGAGTGAATGAATTCAATAAAGTTTCTTACAAACACGCTCAATATACCAAGATCAAAGATGAAGATGTTTTGATTCTGTGCCTCTACACAGATAGTTTGATTTTTGTTGGAAGTAGTTAAAGCACATTCTGATGAGTCCGAATGTTGCTACCTCTCCGGACGGGGACAGTTCGAACTAAGATCACCAGACCGGACAGGGGTGTTCGAACACCTAGCCCATTGGACTGTTCGAACTATGACTAAAGTACTTAAAAACCTAAACACTTCTTGACTAAGCTGCTTGCTCTTCTACTAAAAGCTCATGGGTCTTTGAACATGACCCGAAAGCCCATAAAGCCCAAATACAAGGGTATAAATACCCAACCACCAACATTAAATAGGGGTAATGAAAATTAAATACAACCAGGCTGCTTAATTCTCCCTCTACTCTCTACTTAAACATTAAACACCCACATACCTCCACAAACTCTAAACAAATTACAAATTTACCCTCAGATGGAAATTAACCACACCAAATTGGCGACCATAGTGGGAGCACGAAGGTGCCTGAATCGAGCATTCGAAACCAACAAGAAAAGTCAGTCCGAATGAATCCGGACGCCCCTGAAGTACCACTAGCTTTGCTCGAAGTGGTGGGTGAAAACGATGAGTACACCATCGAGGAGCGCGATAGGTTAAAAGGCGAGATAGAAGCTCTAAGGGCAGAAAAGGCTAAGATGAGCATGAAATAAAAATCAAAAGCATCAGTTGCTCATCATACCGATAACCCTAGAGAGCATGAGCATTCAAAGACTCATGTGAGTACCAAAAAGACTCATGCCAGCTCCAAAAAGTCTCACCGGTCTAAGCCAGTGGAGAGTTCTGACTCAAACTCAGAGTCTGCTGATAGCTCCTCGGATGAGGAGGGAATTGAAGAGTCCTTGTCCTCTAGCTGTGATGAGGGCCGAACTAAAAAGAAGCAAAAGTTGATCAAAAAATACTCAAGAAAAAGGGATAGACGTGGGAAATTGAAGAAGAATATTGGCAAAGGGTCATCTCACAGCCGGAGGCATGTAGACCGGATGCTGATGGATCCTTTTGCCTTCCATGATGAACCAGGTATCTTTGCAACTCCCAACAAGGATACTGTGTTCAGTCGTGGTCGGAATTGGAGACAATCTCCATTATCTTCCAAGATTCTGTCCGGAAACCTCCCTAAGAGGTTTGACAACACTAAAATGGAAAAGTACGATGACAGTACTGATCCAGACAACAATTTGGAGCAATTTAAAAACTTCATGATGAACTTTGATAATGACGACAAGCTACTTTGTAGATCATTTTCCCAATCCTTTACGGGGAGTGCTCTAAAATGGTATAACAGCCTACCACAAGGCTGCATCAGGAATTTTGATACCTTTTGGGTGGCCTTTCGAAGGCAGTTTGTTGGGAGTAAAGAGTTGAAGGGCAACGGGGACACAATAATTCATTGTGCCCAAGAACCAAACGAATCATTGAAAGAATACATAAGTCGTTTTGTAAACACTAAGCATGGGTTGGCTGATTGCTTCGAGCAAGTAGCAATAGCCTCCTTGAGACAGGGCTTAAACCCTGGGAATTTGGCTGATTCGGTGACCAAAAAGAAAGCCATGACTTGGGGAGGATTGCTGAATCAGGTTGGAAAGCAGATTAACGTTGATGAAACAAAGAAAACTAGGGTGCACAGGCAGGTGAGGTCTGCCCCGGTTGCACCAAACCCCAATCAGAATCAGTCCGTGAACAAGGCGAAGGAGACCAGACAGGGGCATAGCAGGGAAAAAGCTCAATCTCAGCCAGCTGCACCTGCTCAGAGTCAACAATCCAGAAATAAGAGAGGGCCTTGGGTTGAACCGGAGTGGTTTGCAGAATTGAAAGAAAGTGTGGCCACCATTTATGATAAAACAAAGGAAGAGGTACACTATAGAAGACCGACCGCACTGTAATCTCCTAGAGAACATCGTAATAACTCTTTCTGCCAGTATCACAATGATACTGGCCATACCACCGATGATTGTATAGCATTGAAACAAGAAGTTCAGAACTTGATTGAAAGGGGAAAGTTGGGGGCATATGTCAAAAGAAGAGGAGGTAATAGGCCTGACAATACTCACCGGGTTGGTCCAAGCAATACTGCTCCGGAGGGAGCTATGGTTATAATCGAAAGGTTTGATGAGGAATCAGAATACTTGGATCCGGATCCAACTCGAAATAGAGTGGGTGCCATTGAAGAATGTTCTAGAATAGTCTCCGTACTCATTAAGTTTTTTGAGTCACTTACGATTTTCGGAGGGGATACTGTGACAGTTCCTACTGCTTCTTCAAGGAAGAGGCACGTTCATACTTTAGCTACCCAGCTGGAAGGAGACATGACCTCCTATCAATCACAAATTCCATTCCCCTTCATTGTTTTTTATGAAGATGACTTAAGAGATATAGCTGGCCCTCATGAAGATGCTGTTGTCATAGGAGCATCCATCGGGGGCAATGACATAAGACGAATTTTGGTGGATACTGGAAGCTCAGCTAATATCCTCTTCTTAAACACTTATAAGAAAATGAAAAATCCAGCTGTAATTCAGCGTTCAGACAGATCAATTGTGGGCTTTACTGGCAGCTCAGCAGATGTGATCTGGGTATTCGAAGAGGAAGTTTTGTTGGGCAAGGGCTCTTTCAAGAAGATGGTCAGGATACTTTTTATTGTGGTAAATTGTCCCACTTGCTATAATGCTATTTTAGGGAGGTCTTGGCTCTCTAGGATGCATGCAGTGGCCTCGACAGTCCACCAATGTTTGAAATATGCTGTTCAAGGACAAGTGGGAGTTGTCCGAAGCAGTCAAAAGGTTGCAAGAGAATGTTATGCTACAGCCCTAGCCTCGCGGACGTTGGGGGCAGTTCGTATCGACGAGCAATAGCAGTTTGAGGGGCTTTCTGGGGGTGAGGGTGAATGAGTCGTAAAGTGTTGTTTGTAATATTTTCTTATTTCAATTTAAATAAAATAATATGGCTAAGTGAATGTGTTTCACATTCTTTCCCGTTACTTGAAAAATTTAAATTTAAAAAATCAAAGTTTAAACCACCAAAAGAAATAAATACAAGTTTTTGATACTACTCTACTCTTAGTAAAGATTAGAAATAAGAGAGACACAATCCCTTCATTTCCAAACAGTAATTTTAGGAATGATTGCAAGTAGGAATAGAAAACGAGATTGGTCATGGTGTGATTCATGCCATCCTATCACGATCACGATATTGTAATAGGAGCTATAAAACACGATGAGACTAATCATCATGGATTCTCGTTCCGTCTCCTGTAAGGTTACCATTCCGTCCTGTCATGGTCACAGTAAGACATGACAATATTCACATATTGTTTCATCACAATAATGGTAAAGTCACGAAAACATGAAAAGATTGATATGTTTTTATTCGTCTCAAACTCAATATAATTTTCATTTTACGTTTTTTTATAACGTGATGGATTTTTAAAATCTGAGTTTGTAATATTTAATCTAAAATTCACATATTTATTTTTTATAACACATAGAGTACAAGTGTTGTTATTGTTTGATAAATAAATTGTTATGAATTTTATACCTTGATTATATAGTGTGTGCATTATAATATTATTATAGTGTTATTATTGTATTTTGATTAGTATGGATTGATTATTATGATTTGATTATAAATACTATAAACATTGTTATATTTTAATAATTATTAGTGATAAAATATCTGTTATAATTTGATTATAGTACAACTTGTTATAGTTTGTTTATTTTATAAGTCGTAAAAAACTTATGATAAGTTGTTACATTATGAGATTAAGGACAAAAAATAAATTTTATTGACTTAAGCCTTTCATAGTTTATACTCTTGCGAGCCATAATTGATACAAATATTCTCAAATTGAACTACCCTATTACAAATTCACTAATAAAGTTCTATTACAAATGTTCTTCATCCAAATTTTCATCTTTTGATTCAACTGATTCTTCATCCTACGTCCTTCAGTAGCTACATCATCAAAATATTGTTTAATACCATTTAGTTCATCGAAGATGTCTTTTGATTCTCTTCAATTTCATATTCCTTGTTTTGCATCATATGACCTATCGCAGACTAATCCTTAACTGCAACACATTCTTCAAGTGCATCGCTAAACAGTCTTATTCGTTTAGTTGTATGTTGCAGCTTGACGATATTAAACGCAAATTCACTTTCCACTTTAGTCATATGTATATAAATAACTTGTTTGGCTAACCTGAAAAGAATAAAAAATTAGTCTTCATTGGACATCTACCAACTTAAGATATCCAAAGGGTTATATTTATCATACATACTTATATCATACATAGTTTAAAAATATATGGTCACTTCATTAACATTTTGATGAGCTCACTTGTCGTTGTTCCACTTAACAATGAATTTTCCATATACCTATTAGGATTTTGTTCTTCTCCCATGTTACTACTAGTACTACTGATCGTTGAATTTAAAGATTTAGTACGCATATTTCTTCCGTATTTCTGAACATATTTATTATACATTTCATACACATAAATGTCCATTTCTCGAAAATATCCTTTGTGATCATATGGTCCGTTAGAAGGTGATATTTCTATAAAATAACTGAAGTAAATCAATAAAATCTGCTCGTTTTCTAAAAGGATAAAAACTACATCCAATATCATAAGCGTGTGGGATGTGATGAAAATAATTTTTAAATTTTGTTTCTAAATTAGTCACCATTTTGCGAAATAAATTCGTATCCCTATTTGTATTTTTATACGTGAGAATATTATTAATATAAAAAGGTCTATATGAATTTTTGGAGTATATAAAAAAAATTAAAGTTGCATCTTTTAACAATCGGAGAAAACGTAACAATTCAAAACAATATTTCCAATTTAAACCAGTAACAAGATAAAACATATTATATCCATTATAAAGCTATGAAATCTATTCGCTAAATGAATAAGCACATGTAAGAAGATCATGTGTAGAGTTATATCTAGTTTTGACATCTAAATTATTTTTTTGACTTTCTTTCTATTAGTCTTAACAATGTTTTTCCAATCATGTCGATATAATCTTTAAGTATTTCACTATTCCTTATTTTGTAACTAATTAAAGTATATAAGATAAAAATACAGTGTGAAACACTTTATGTAAATTTATATTGCAATGAGTTTTAACTCTTTCAATAGTTGCACAATTCGTAGATGCATTATCAAAAGAAATTGATATAATTTTATTTTTAGCTTTAAAATCATTCATACACTCTACAAGACTTTCTTTAATTATAAAAAAATGTGATTACGTATGGAACATAAATATATAATTTTTCTTTGAAGTATGCAATTATGATCAATCCAATGTAAAGTAATATACATAACATCAAATTCATGAAATAATATTATATCACTAGTCTAAGAAATGTTCCATGAAAAAATAGATAATGTATCATTAATGATTTATTTTTGATTGTGTAAAATATTTCATAACACTTAATCTCATAGAGTTATGTGAGATAAGTTTGGCTATTTGAATGATCTTATTAACCATCCAACTCTCATATCCCCAAGAATCGGTAAAACCAAATGGATGTGCATTATCAAGTGTAAATATCATGGTTTCATCCTTATATGTATGTTCATTTAAAACAAATACATTACGGATATTCATATCTATGGTTTGATTCACTTCTTCAAGAATTTTAGAATGATCTATAATCCTGTGTTGCTTTTCTAAATGCCTAATCATACCACTGTTGTCGTTATTTGTTTTTTTCACCCTTATAGGTATATTCATATATTTGTTTTATGTATATTTTTTTATTATTTTCACGTTTCTCACTAAAGTAGTCTCATACCCAAGATATTTTCTTCATGGACTTTGAAAAACTACTGCTACAGATACCACTGGCATGGGAATAATATTTTTTAAAGGTTGGATTTCATAGACCAGTGTCTAAACGATCATGTATATATACATTTTGAATATTAAAATCAAAATAGTTTAGGTTTGAAGGTTCGAAAGGTTGGACATTTTGTCGCTTTGTGTTTGGTTCAATGAAAAAATAAAAATAAAAATATGAAAGAACTATTAAATGAAATAGATCAAACAATAACCCAAATAAAAGAATAGAAATAATATACTAAACACTTATAATCATAAGTTATCCACCACTACCAAAAAACTTAAGTAAATTGAATATGAATTTTTTCAAAGATTACGAAATATTATAGAAGAAGTTGGTTTGAGAGATTATACAACTTGGTCAGAGAGATTAGACAAGTTTGGTTTGAGAGGTTACATTAGTTGTTTTGAGAGTGTTTGGAAGAATAATATTGTTTGAAAGATGATTTGAGAGACGATGAATGAGAAATAAATGAGTTTTTTCTTTATTTATAAAGAATAAAATCCCAAAACAAATAGTTTTCCATGACAAATGAATTTTTCTTTGCCCTAAAATGGCTCATGTTGTCGATAACAATTATTATTTTTTGAAAATTGGCACCAAACAAACGTTCGTTTGGCCTACTAGATATCCTTTGGGGAAATTGGCTAGCAAAAAACTTATCGTTGGCTAGTTGTTGGGAAAAATAGAACAACCACCTGTTTTCTCAACTACTATAATCCTAATTCGCCTATAAATATCGCTATTCTACATTAATTTTTTCAATTTTTTTTTACTCTTAAAATCAACCTTCCACTCTTTAAATCATATTTTTATTATTTAAACAATCCTTCAAATATTCCTTTCAAATCATCATTATAATATATTTATATTCAATGGCTCTGAAAGTTATAAGAAATACCGGAAAATATGCCGACGGAGAATCCAACTGGAGAAGTACAATAGTCGAGACAGAAACACCATAAGAAATTCCAAACATACAAATATATGAAGAATTTGACGATGAGATTTAATATGTGATTCGAATGGTGCTGATGACCACGTTCATGTGGCGAATAAAGGTATGACAAACTCGAGTACGTACATGAACTCTGCCTAGCTTAATAAGGTTGAAGGTATCCAATGTTATTACATTAGGGAGTTCGGTTGGATTGAGTTTTCCAAATATAGTTGTAGAAGGTATACATATATAGTTTAATAATTTTATGCTACTACAAAAAAATGGAAATAAATTTGATCCTCGAATGACTGGAAAAAATTATGGTATGCGATATACATTTTTGTACATATGACCTAGATAAACAATTTAGTTTGCCACAGTCCCATTTAGAAGATGATTTAGTGTTCATAAGTTATCTAAAAACGAACATGCTTATGACATTGAATTGAGCAATAATATTACTAAATAATGGTAGGTCTTAATTGATTACTAACAATGAAAAATTTGGATTTAAGAGTAGACCTCGTAGTAGAAAACTGTTATTAAATTACTATGCAATTATCACAAAATGACTCAAGCACAGAATATATGCGAATGAAAGATTTAAATGAACACATGATTTAACGTGGTTCAAAAATTTTCTATGCCCACGGGCGCCGCCAGAGAAAAGAGTTTCACTATGGTAGAAAAGTTACAGATTTCATACTGTGTTTTGTGTAGTCCTAGTAGTCTTTTTATAGGGAATTAATAGACTTACTAGAAATGGGCCTAATGGACTCATACCACAAGACTAACATGATACGGTCACAAAAATTGTTTATACTGCCGGATACAGTACACTATCAAGGCACAATATCACTATTACAGACACAAAACTGTACTGCCGGACACAGTACACTATCAAGGTACTATTCGACTCATTCACAACAAATCTTCCCCTTGAGGCGAATATCCTTTCTTCACTATCAACAAAGAAGCTTCTCTTCTTCTGACTCACAAAATGCCCCTAAGGAATTCACTCTATACTGCAAACACCAATCCAGTTCAAGCACTCCCTAAACTTTCGAACTTATACTGCCTTGGTCATTATATCTGCTGGATTATCGTGTGTAGACATTTTCATCACATCAATAATTCCCTTTGATATTGTATCACGAATAAAATGATAACTGACATCTATGTGCTTTGTACGCTCATGGTACATCTGGTTCCCTGAAAGGTGTATGGCGCTTTGACTACCACAAAACACTTTTGTAGTAGTCCTATCCAAGCCCAAATCTGCCACCAAACCTTGCAACCATATTGCCTCTTTAACTGCTTCTGTTACCGCCATGTACTCTGCTTCTACTGTAGAAAAAGCTACAGTAGCTTGCAACTGTGCTTTCCAACTGATCGCACTCCCAGCTAGAGTAAGTACATATCCTGTCAGAGATCTTCTTTTATCCATATCACCTACAAAATCAGAATCAACTAAACCAACCAATGATCCTGCAACATCATTCAGCGATTCACAAATATCAGTCTTGTTAAAAGTTAAGCCAACATTCACAGTATTCTTTTGAAGATATTCAATCTCTTCCCGCATAGCACCAATCCATCGACCTGTCTCTAAACTCGCTATAGCTTCTATGTAGCTACTAGGTTCCTGGATCTCAACTTCTTCTGCAACTGACAGAGCATATGCAACTAGATTCGCATACCTTTTTGGAAGTCTAATATCTCTTCTTTCTATGCCCAATGCTATGCTATAAGGTTGTTGTTCTGGTTCAGGCGCATCATCGTCACTATCATCCGATGCTGACGCTTCACCTCCTGATTTTGGATCCACCTCAGAACAACTTGAATTATTGGACCTGTTAGGAACTGATTCTACTTCAAGCTCCACCTGTTTACTCACAACAGATCCTGATTCGATTATTTCTCCTACTTCCTTCTGACTATCTATCGAAGCAAACTCATTAAACGTAATGTCCCTATTGATGAGAAAACCTGGAGACTTTGGAGAGGTACACCATAACCTATATCCTTTCACTCCAGTAGCATATCCTAGAAATATGCACCTCTTTGCCCTCGGCTCAAACTTACCATCTCTCACATGAGTATATGCAGGACAACCGAACACCCTCATATGTTCATAATCAGCCGACGATCCAGACCAGATCGCAAAAGGAGTTTTACAATCAATAGCCGTTGATGGAGACTGATTCACCAAGTAATACACTGTATTGATAACTTCAGCCCAAAAATCTTTTCCCACACCGAAATGCGAGAGCATACTCTGTGCCTTGTCATAAAGCGTTCTGTTCATTCTTTCTACGACTCCATTCTGTTGTGGTGTTCTAGAACAAGTGCGATGGCGTACTATTCCCTCAGCTTCGCAGAATTTGTTGAACCCACGATTGCAATATTCTAACCCATTATCTATCCTAAGAAGTTTGATTTTTCATCCTGTTTGCTACTCAATCATCGTCTTCCAATTGACAAAGGTTGAATATGCCTCATCTTTCATTTTCAGAAAGTAAACCCACACCCTCCTTGAATAATCATCAATCAAACTCATGTAGTATTTGGCTCCGCTCTTGGATAGAATTCTGTTTGGACTCCAAAGATCTGAGTGAATGTAGTCCATTGCCCCTTTAGTCTTTCTTACAGCTGATTTGCTGAATTTGACTCTAGTTTGTTCACCAAACACATAGTGCTCACAAAATCCCAATGATTCTGCTTTATACCCTTTCAACAAATCTCTCTTTCCCAAAACAGCTAATCCTCTGTCACTCATGTGATCAAGACACCAATGCCACAACTTATTTTGATCCTGCCCACTTTGGCTATTACTCCCTGATGATGCTACTGCAACATCGCCCATAACAACACTCCCCTGGAGAATGTAAAGACCCTTCTGCAAACTGCCTTTCATGCATACCATTGAGCCTTTTGTCACTTTGATTCGACCGTCTTCTGCACGGCACTTGTAACCACGAGCGTCTAGAGTCCCAAGAGAAATCAGGTTTCTCTTTAACCCAGGAACATGCTAGCACGTCAAGATTCTAACAACCTCGTTAAACATTCTGATTCTGATGTTACCAATACCACCAACAGTCAACGAATGATTGTTCCATAAATAGACAATTCCCTGCATTGGCTTGTACGTATCAAACCACTGCTTGAACTGACACATGTGATATGTAGCGCCACTATCGAGTACCCAAGATTTTTGCCCAAAGTTTGAACTCACGGACAATACATCTCCTCTACCATTGTTTTCACTATCGTCGAGATCGTTCAAACCTTCAACAATGTTTGCTGTATTTTCCTTTTGATTTCCCTTCTTACCATTCAGTTTCGGACAATCTCTCCAATAATGACCCTGCTCACCGCATTCATAACAATTTGAGTGCTTTACCCTTGACTTGGACCTCCAGTTCTTCCTACTTAAAGAACTTGGTTTGCTTTTAGATCTTCCCCTAGTCATAAGACCTTTCCCTTCAGCTTGGTTGTCTGGCTGCAACTGTCTCATCTCTTTTGATTTCAGTGCCCCTTTGACATCTGTTAGCGATAACTTATCCTTACCATACATAATGGTATGTACGAAGTTTTCATAGAGAGCTGGTAATGATCTCAATACAAACAAATCTTGATCCTCATCCTCAATATTGATATCTATGTTCTCCAAGTCCATTATAATTAATTTGAAATTATCTAAGTGTTCTGTTATGGACATACCTTCTTTCAATCTAAAATCATACAAACGTTTCTTCAAGTATAATCGGTTTACTACTGATTTCTCTGAGTAAAGATCTCCTAGCTTTTTCCATGCGCAGGCAGCAGTCTTCTCACCACTAATCTCGCGAAACACATTGTCTTTCACACTCACTAAAATCCAGTACAAAGCCCTTTCTTGATCTTGTTTCTCCTCTTCTTTCATCTCTTCTGGTAACTTATTCTCCACAGCCTTCCACAGCCCTTGCAGTACCAATGAAGATTTTGGTTTAATCTTCCACAACGCAAAGCTGGATCCTCCATTAAATTTTTCAATCATGTATTTTGTTGCTGTAGACGCCATTGTGAAACCCTAATTGCAAAAGCCCTAATTTCACCACGTGGCTCTGATACCAATTTTGTTATTAAATTACTATGCAATTATCACAAAATGGCTCAAGCACAAAATATATGTGAATGAAAGATTTAAATGAACACAGGATTTAACGTGGTTCGACAATTGTCTACGTCCACGGGCGCCGCCAGAGAAAATAGTTTCACTATGGTAGAAAACGTACAGCTGTCAGATTGTGTTTTGTGTAGCCATAGTAGTCTATTTATAGAGAATTAATAGACTTACTAGAAAATGGGGCTAATTGACTCGTACCAAAAGACTAACATGATACAGTCACAACACTTGTTTGTATTGCCGGACACAGCACTGTCAAGGCACAATATCACTATTACAGACACAAAACTGTACTGCCGGACACAGTACACTATCAAGGCACTATTCGACTCATTTACAACAAAAACATTTGGTAGAAGTTGAAAGATTAGCTTTGAAATTGGTATTAAGAGGTTTCTGTCACCAAATACGATAGTCGAGCCATGACATACTTTTCAAAGCCTAATTGCAAGCCTACTTAGACTATTGCTATTACGAGGTTTCGTCATGTGTCTGTTAGCTGAATCTCTTGCCGTTCTCTAATTAAAGAGAGTTTTTGGATGTTTAAAGGTGATGGTTGGGTAATTTATTGTTTGCTGGACTCGAGGCATCCGATCTGTTGTATTTCTGGTGTGTCACACCACTATCTTTGTGTCTTCTAAAATTTTGATGTCTCAAGAAGAGATTGGGAGACCTGACTCGAATCGGGGTAAGTCTTTTTTTTCCTAATCGTGGAGTACTCGCGTAGTTTCTTCGAGTGTAGGTGCCCTAAGCTTAAACATCTGACTGTTGGAACTCAGCTTAAGAAAACTAGTTAGCTCGAGCACGGATGGATTGAAGTGTTTATGTTTAGATCGAGCTGGTTTGAGGAAACTGGAGTAGCTTGAGTTTGGCTTAAAGCTGTAGTGTTTGTTACCCTTGAGCTATCTCTTCTCAGGCTGGGGCTTAGGACCGAGTGGTGGCTCAGTTCACATACATGAAAGTGAAGTGTAATTACAAAACGAAACAAAAATGAAATTTTGTGGCAACTGATTGCAAGTTTATGTGGACACAAAGAACTGTGGTTAGAAGGTGCAAGCTTTTTCTCTAGTTTCGAAAGTACCAGCTCTTCCAACATCCATTTCTTAGTAAAGAAGAAGCCATGCCATCTGCATAGCCTGAATTGTATCAATCAACATAATCGAGATAGAGCTTATTTCATGACTATTAGATGCAGGATTTTTATGGGTTATCTAAGAATGCTTATTATTGTTTCACAGAATGATATATCCATTCCGATGAAAGGCTGAGAAGCAAATTAATAGTTTGGGGGCATGGACGTTATGAATTAGTCTATGATGTTTGTGATAGAATACAAAAAGGACTGCCTCTTGTTTTATTTGATGATTTTTCGTCGGACCAGTTTCAATGTTCGTGAAGCTCAAGTTCCGACAGCGGGAGAGTGATAGAATACAAAATATTTGTATATATTTAAGTATATCTTATTGCCTAATTAGTACCTACCTAATTATAGCCTAATGACTTTTGTGTATTTATTACCGTTTGTTAAAGAGAAAGACACAGAATTATGTCTTTGAGTTTGAAAGCGTCAAAAATTCTATAGAGTTGTTTTCGGTAGTAGTTAGTAACGTACTGAAGTGTATTTCTATTATCCTACAATTTCTAATTCATGCACATAGGTTGAACTAGTTGTTGTTCGCATACATACGTATAAATAAGATGATAGATCGTGGAAGTTCCATCATTTGATACATTATTTAACAAATATCATGGACAACAGAAGAGACAATCGACAACATGCTGATTAGTGATTATAAATCATTGTTGCCATTGTTGAAAAATGGTTTAATAAAAAACACAAATAATATAAGAATGTATTATTATGGAAAACATCAACGGAATCATTGCAAATAGAAGATCGGTAGATTGAAGAAACGGGAAATCAAGCTGGCATGGAGTGGCTGAGCGGAGGAACAAGGAAAGACACGATGTGGTTGACTACTTCTTTGGGCTTTTCACCTGTTACTATGTGTCCTGCCTTCTCTATTATCACCAGTTCTATATTTTCACCAACATGCCTGCACATAAATTCAACTCAAATTATACCATGGTTCGTTAATTTACGAAAATATGTCTTTTTGAAAGACATTGATTGTTACCTTTTCAACCTGTGAGCTAATTCCAACGGGAATATCTTATCGTTCTCTCCCCATATCATTCGTGTTGGCTGCAATCACATATTAACTGTTGATGTTCTGCTATATTAAAAACAAATATATTATTTTTATTTTTTAATTTGTTTGAATAGAATAGGAGCATAGGATTCGTGTCTTATTAAAATGTTGATGTTGCATGTAAAGGTAGGCTAAAATATCATTAAGTGGCTTAGAATTGAATGTCGATGTTCTTAAATACATAAATTTAAGAACCTGGGTAATCTTGGGAATATCGGACAACTTTCGGTTGTAGTGCATTGTCTCAATTAGTTCTCTCTTTTCCTGTAAGTGTTCTGTCCACATCACCTGCAATATGTGTACTGTGTAGTTATATACTGTGTCCTCAAATACATGTCCTTTCAATTTATGAATAAACAATTATTTTGTATAAAAAAAACTAAAAAACAATAAAAATAATAATAAATAACATTATACATAAAACAAAGTTATTATTCATCGTAATTTACTATGTTTATTATCCTATTATCTTTAACAAAAAATTATTTAGCTTTATTTGTTATAAAATATTCTTACTGTCTATTTAAAGTTTTTTTTTTATCAACTTAAATATTTTATAAAGACTTCTTATTATTTTTACTCAATATTTTAATTAAAAGTTTTTTTTTACATTTTTTCCCTCGATTTGTAATATATTTAATTTATTTTTTCGTGGTTTTCTAGATTTTTTTACCATTTGATTTTTATTAGCAGCTCCGGTCAGTATTTTTGGTTGAAATTGTGCAAATGTGAATGTGCTACTAGCTTTAGGATTGAAAATTGTTTGGAGAAAAAAACTATGTAATTTTAGGTAAGTTTTAATGTGTTTTTGTAATTTTTCGTTTTTGAAGTAAGTTAGTTTCATGTGTCCATGTCTCGTATTTATCTAACAAAAAAAGTATATGCAAAATCATTCATAGACAATAGACATTCTAAAATAATTTTTAAATAAATGCAGGACTAATGATAGATCTGAAATATTTTAAAATATTTTCTAAATAAGTGCGGGACCAATAATAGATGTGTATCATTGTTTACAATATTTTTTTAGGTAAATGCAAAAAAACTGATAGATGTGGATCGGACTAGTAATAAATGCGAGACAGTATAAAATATTTTATAGATAAATGCGAGACTAATATAATAATTATTCTTTTTAGTAATAGATCTTTGAAAAAAAAACCTAAATGCAAAACAAAAAATATATACGAAATGAGTGTTAACTAGCTCACAAAAGAATAAAATAAAATAAAATATTATTAATATATTTAGTTTTGTTCGTTTAAAAAATTAAAATAAGTAATAATTTTTTTTGTGTTGTAATTAAAAAAATTACTGATCTAAAAGTTTAAATTAATAAAAATATTCCATACGTATATATACACATGATGATTTTGTATGAAATATATTTTGGATAAAAAATACTTTCAAAATTTTAGATATTAAACTATAATTACTTTTTAGACGGAATAGGAGATAAGTCACCTTTAATAATATGTTTTTAGGAAATAATATATAAATAATCAACTTAGATTTATTCACTTACATGAATAAAGTCTCTAGCATACCAACCAGGAATCCAAGCCGGTGGCTTATACAAAGCCAACTGAAATAGCTCATTCATTTTAGCCGGGGTTTGAGGAAGCATGATGCTAATCGCCTCCTCCGCATTTTTCAACTTTAGCCCGTCCTCATCCGTATCTTTCTCCTCCCGACTAACCCCGGGACATATTAACACCACCTTCTCAATTTTATCTTTAAATTGAGCAGCCATGCTATACGCAACCTGACCCCCATAACTAAACCCTACCAAATCCATCGTTCCAACCCCATACCCATCCATCAGGCTCATAACACATTGAGCCTGAAAGACCTCAGTCCGTTCGGGTTTTGTCGTATACGAGCCACCGAAAAAAACAAGATCGGGGACGTAAACGTTAAACTGGGAAGCCAGCCCTGGGACTATATTGGCCCATTGCCAAGTTGCGTGTGGTCCGACTCCGTGGATCAAGACGATTGTGGGTTTGGTTTCGTCACGGGCTTTTGGGATCCAGCAGTGCATGACTGTGCCATCGCCTAGATCAACCGTTGAGGAGCTGAGACCGGAGCGAGAGAAGCGAGAATTGAAGTATCTGTCGAGCAATAAAGTTAGACTACAACATGTTGACATTGAATATGAAGAGAGAAAGAGATGATACAACTCTATTGGTTTAGTTGGTTGCTTGAATTATGAATAAAAGCCAATTCAACATGATCAGCCAACTGAAGAATAAGACAGGCTAGCAAATGTATGATCAAGACATTTATTATTATAAATACAAAGTTAATAAATAATTATAACGCTAGAGTTCCATGTTGACATTGAAAATACGTGAGTGAGTGTTTTTATTAGAGGTGACAAATTTGTCCGGTCACACCCAATTTGGCACTGCCGGTTTTAGCTGTCCAAAACGATTTTGGATGTGCTTGGATCACAAAATATTGATCCGTCGGTGATGGATTTGGTTTCTTTGTTTTAAAATCTGATATATCCTAACCTGAACACTCGATTCAACAACATTGAAAAAAAAAATTAAATTAATTTTAATATAAAAGCACCAGGCGCAGCATTAATTTTAATGTCGTTAAACCAAATTATCATTAAAATTGTATTTTATAACAAATTAAATTAACCTTCATAAAAATTTGAAATTATGAATAAATATAATTTTTTTTGGGATTTATTATTATATATAATAAATTGATTAGTTCGGACAGATTCATCGGATGAAGATGAACATTTATACTTTCTCCAGTGAGTCTAACGCGGATTATATACGCGTACAGTTTATCTGCTATCATAAATCTGATTATATCTAATTTATAACAAATAAGATCGTATTTAAGAAAAAATAAGAATAGAACCCCAAGAGAATTAGGGGCAGTTTATTTAAGTTTACAGGGTAAAAAATATTTTCTTTCTTTTCCAAGAAAGCTCTTTTTGAAGATGAAGTAATCAACATCCTTCAAGCTTGCTAAACTCTTTGATCGTGTGCAATGTTGGACTTTTCCGGTTGTTTGATTTCTTCTTGATCCTGTGTTATTTTCTCTTGGAATTCTGTTGCTTTGAGTAGAAGAATGGATGAATATCCAGTTCTGACCTCTTCAAACCTACATAACATAATTCAAAATGGTGAGTCTCTCAGTCACCAAAGGACATATTCTCAAGTTGTTTATCAACTAAACCGAAATAAAGCCTATACAATCAAGCCTTCTAGTACTCAACACAAAAATGACCACATATATGTATAGTTTGAAGATCCAATCTATGACGACTTATTAGATAGACAAATTTTCTAAAGGCCTGTCCAAGAAATCTGTTCTTGACAGATTCTTTGAAGCGAGGAAATTCAATGGTGATTTCACATATACCAATTGGGATTCAAGACATTTATGTATTGAATTTTGACTTAAAGAAAATATAGGTAAAATACGGTCTCATGGAGTATGAACAATTGGTGAATACTCCATGAGAGGTTTGAAATATATGCCCTCATTCAATGTTAAGCAGGAATGTCCTTTAGTTCCTATATGGACTCGAATGGAAAAGTTACCTGAACAACTGCACAACGAAGGAATTATCAACTCCATTGCATCTTCAATTGGTACTCCTCTTAAGATCTGGAAACCTCCCAAGAATAAGGCTATGTATAATGCGTGCTACGCATGTGTGGAAATTGACATCTCTAAGAAGCTTCAGAATCATGTGTGGTTGGGCTTTGGCAGTAACAAAGGTGTTTGGATCACTCTAAGCTATAAGGATGTGCCAAGATATTGTGACCCTTGTTTTCATGTGGGGCATGACTCTTCAAACTGCAAAAGAAGATTAATCAACAGTGTTGAGAACAGTAAAACAACACAATTACCTCTTTCAAATCCTAAACATCCTTCATATTCTGACTTTGAGTAACTCTAAGAAGCACCAACTGAATCTGTTGAAGTTCTCTTGAATGGGAAATAACCTACAAAAATGAGTACAACTGCTGAAAATTAATACAAATCAGAAGAAAATCAAGAGTCTACTAATACAACTGATGGAAATCAGAACAAAATGCCTGAAGTGAACCAGAAAGATGAAATCAGAAGTGCCTCTGTTGAAAATTAAGACAATATAACTGAACTGAATACAATTTGAGAAGCTACTATTGCTGAAAACCAAGATAAATTACCTGAAATGAATCAATATACTGCAATCAGAAGAACTTCTGCTGAACTGCTGCATGATGAATCAAGTTTGAAAAATGTGTGTGATGATACTAACCAGCATGATTATGACATACTTAGTGCTATCAAATATCTTGATAGCATTATGGATTTTCCTCAAATACTGATAAAAACACTCCTCCAGCTGTTAAACTAACTCCATCAAAGGATAATACTGCGAGCCTTCCACCATTTCCTGCTCGCAGACTAAAAAAAGTTGATCCAAGTTTTCAGAAAATTCTGGATAAAAAACTTAAACAAACAAGAAGAAGCAAAAGAAACAAACCTCTTGTTATAAAATCTCTTCAATTTAAAGAGACAAAAGATCCTCTCTCAAAATCCCTATCTGATTAAGCTTTTAAGTTAGAACATTAGGGGGGGGGGGGTTGGCAATCAATCTTCTATAAGAAGACTGAAATCCATTATCAGGAAAGAAGGTATAAAACTATTGTTTTTAAAAGAGCTTATGATAAGTTGTGACCAGATTAACACTCTATCTACTACACTTAATCTTACTAACTCATTTGCTAATGTTTCTAACAAAATTTGGGTGTTTTGGCATGAAGAACTGGAGATTAAAATCATGGTGGACAGAATCCAATGCTGTCATATGGAAGTCAAGCATTCTCTCATAGGTAAAGTAGTTTAGATCACTTATATTTATGCTAAGTGTCAAATAAGTAATAGAATGGAACTGTGGAATGATATCAGATCATTTGAGCCCACTGTTATATAATGGTTACTCCTAGGTGATTTCAACACTATCACATCTCCCTCTAAACAATCTGGTTGTTCAAAGATCTGTTAAAATAGTGCAAATGACTTCCTAGACATGATTGAAGACTGTCACCGAGAGGACGCTGGGTATGTAGGTGCCAGATTTACATGGACTAACAAAACAAGGTGAAGAAGACTTGACAAGGTTGTGTTTAATCAGGACTGGTCTGAATCATTCGATATTACTAAATTATCTCACCTAACCCGTACGTGTTCAGACCATACCCCACGATGTATCACAATAATTAAAGATTGTAAGAAGCAAAGTAGTTCTTTCAATTTTCTTAATGTTTGGAATATGGACAAGGACTTTTTGAGCTTTGTTGAAGCCAGCTGGTCTATCCCTATGTTGGGATATCCTTTATATGTCTTTTGGAATAAGTTAAAGAGGTTGAAAATAGCTTTGAAGACATGGAACACAGAGCACTTTGGAAACTTGTTTGATAAAATTAAACATGCAGAAGATAAGTTACAAATTTGTGAAGATAATTTTAGAAGATCTAGCCGCACTCAAGATAAAATCAGCCTCTCCAAAGCTACTACTGAACATTTTCTTGCCCTTTCCATGGAAGATGAATACTGGAGACAAAAGACACATGCAAGATGGTTAATGGATGGTGATAGGAACACTAAACTATACCATAATTATGTAATGAAGAAAAGAAGGTAAAAAATAATTAAAGGCATCAAGATCAACAACATATGGAGTGAAAATGAAGATGGTATTAACTCCTCTGGTAAGGACTACTTCTCAGATATGCTTTCTTCTCCCTCTTACTCTAATAAACATGCTGAAACTAAAAAATTGAGTAACAATATTTTTAAAATCATTCCTACGCTAGTTGATAAATCAGATAATAAAATGATACTAGAGGAACCTACTGAATCAGAAATATAGACTACTATTCAGAGTTTGAATCCTACTGGAGCTGCTGAGACTTATGGATTTAACAAGTGCTTTTACACTACTTGTTGGCATATTATAAAGACTGACTTTTGTAATGCCCTCAAATCTTTCATCCTTAGGCAGGTTATTCGTAAAGAGATTCTGGCCACTGGCATTTGTCTTATACCTAAGACTGCTAATCCTTCTAGTTGGAGTCAATACAGACCTATTAGCTTATGCACCCTAACTAATAGAATAATGTCTAAAGTAGTTAATAACAGACCCGCTAGAATTTTACCTAAACTTATATTTGAAGTTCATAGATCCTATGTGCAAGGAAGATCAATACATGATAATGTACGCATTGCTAAAGAGTTAATCCATGATATAGGAAGGAACACTAAAGCTGGAAATGTGGTAATTAAGCTGGAGATGTCTAAAGCCTTTGATACCTTAGCTCACAACTTTGTTATAAAGGTTCTTAAAGGATTTGGTTTCAATTATTAGGTCACTAAACTAATTAATAACATTATAAGATCAATCAATATATCCTTAATTATAAATGGTAAATATATTGGATATTTCAAAGCTAATAGAGGTGTGAGACAAGGTGATCCGTTGTCTCCAAGCCTCTTTATATTAGTTGAAGAAGTCCTAATTAGAGGGATATATAACCTTTTTAAATCTAATAAAAACTGAAATACTCAAGTAGAGACAATATGAATATATATGTATTAGCATTTGCTGATGATGTATTAGTTTTCACTAATGTCTCTCATGTTTCTCTTAAGAATATTGCCCAATTACTGCAGGTGTACCAAGACATTTCTGGTCAATCAATAAATAACAGGAAAACTGAGATTATAACAGCAGCAAGCATGCATATTGATAGAAGAAATTATCTTACGATCCAAACAAGCTACAGTACTATTCTACTTCTAACTACATACTTGGGGGTAACTCTTAGTCCCTATAAAAAGTCTTCTAACTTTACTCCTTTGTTGGAAAAAATCAAGAACATAATCTCTAATTGGGAAGGAAAGATGTTATCTTTTGGTAGGTGTCTCATTTTGGTGAAATAAATTCTTATGTCAATCCCTCTCTACTGGTTGCAGAGCTGATGGCTCCTCTTATCAATCATATCTAAGATTGAAAGATTGATGAATAGATTCTTGTGGGGATCCAACAGTGATGTTAATAAAACCCACTGGTTTAAATGTTAACAGCTTTATGAACATTTAGAAGACTTTCTCTTGTAATCTTTGGCTAAGATTTAGAGAAACTACTTCTCTATGGTCAAAACTCTTACATAATATCTATTGTTTAGATAAGCAGTCTTTTCAGGTGGACTGCAAGTATGGATTGCAAACTTGGAAGAGGCTGGTAAAAATAAGGGAGTTTGCTGAATCTCATATAAAATGGAATCTCAGCTGTGGTAATATGGATATTTGGTTGGACAGTTGGTTTGGTAGAATCCCTCTTATAAAACTTAAATCCTAATCATAAAAACAACAACTGGTTTAAGGGTAAGAAGGTAAGGTCTCTGTGGGAAGTTAATAATTGGAACATGAATGTGCTTAAGGTTTTAAGTGACTATAATATGAACTTAGTCACTAAACTGAAAATTAACATCTTAACTAATGATACTATCCTATGGACATTAGCTAAAGATGGTATCTTTAATATTAAAGATACTATCAAAGCCCTAAACACTTCTTACATAGCTATACCCTATAAGGTAATCTCTGGAACCAAATTTCTCCAAGGAAGTGTTCCTTCCTGGTCTGGAGACTCATTCTTAATAAAATTCCTACTGACTCTATTTTCCAAACTAAGCATATTACCTTGGCATCTAAATGCCAATTTTGTCCTAATTACAAATCTAAAAATCATCTCTTTATCTATTGTTCTTTTGCTTGGGACATTTGGTCTTATTTTGCAGGAGTGCTAAAGGTGGACATTCAAAGGTTTATGACTGTCAAACATATGTTCTTGATATGGTTTTGATCTACTGATAATAGAACTGACGTCAAAACAATTTTACCTACCCTAATTAGCTGGGTCATTTGGAAACAAAGAAACAAAAGGAAAATGAGTTATGATCAAACTCCTTAAAGTGCAGCTATCAGACACATTACTAATATACTGATAAATCTAGACTATTTTAAGATGTTAAAAGATAAACATTGGAAACACTGTGAAGATGCTGTCATTACTCTTGGCTGCACTAACCACTTACGTATCAATAATTTTGTTTTATTACCTCACTTGGAATCCTCCAGAGTCTGGTCGCTACAAACTCAACTCTGATGCCAGTTGCTCTACTTCAGGGGAAGCGAGTTGCGGTGTCATCATTAGAGACCACCAGGGAAATCTTGTTCTGGGCTATGAAAAAAATTATGCAATGCTAACCCCGCTTCAGGCTGAAGCTCGAGCAATCCATGACGAGCTCCAACTATGTAAAATCAAAGGATACAAAGAAGTGGATGTTGAGACAGACTCAGAAATAATCATCTTTTCGTTCTCTACTGGAAAATTTCCATTAAAATTAAGTTATATTCTCAGCAACATTAAATCCTTAATCACTTGTAAAATGACAATCCATCATATCTTTAGAGAGCAAAATCGAGCAACCGATTGACTTCCTCGATGGACTCAAAGATGCAAGATGAAATTCGATTACAAGGATTTTAAAGCACCAGCCATGTTGGATGCTATAATGTTGCTGGAAAGCTTAAATATAGGTTATATATAAATAGAGGACTAACTTACGCTTTGTTTTAGGATTGAGAGTTCTGGATTTGGTACCAGCAGACACTTCAAGAGATGCATGTTCCTCTCTCAATAGAGACCTCTAGAAATTTATTGCTTCAAGAATTCACATTTAAGGAGGGAGACGCTTTGATAGAGAGTTGTATTACCACTTCAACGGATGCATATCAACGAAGACTTCCAGAATTACTAGCTTCGGTCGGAGTTCAAAATTAACGATTCAGGGGCTTGAATGGAGAGAGATCGTACTGGTGATTGGTTTTCTGATGATACTTTTATCGATCGAAGTAGAACTTGGAAGAGTAGAAGATAAATTCCTCACAAGACTGATTAGGGTTTTTGCAATTTAGGATTGTTCCCTATTTAGGTCGAATCGATCTACTCTATAACTCTAAGGACTAATTTTAGTCCTCAACTTTGTATTCATTTCAATTAGATCCTAATAAAATCTCTTAGCCTTAAAAAAGAACATATTTAAAGCTATGCCAATGGGTTTGCGTTGTGTAATGGTTTTTTTAGTGTCTTAGAACGGTTATTAGTTATAGAATTAAGTTTGCGTTTTGTAATGGTTCCGCTAAACAAGTTTTATTTGATTGATGGGTTGGATCATGCAGAATGATCAGTTTTTATTTTTATCAGTAGTTTCTATTATTTTAAAAAATTAATCGATGAATGATTAATTTTTGAGTTGTTTTATCTATGATATTGTTGTCTTAACTTGTAATTCTTGCTGAATATTTATTTGTTGTAGCTGAATGGACTCTCTCAAGGTATATGAAACTATATTTCAACCTTTTACGATATGAATTTTAAGAATCTTGGAATATACAGATATGTTGATCGTTTCATATTTTTATTTCTAAACAAATCTCGGAGTCGTCTCTGAATTAACTCGACTAACCCCGTTCTTACCTCATCACTAAATTTCGAATAATAGTATTTTTAGTTTTTCAAAATATGTACTCTTTGTTTTTCAAAAAATATAGGAAGAGCTATTGATGTAAAGATAGCCCACCTATTTTTTTAAAGAATGTAGAAATAACTATTTAGTTCAAAAAATAGACCACATAGTTTTTATTAAGAATTAAAGAATGAAGGGCTAAGTTAGATAAAATTTTGGAAAATGTTATTTTGATGTTGACACATGGTCTAGGTGTTAAGACACTTGCACACGTGTTATCGTTACACATCTCTTCATCGTGGGCGTTTTTATTTTTTGTATCTTACCGTTAGATTATATCACATACCTTCCTATATATATATATATGAGATTTCTCGATCTCTTTGAGTTTTTAGCAAAACTACCGTTGTAACGTTTTTGTCACACCTTGTAATTCTCATTTCCTTTCCTAAACTGACATTTTCTTTGATTTAGCTTTATCGATTCCTTAATCTTTCTATTCTCTTCCTTGTTACACCAATTTTTTTATAAAATGGGAAAAAATAGAGCACGACTCCTGTTGTGCATATATATTATCAAGACGAAAATTTTTATGCTAAAGGAATGACTAATGTTCTTTTTTGTAGTCGTAAACTCAATATTGCTGAAAATTTACTTGCCAAAGATTTCTCATTTTTTTGGCATTCTTGATACTTGTGATGAATCTTCACTAGTACTTGTTTATTTTTAAGCTACCCATGTACCAAAGATAACATATTATCCAATACCCTTACAAATAGTTTCACATTTATGAATATAACCATAAAAAAAATAAACTAAGCTATTCCAAGAAATGTGAAAGTTTCCCCAACCTGGTGAAAATTGTTTAGACATTGAGAATGATGAAATAGTTTTTTTTTACTTATATTTTTTATGAAGGTGTTCGATTTTCTATTTGTGAAGAACTATATTTTCAAAAAGAACTTGTATGTGTTTCAAGTCAGCTGGTTTCAAATGCTAGGAGTTTTTTTATGCGCAACATTATTCTTTCCCAAAAATTATATGACTGATTCAGTCTTAGTAATTTTCGTGCTCTGAATAAATTAAGAGCATACAAATACTAGACAAGTTATCAAATACTAGATTTGTCTATCTATTAGAACTCTAGGAGACACAGACTCTATATGATACTCCCATTTGCTCTCGTATTTGGAAGTCAAAAGTTAACCCTTTAATTATGTTTCTTTTGGCCTTGTAATTAACATGTCCCCAGTGTTATATTTATCATAATATTCTAATTTCATTTATGGATTTAAAATCTTGAGTGGATTATGTAAAAGATCAATGTGCGAGGATTGTCGAAGCATCATCAACTTCCAATATAGCTACAAGTCTTTCATTCTCGAATAATTTGTCAATGATGGTATTTGGGAAAATATTTATTTGATTGCAGAGTTTTCTAATTGCAAACATGAAATTGAGTAGAGTCATGTTACAAGAAGATTAAATAAATGGCCATAAGCCTGTTAAAATAAAATTCTCTAGAAAAAATTATTGCTCTTAGACGTTCTCCTAGTACAAGGGGTAAGATTTTTGTTTTTGAAGACAATTAGGTTAAAAAGATTATAAATTAAAAATAAATTTGAAGTTTTGGTGTTAAATATTTGGTTGATAAAGATAATGTTGATGATGATATAAAGAATTGAGTTGCTGAAAGTGAACATGCAAACACTCATGCTTCTGAAGTCTGAATTACCCAAATACACTTCATAATTTTGACACTAAAGAGATTAATGTGCATTTTGTTGAGGTATTTCCATTACCCTCATCATATTATGAAAAATGATATTGGCACTTCCTTGGAACACAATAATCCCGTGGTAACAAAAAACGATAAGTTTACCGCTATTAGAGAAAATTATGCTAAAAAGGAGGTCCAATGAATAATTGATGCAATATGTGCTACTACTGAAGGAGTAATTATAATTGAGGATAATGATCAAACAATGATGAAGGCTCATATACAAGTTAGAAAAATGAAGTCTTTTAACATCTCGTTTCCTAAAAGTGACTTTTCTAAAATGAAATTCATAAGTGATCATATTTTGAAAGCTAAATGAGAGAGTTATAGACAAATTTTAATGAAAAGAAAAATTCTAGATTCAAACAATTCTTCTAAATCCAAGAAATTAAAATTTAAAGTGGTGAGCCAATTTTGAGTGAAATCCAAGCTCTGAGCAGTCTTTAGGGCTTCTTTAGCGATCCAATCAGATGCCTCATTTTGTTCAGGGTATATGTGAATCAAAACCATACTAGAAGAGATTAGATTTCGATAGCAATTGACTATAGGTTTTAGAAACAATGGAGAATTTCCAGTAAGAATCATGTCAGTGAGGTGCTAAAATCGGTCTCAACATCCAGCTGAGTAATTCCCTTGGCCTGATAACGTGCTAAACCATCAAATAAAGCTTTTTATTCTACCATGATTGGCAAATGTTTACCATAAAGACGACCATAACCAAGAACAATTGAACCATAAGAGTCACGAACTAAACCATCCCCACTAATTTCACCAAACAGGTTATAGGCCCCGTTGGAATTAAGTTTGAACATACTTGATTTAGAGTTAATCCATGAAACAGAAATCGAAATTATGGGCTTTTTAATCTGATTAACATAGCCTAAAGAGTAGCATGTCTTAATGTCCAAGCCCCAATGATTTCTTTTTATGAGTTTAGCTTTATCCAGGCCAAATACAATGTGAATAACATAATCAATCATAGCTTTAATAGTGAAGATCTAATCTTTTTTTTCTTATTCCTTGAATACCATATAACCCAAGAAATAATGGATGGAAGAATGGTCCTGATATAAACAGGCTTGTTGGTGTACCAATACTAAGAACTTACTAAGTGAGTAACAATCATATTTGTCAAAATGTGTTAGTTGAACAAGGTTGCAAAGTAAGCCCAAATACCCCAAGCATTCTGGAAGCCAACAAAAACATGATTAATAATTTATGTATCATCACAATTAATAAATTTTGATTCTAACTTAAAGGTTTTATTTTGCAAGACAACATCAACTGGAAGCCAACCATAAGGGATTATCTAGAGCATAAAGGAGCATTTACGGGGAGTAATGACATTTTAGGTTTTCTTAAACATGTTTGAGCAATTTTCTTTATTTCTAATTGATTTCTAAGAAACTTTAAAATTAAAAAGACCATCCATTGAAAGAGTCTAATTAATATAATCAAGGTTGGAGATACGAGATTTTTTTTGTATTTTAAAGATGTAAAAAGTATAAACAGTAGACTCTAACATATTCAGATTCCAAGAGCCATTTTTCAGAATTCTTTGACCCTTATTCCCTCAAAGGTAGTTCTATCCTCATTTAAATCGAATGATATAAATGGTTGCAAGGATCACCATTTATCAACCCAGAATTCTATGTTATCAATACCAGGAAGCCAAACTATAAACGATTCAGCTTTATACCTAATGTTCATGAGCCTAATCCATATTTTAGAGCTCCACATAGGTTGATGGGCAATAAGAGGGTGGTCTTTTTTTTATAATAGATTGAGAATATCAATTTAGACCAAAAAGAATTATGATTTCTAAAAGAGAGTCATAGCTTGTGAGTAAACACCACTTGTAGATCTGATATTTTTCTTACAATAAGACCTCGCTCCTCAAATAGCTTACATACTTTATAACATTTATTCCATCTGATACCGACATTACCTTCTTTAGTTCTCCATGTAAAGTTATTGTAAAGGGTTTCAATCCTTTCAATATCTGATTTAGGGATAGGGGTGTTTTGGATTATGAAAATAGGATTAGAAGATAAAATAAACCAAATTAGGGTGAGCCTCCCCGAAATGACAAAATTGTTGAATCTCATTCAGAAATCTTGTTTCTGATTTTGAAAACTAAATCATCAAAATTATTGACCTTATTGATGTTGTTGATAGTGATAACCATATACTTGATGGGAATGAAGGTGTACTTGAAACCCAGAGAATCTTCGAAGCATTTAATTTTTTGAGGTAAACTTTTCTTGCTCATTATTATATTGGATTTTTATTTATTAATAAGTTGACCCGATTTCTATTTATAATGAGACATGAAATTTCTAATAAATGAGATAAAAGAGATAGATCCATTGAAACAAATAGGAAGATCATCTGGGAAGGCCATACAAGGTATATTAATTCTCTCTCTGCTCTTGTAGTTAGTAGTTGGATAATCTATGACAAGCTTATTGAACCCTTTAATTAGGTAATCCTCTGCCAGTATAAAAATACTAGGAGACAAGGGGTCTCCCTGTCTTAGCCCCTTATTAGACTTAAAGAATTCATTCACGTTAGATATAATTATGTTTAACATAGTATAGAGGCTTATAGGCCTAAAATCCTTCAAAGAGTTATAAGAAAAAATATTAGGGATTAAATAGATCAGAGTAGCATATATTACTTTAGGAGTAGACTTGTAATTGAAAATATCACAAAAAGATTCATATAAATCCTTTAAGATAATAGGCCAACAATCACAAAAAAACTTCCCATTAAAACCATCAGGCCCAGCTGCATCATTAAGATTAATGCCCTTAATTACACTATAAATTTTTGAAACAGAGGGTAAGACTATTAGCATATCATTATCCAAGCTAGAAACAAGATTAATAATATAGTTTTGGATAACATTAGAGTTCCAGGGGTTATCGGTATCAGCAAAACGATTCTTGAAATAATCAACACCTAACTCACTGATAGATTTTTAATCCATTAACCAAGTAGACCAAGACCAAATCCTTGAAATTCTATTTCTTTTGTTTTTTTTTATAAAATTTTGGAAAAAAGTTGTACTTCTATCACTTTCTTTAAGCCATGTAGCATGAGTCTTTTGTTCCTAGAACATCTCCTCTCTAGCAAGCAATAGTAAATAAGCATCCTTAGCAAAATCCAACAGGGCTTTATCCTCAATAGAGTTAGATGATTAGTAGTTAAGTTCTTTACAATAGATTTCTTCTTCTATTTGTTTAATATAGTAAAAAATATTGAAAAAACAGACTTATTCCAGTCTTTAAGATCATTTTAAAGCTTTCTTAGCTTAAACCAAAACTTTCTGAATAGGAGAACACATAATATCAGCAACCCAACTAGACTCTACCACTTTGTAGAAATTAGGGTGTAAAACCCACATATTCAAGAATTTAAACGAATATTTAATCTTCTCAAGATTTGAAGATATAGTAACACTGAGACGGGCATGATCAGAGCAGGTTTTAGCAAGATGAACCACACTAGTGTTATCAAAGTAACTGAGCTAATGATTGTTGTATAAGACCCTGCCCAACCTTCTCCATTTTCTGCCGTTTGTCCAGGTGTATCTAGGGCCATAAAACCCTACATCATTAAGATTGCAATCAAAGATAAAGATATTAAAATCATTTATATTGTTGAGACAATTAGAGGTGCAATAAAGTTGTTCATTGGTGTTAGTAATTAAATTAAAGTCCCAGAATAAGATCAATTATTTCTCTCCATCTTGGATAGACCTTAGGTTGTCCGAAAGAGATTTTCTAAGAATTCTATTGACTTTAGCGTAAACCACATGAACAAAACTCTTTGTCCATAACAATGTGTCTGATATTAAGATGAATATATTATTCCTCATTAGCTAAAACCTGAACATGATAGTTTTGCTTCCACATGACTCACACTTTATTGTTGATATTATCGATAAAACCATAAAAACCCATTTTTTGAGATATAATCTAAATTAGATTGGTTGATCATGGGCTCTTGGATAGACCTTTTAAGAGATTTAAGTCTAGACATAGTTTGCTTGTTACCCATTTCACGAACATTCCAATTCAGAAAGGAAATAGTCATTTGGATGATGTAGAAGGGTGGGCAGTACCTTTATAATGCACTCCTTTGAATGAAATTATATATTTAGAATTCAAAATCTTCAATTTCTTTGTTTTATTGTATTCTGATTTCTTATGATCTTTAATATTTCCTTTAATAAAATGTTTTTTGCTGTTTGTAGGAGAACGGGGGAGATTGCTAGTAGTTTCCATGGTTGGAGAAGTACTTTTCATTTCTGATGTTGATGTGAGGAAAAAAACCCAGATCAATAACGTAGAGGGTTTGAATAACTTCACTCTTTTAACCCACGAGGTAAACTTTTATGATTACTGACAGGTCAACTTCAGATCTCTAATTTTTTTTTAGTTGAATCACTTAAATATGCATAGAACTAACGCTTACGAAATTTAGTTATACTATGTTTGCGAACTCAGTACTTTTAACCCACGAGGTAAACTTTTATGATTACTGATAGGTCAACTTCAGATCTCTAAATTTTTTTTTTTAGTTGAATCACTTAAATATGCATAGAACTAACGCTTACGAAATTTAGTTATACTACGTTTGCGAACTCAATACTTCAAAAAATATTTGTAAAAGACTATACAAAGAATACATGCAAAAATTAATTAAAAAATATATTTCAAAATAAATCACTCATAAATTTTAGTTTACTCATACTAGAAAACAACGTAATTGATACAAAATAAGAATTAGAGTTTTGTATATATACAGATAAATAAATTTATGGATGGAATCCGATTATTGTAAAATGAAGATTTCTTATTAAAGATGACGTGATAATAAAGTGCTCTTTAATTCCGCAACAGATACATAAAAATACAAATACAAATAAATATATTTACGGTAGTAATCCGGTTAATGTAACATCGGAGATTTATTATTAGAGATAACACGAGAATAGAGTGCTATTTAATTCCGTGATACATACTAATAAAATAATAAAGTAATGAAAATGAAAACACAGATACAAATACAAATTGGGATTTGATTTTGATATTGAAGAGAGTGTTGCCCGGATTCCAGGAGGACATGGAGTATAATAACAAATTGGAGTTTGAGTACTTCTTCAAAACGTTTTGATATAAAAATATAAAAGTTATAAAAACATGAAAGTAATAAAAATAAGCAAGTAGGTGCCTGGGTAGGCCGCATCCCAGTAGATATACGAACGTGGGACATGTTTGTGAAAGTAATAGTTTTATAATAAGACACTTATTAAATATATATATATATATAGGAGGGCAGAAGAAGATTGCAATAACGAAATCGTCTCACTCCACTTCAACTTGAAACTGAAAGAGAGAGATCCAAAAATGTCAAACATATCGATTTTCATCTCAATCTTCTCCTTCGTATCAATGTTTGTATTGTGTTCTAAGCTGTTGCAAAAAAAGAGCAAGCTCAATCTCCCGCCAAGCCCATCTAACTGGATTCCTATTATGGGTCACCTCCACCTTCTTCAACCACTTCTACACCGTTTCTTTCACTCCCTCTCACAAACACTCGGTCCCATCTTCTCCCTCCGATTCGGTAATCGTCTCGTTTACGTCGTGTCCTCCTCCTCCATCGCCGAAGAGTGTTTCACCAAAAACGACGTTGTTCTAGCCAACCGCCCTCACTTGTACTTTGGCAAACACGTCGGCTACAACTATAGTAACATGGTCAATACATCGCATGGATCTGTTTGGCGCAACTTGCGTCGTATAAGCACTCTCGAGATTTTATCTACTAATCGCATCAACAGTTTCTTGTCCGTCCGGAGAGACGAGATCCGACGAGTAATAAAAGGATTGTCTCGTGATTCCACTCGATCATTTGCCAGGGTTAATATGAAGTCGACCTTGTTGGACTTGACCTTTAATAACATCGTCATAATGATAGCTGGAAAACGCTATTTTGGCGATGATTTGAATGACGAGAAAGAAGCCAGCCAAGTGAGGGATCTTCTAGCCGAAACAATCTTAAATGCTGGGGCCGGAAACGCCGGGGATTACTCCTCCATATTAAACTTTTTCTCCGGTCACGAGAAAAAAATGAAAGACCTGGGTCGTAGACTTGATATCTTTATACAAGGTTTGATTGATGAACATCGGAGCAAGAAGGAAAAAGGTAATAGTATGATTGATCTCATGCTTACTTTGCAGACCACACAGCCCGAGTTCTACACCGATGAGATCATCAAAGGCCTTATGCAGGTTTTGATAATAGCTGGCACCGATACTTCAGCCATTACTTTAGAATGGGCGCTGTCCAATTTGTTGAACCATCCAGACGTGCTGAGAAAGGCAAAAGCCGAGATAGACACTGCAATAGGGCAAGATCGTCTGATAGAAGAATCAGACATTTCAAACTTACCTTATCTTCAAAATGTTATACACGAAACGTTCCGTCTAAACCCAGCAACTCCGCTCCTCATACCACACTCAGCATCAAAAGATTGTACACTAGCAGGATATGATATGCCAACGGACACGATCTTACTGGTTAACTCATGGGCCATTCACAGAGATCCAACATTGTGGGAAGATCCTAACAGTTTTAAACCCGAAAGGTTTGAGAAAGAAGGTGCGGCCCAGAAGATAATGCCTTTTGGGGTTGGAAGGAGGTCTTGTCCAGGAGCCGGTCTTGCTCAACGTATTATAGGTTTAACTTTAGGCTCATTGATTCAGTGTTACGAATGGGAAAGAGTCACCAAAGATAAAGTGGACATGACCGAAGGGGAAGGGCTCACTATGCCTAAAGCTCAAGCACTAGAGCTATTGTGCAAAACGCGACCTATTATGACTAAAGTTCTTACCGGAATTGCTTAGCTCCTCTGTTTTCATTTTTCTTGCTGGTTATGTAATATAGTCATATATGTCGTTTTCCTTTATCAACAATTACTTTTATGGACGATAAATGTTTATGAAATAAAATTATATTTCATTCCGTATAAGATCTATTGGCACTAATCACTCGAGGAAGGAGGTCGGGTAGGTTGCTTTTATTTTGAGTTTTGAACAAAAACCTTATAAATAAACCTGCAAAGCACATGTTTTTTTTCTGTTGAAATATTTTTATAAAGGAAAAAATATAAAATATAAAGTATAGAATTTTATCAGAGGGGGACGTTGTCATCTTTTGTTAAAAAACAAGGAAGTAATAGGCAAGTCAAGACTCACTCTCAGTCTAATGCGAATACAACAAAAGCAACATCACCAACTGGTCCAGGGAAAAGTATGGGTGCATCGAGAATATGCTATGGTGATTATTGGAAGGTTTGATGTACATTGAGAATATAAAATCCTGATCCGGATCATTATCAAGTTAGGATGATAGTGGAAAAGACTTCAACAGTTTCCGATCTACGTAACTTCTTCGAATCTTTAACCAATTTTGGGGGAGATACTATGACTGCACCCTCAAGTTGTTCAAGGAAAAAATACGTTAATAGTCTAACAACTCAATTAGAGGGAAAAATGTCTACGCATCTTTATCAAAGCGCTGCTCCATTCATTGTCTTTAATGAATATTTAAGGGATATTACAGGCCCACATGAAGATGGGGTGATAGGGGCATCTATTGGAGGCACCAATATATGTCGAAAATATATTGTTTCTATCCAATGAACTCATAGAATTCTTAGGTTAGGTCAGATGCAGAAATGTTTGTAGGAGAGTGTCTCTCTAAAAAAATGTTCGTATCAGATATTTTTTAATAAGAGAATTAGTGTTTTGTAGAGAGAGAAAGAGCCAAAAGGAATAAATGTAGCAATTGGTTTGGTTTATTTTGGGCTGGGGGTAATTTTGTAAAGTGTTTTGCAAAGTATTTTGAGTATTAAATGTTTGGTATAAAGTAGTGAGAGATTTGAACAACCTGGTTATATTAACCGTTCATTACCTTAATTAAGGACCCATGGGCTTACGAGTCAAGTTTAAGGACCCATTAATCTCTTAAGTTGATTAACACATAGCTTAGTCAAAAGGTGTTTAGGTGTTTCTTTACTTTTGTCTTGTCTGGATAGTTCAGTGGTACGTTTATGTTCGGATTGCCCTTGTCCGGATAACTCAGTGAGTTGTGATTAGATAATCCGAACTCATCAGTAGCCCCTTTTTTAGGCCTTGTCAAATATCTTTGGCAGGACTAAAAAATTTACTTAGCCAGTAGCGACTTTGTCCGACGTGCCTGTGGAAGTCTGTCCGAACTGACTTATTTTTCCAGAATTATAAGAGTCTTCTTTTTGGATCGTAGGACACGTGTCACAATCTGTTTTGACCTACCATCCGCTTTTCTTCCTAGATCGGCGCTCCCACTAAGCCTAAAAAGTGACCTAGGCATTTAATCCTTCACACGTTTGCGCCGTCTTTAATCATCACCAAACCCTTCAACTTCTCCTAGCTAATAGTCACTTTTTTCTACTGTTATATAAACCATTTTTCACTATTTCATTGTCTTCATCACTCCAAGAACTTTATAGAGAGATTTTCGCTCTTGTCTTCAAACTTGTTCTTGAAGAGTTTTATGTTCACAGCCAGAAACGCACTTGTTAAAGGCAGGTGGTTAAACTTATCAGAGCTAGAAAAGGCGAGAAAAGTTGAAAGGGAGACATTGCTACTGGTCTCTCAGTCTCCCCAAGCGAAAAGTCTTGTGAACCAACCCAAGAAGCTGACCAAGGGTCATCCTCTTCCAAAACTCTAAAGCCCAGACAGTTATTCAAACCAGGCCTCTCTCCTCTCCCCTCAGGTTCTTCTGTTCAGGAGACCTAACCTTCAGTTGCCTAAAAAAAGCGGGTTCGAGTGTCAGAAAACCTTCCCCTTTCTTAGCTATGAGTTCAGACATTGAGAATTCCCCGAAAAAATCAACTCCACGCCGGACGAATCGTCTAGCCAAATCCCAAACAACTACTTCACTGCCAAATCCCTCCAAATCGGAGGCATCTAAGTCAACATCAAAAGATAAGCCCTCCGGATCGGATGCATCTAATATAGTACCAAAAGATAAGCCCTCCGGATTGGAGGCATCTAAAATAGTACCAAAAGATAAGTCCTCCGGATCGGAGGCATCTAAAATATCCCCAAGGGCTAAGTCCTCTGGATCCCAACCTTAACCGGATACCAGGCATTCAGAAACAACAGACGCTGATTCATCCGAACAACCTGTTGTGCCAGAAGCTGATCCCCCCATCCAAGGCAATTGATGAACCTTCCACGGTAATGGAAGAAGTAATGGAAGACAATATCGAAAGGGATCCCTTCGAAACTGAAGCAGTAGGTCAACTGGGGATGCTGCTTCTGACAAGAAGGGTAAAGGTAAAGTCAAAGTATGCTTGATAATCCGGAGCTCCCGGAGTGCCTAGAGGCAAGGTAGGCCCTTGCTTCAAAAATTTCACTTTTAAATATCTGCTAGCTCTTCAAAACATTAACTATGTCTATACTCACACTGTTGAGTTGGGCCAGATCCGGACGAAATGGAGGATCCCAGAGTCAGTGAAGGTAAGGATACCTATCACTTTGGAGACTCTGATGGACTGTAAACTCAATGAGGTGGTCATGTTCACTGAGGTGCTAAACTGGGGACTTCGGTTCCCATTGGACCCAGAAATTGTCAGGTATGTCCAACTGGTGAAGCTCTGCCCAAGCCAGCTAATTCCAAACGCCTGATATTCTCTCCTTGCTTGCATAATGGCATAAAGGCTGTACAAAATCCCTCTCCCAATGGAGAAATTTGCCGTTGTGGCAAGTCTATACAGGAATCACCACGTTCCATTCTACCAACATAACATGGGGAACGATTTCAAGGTGGTAGACGACTTACTGGAGTCTGAGAAGAACTGGAAGACACAGTTCCTATTTATCAAAGGGTCATGGGAGAATGGTAGAAAGATCAAGGCTAACACCATCCCTAGTATGTTAACTAGTAGATGGAAGAGTACTGGTAAACTTTTTATATCTTTATTTTTCATGTTATTCTTTTTAACTCATAAGTATTTCTCTCCTGATTTATCTGTTACTTCTTTTTCAGTGCTGCCGAAGGAGTTCACCGGACACCTGGAGGAGGGGAAAATAACCTGTGCCAAACTTAATGCATGGGTTACAGAGTGTCGGGGGAACACCTTCCACAATTGCTTCACCTCAGACAACCTTGTGAGGTCCCATCTGTGGAACACCACAGGTCAAAGGGACCTCACATGGGAAGAGCTAACAACGTCGCCTCCACCTGGTGTGATCCTTAAGCGAACGGAGGCCAAAGATGGTACATTGACCTTACCTTCCAGAGCCAAAGCTCCCAGCAAGATGAAAGGGAAGATGAAGAAATCTGCAGCAAAGCCGGTCCAAGCTGCCCCAGAAGGCACTGGTTTGGGGAACCCAAAGGGAATCGACGTTGCCTTACTCAAAAAGGCTGAGATTGTTAGGGAGGCTGGAGTATCACAAAACCCACCAAAGCCTCCCAAAAAGGACCGGAACAGAAGAGCAAGTAATGACAAAAACAGTTTAAAAAAAAAGAAGGTCACCTTGGGAGAAGAAATAATTCTTCATCATTCGGAGCTTCTACCTCCACCAGCCTCTGTCGATCCCACTCTACAACAGAAGATGCCAACAGGCCCGTAATCCGGAGAGGGTACTGGGGGAGGAATTGATGGAGTGGACATTAGTGCCCTTCAAGACATTGCTTTATACTTCAATGACTCTAAGAAGGATGATTTTGCAGGTCCCTTCCAACTTTCGAGCTCTGATAACATGGTGACCTATAACGGTAAGTATTTCTTCATCTCCGGAGTACAAGATGTTGTAGCCTATTCCCTTCTTGTTCATATCCAACCAGTGCTTGATCTAGAGAGACAAGTGAAAAGGCATACCACACTAATTAATACCTTCATTATGGACAAAAAATCTCTGTCAACCAATCTTCTCAATGCCAATCAGAGCATAGAAGAACTGAAGAAAGAGAGAGAAGCTCCGAGGAAGGACAAGGAAGATCTATCAACCAAGCTAGCCACTTCGGAGACTACCAGTACTGAGCTCTAAACTAAGTGATCTGGTTTGGAAAAAGATCTCATAACATCAAGAGAGGACCTGAAGACCAAAGATGGTGTCATTCAAGCCTTGTCCGGTGAGAAGACTTTCGTAGAAGGTACTGTGTCTCAGATGGCCAAGGAGAAAGAGGACTTCGTCAAGCAATAGGAACAAACTATTCAGGAAAGCATTGATAAACATACCAACGAGGTGATAGACTCTTTAGAGACAAGATATGCTGAGGTTAAGTTTGACATGGTGCTGCTCTTCTTTGAACATTTCTGAAGAGGACCCTTGGTCCCCTATGGAAGTTTGTAGACTATGACGACATCCCATTTCACACTATGATAGCTGGTGACAAGTACAATTATACCAGTGGAATATATTCCACCATTGATGAAGAGGAATGAATTGGTGAGAGTTCCAGTGTCGAACTCAAAAGTCCCAAGAAAGGAGGTGACGAAAGAAAATCTGAAGGGAACAAGCCCTAAGGTTTTAACATATTTTGGTTTTCTTACTTTTGTGAAGTATTAAAGTCCTTGGATGGCCAATGCATATTTTGTAACATTGTTCGGTTAGAGTCCGTATATGTTTTTGAAATACTTAAAGTCCTTGGATGGCCAAGGCATATTTTGTACTCGCTATTCGGTTAAAGTCCGAAGAGGTTTATTTATCAAATATTTATTTGTTTAACACTTTATTTCCCTTTAATTTTAACGGTTAATGTTTAAATAGCCAAAACTATTTTAGAAGTATTATAGTGAGAGTGTTTAATATCTCCGATAGCATATGTTTAATGGTCATCACTCAACCATTTCTTTAGCATCTGCCATTATGGATGGCCAATAGTACCCAACTAACAATACTCTCCGGGTTAGTGCCTTGTAACCACAATGAGCTGACCCTTCACCATCTTGAGAGATTTGAGCAGCCTGGTTGTATTAAATGTTTGGTATAAAGTAGTGAGAGATTTGAGCAGCCTGGTTGTATTAAATCTTCATTAACTTCATTCATGAAAGTAGTTGGGGTATTTATACCCTTAATTATGGACCTATGGGCTTACAGGTCAAGTTATTGAACCGAGTCAAGTTTAAGGACACATTAATCTCTTAAGCTGATTAGCACATAGCTTAGTCAAAAGATGTTTAGGTGTTTCTTTACTTTTGTCTTATCCGGATAGTTCAGTGGTACGTTTATGTCCGGATTGCCCTTGTCAGGATAACTTAGTGAGCTGTGACTAGATAATCCGAACTCATCAGCAACAATTGACTAATCAATGG
This sequence comes from Limnanthes douglasii subsp. nivea, assembly GCA_036936605.1. Lineage (NCBI taxonomy): Eukaryota > Viridiplantae > Streptophyta > Magnoliopsida > Brassicales > Limnanthaceae > Limnanthes > Limnanthes douglasii. Next base: position 305,612,923 of record JAUPFV010000001.1, read on the forward strand.
CCATTTCCCCCAAAAGAGAATTTCCTTTATATAGTACACGAGGTGAATAATAAAATTACATAATTACCATTGTTAAAGCGGATTTCTCACCCCACTTATTTACTCTTTACAAACAAGTTCTAAGGGTATATCATTTAGCCCCTCTATCTCTTATGTTTGTTTTAATTGAGTCATTAATCACTAAATACATGAATATAGTCGTTATATCTAACATAATAAACCTTATTATTATTTATATTATCATTCCCTTATCGGTAGCCCCCAGTCCTTGTGAAGATATATGAATGAAGACTGACTGATGAATGCCATTATTCTTTCATTTCGAACCTCCTCATACTTTATGACACCCAAACTTCTTTGTATGACCTTCTATACTTCTCCCCGGATCGCTCTTGACTCATTCTTTGATTGGACGAATTCGTTATTTGTATTCCATAAATAACTTTATTTATGGAAAACCCCTCAAATTATGTGGTATGGGACTTGTTCGAATTTATGACCTTAAGTTTGGTCATGATGACCTCACTTAAGCCATCATTTCTTTTAACTTCGCGTGTCTTTGCCTAGCCATTATAACGTCAGAAATAACTTAGACAATGGAGTCACTTTTAGCCAAGTGTCGGGTATCTACCAGTGCATGCCGACACACTATTTGAAACTGTTTGTGAGAGAGATAATGTGTCAAAAAATATTTGAAACTAAATTTTCACCTCCTGCCCCTTAACACCCATAACTTCACTATAATTACTTATCTCTTTCTCTAGTTCTACATTTACAACTTTTATTTATACTTACCTTTGAGTAGAGAACGCCTATTCTAGAGAGAGAAATGAATTTATTTCCAACCAAATTCTTTTCCTATCTTTCATGCCTAAAGAGTTTATCAATGTAGAAAATATAAACTTTGGAGGTGGTTCAATATCTCAAACAAAGCTGCTGCACGTAAAACTTCTGATGGTAGATGGTATCCAATGCATGTAGACATTTTTGAGGCTAACTTTCGTGATAACTGGTCCCCTATTCGGGAACGCATTTCCCTTATTGCTCAGCCTCCCAGTCAAGCTTGTTCAAGAAATAACGAGGTGGACCCTTCTTAATCGGATCCTACTCGCAAACCTTCTTCTTTCTTAACGATGGGAAATGAAAAATAAAATTTTCCTAAAATAAATAAAAGAGAACATGTTAAAAGGAAGAGATTCCCATACCTGCCTACAAAGTCTATTCGAGTTAAAAAAAATTCTTCTGCTGCAACCCATTAGGTAACTCCTCAAGGGACCCATCAAACGACTCCCGAAGTCAGCCCATAAATCTTTTTTTCAAGGAATATTCGTTTGGAACAAGTTTTGAAATCCATCCCTGAAATCCACGAGAAAAGTCTAAGTGATGAGTTTGACAGTGATCATGAAAAGAACGATGTGGTTGTGGTTGAAGCACAACCCCTACAAGTTGTCCCAGCGGTGATTCTTTCCCACTGGACCATCTATGCCAAGTCAGGGGATATGTTCTACTCCCTCGGAAATTATGACTGACCCACATCCTCATCGAGGAGAAACTTCCTCGGTGAAAAAGGATAAGAATAAGAAGAAGAAAAGACGTGCCTCAAACCTGCCTTCAAATATAGAAGACATGTTGGCGGATAATCTTCGTGATATTGAAGCGAAGCATCTACTTGCCGTTTATAAGATGAAATATAAATATTTCCACTTAACCGAGAAGGTGAAACTTAGAGACCGATGGACGATCCCCAAAAATATTACTATTTGATTTCCCAATGTTGGAGAGACGCAATTATCCGTTTGCAATCATGAGCTGATTCTTTACACCGAACTTATGAATTGGGGTTTTTGCCTTCCTATCGATCCTGATCTAGTGGAGTACTTTAATCTTATTGGACTTTTCCCCTCTCAAGTTGGTCCAAACATGTGGTATACACTCATGGCTTCTAGGATTTCTGAGACAACCCTTTCCATGTAGCAACTTGTCTCCATCTCAGGTGTAGCTATGAACTCTCATTACCTATTTTATTCCCTTGGTTTTGCAAGGCAATACAAGGTGACCAAGTATTTCTTAGAAGTCAAAAAAAATGGAAGCAGCAATTTATTTTTATCCATGGGCTATGGGAGACTGGTTTTGAAGATTTCGAAAACCTTCCCCATCGGTTAACTTTGAAGTGGTCTGGGCGAGGTTTGTATCTTCATAATTTATTCTATTTTACTTATTAAAATTGGTTAACTTAAGGTATTTATTTTAAATTGTTATGAAGGGAATTTCCAAACCCTTTAAAGATTATGCGAAGTCTGCAAAGAAAATCTCTGAGAAACTAAGTATCTGGGCTGGTGATAATTGGAGTCATAAAATTCATCGGAGCTTCATGCCAATGAACTTGGTAAGAAGTAATCGTTGGAGATACGATCCTGGTCAGAAAAAACCCATGTTCAGACTCATGGTACAACCCAGAAGATGCTATTCTTAAGCATTTGAAAGGCTTATACAATATGGTTTTCCTTTCTACTCAGGCTAGGGCTCCCACTCATCAAGATGTTGAAAAACCCGAAGAGGAGATTGAACAAATCAAAGAGGATGCAGGCTCAGAGAATGATGTCCATGAAGAGCAAATGTTTGAAGTACAGGGAGACCAACAAAATGAAACTCAAGATGAAAGGCTAACAGACGTCCAACAAGAACAACAAGTTGATATCCAGGTGTGCCCTCAGGTAGAATTCGGGGAGAGACTAGATGAATGTTGGTAACAAAACTTTAGTTGAAGTAAGACGAGATAGGACATAAGGAGTTGTGAGGTCGAGGAGGTTCACTGTTGAGGAGAAGCAAATGAAGGTAGTCGATAGTGAAATGGAAAGTGACAATACAACTTGTTTGAGCTTACCCCCCATAAAGGAAGTCATTATAGTCGACTCAGACTCTGGAGGAGAATTTGTCCTTCAAAAAAAGAAAACTACTAGCCAAGAAGAAAATCTTGAGGAAGGTGAACATCTCTCCCCTGCTTAAAGTTACTTTGACGTTTATGAAAATGACTTTATTGCCAACGAGTTGAAAAAATTGCTTCGTGCTGCTGCTCTCCTCGAAAGGAAAGCTAATAAAAACGATCGTTAGGAAAGTGAAGTCCTCCAAAGAAGGGGTGAAATAAAGAGACTGTCCACTGAGGTAACCAACTTAAAAAATGAGGTGGATAACTTGGAAGATGAACTTGTCAAGGAGAAAAAGATATCTTCGCAGTTGAAGAAGGTTGATGATAAAATTACTCAAGAGAAGAAGACGTCTGTTGATCGCTTATTTAGTATCACTTTCTTAGAGACTAAACTCTCTGAGGAAAAAAAAAGTTTGACGATGATAGGGAGCGTTTTATTACAAGGGACATTGAAATGAACACTATTGTTGACGGTCTTTATGATTCTTTTCAAATGACCAAATCGTATTTTACCCGGGCAGTCACAGACATTGAAAAGCTGTCAAAAGCCCACGAATCTCTGAAAAATAACTTTGAAACTCAGAAGAAGAAAGTTTGGATGCGTATACAGCCAGTATTGTGTCTCGCTTTAAAGAGAGAGATACTAACACGAAGTCCGCTCTGGTGTTAGAGATGCATGAAAAGTTTCTTGACTTGAAGTTAGGTAGCCTTTGGCATCGCGTTATCGAAAGACACCATCCGGTAAGTGTCTCTATGAAAGACTTGGAAACTAGGAGTGACTCAGAAAGTTCATCTTCTTCGTTTGGCTCTTCATGAGACAGTAAAGAAAACACCACATCTGAATGATGTTTTTATCCTTGTTTTGTTGATCATCTGTAAACGTAAACATGTGGGACTTTATTTTATTTTAATGATGTATTTATGCTTTCCAAATTTATTCTCATATTATAAAGTTTCCCATATGAAAATGTTTGACTTGAAAATATTTTACCCATGCTCTCCCCCGGATAAATAGTTTCTTAATATGAAAATATTCTATAAGTCCAATTTTGATGAAACATCATTCATATTAAAAAAGGTTTATATCAACTTATTTTTTAGGTAAAAGATCTTTTATGTAACAATGTTTGACTCAGATTTAAAGCGATGAAAACTTTGTTAACCACTTTTTTGGTTTAAAATAATGAACGTTTTCTTTGGATTATCTTTTGAGTTAAAAAGATGAACAATATCGTCCAAACTTTTTTGGAATATATTTTTAGTTCAAAAAGATTAACATCATTTTCCAAACTTTTTCGGAGTTTCTGTTGAGTTCAAAACGATGAACATCATTATCCAAACTTTTTTGGAGTGTCTTTTGAGTTCAAAAAGATGAACATTATTATCCAAACTTTTTTGGAATGTCTTCTGAGTTAAAAAAGATGAACATCATTATCCAAACTTTTTTGGAGTGTCTTTTGAGTTAAGAAAGATGAACATTATAGAGTCATTTTAAGATGGCAAAGGGATTTTATATATAAGTCGGCCATAAGGGAACCTCATTAAAACCTTCATGCGCCACCAGGGTAGAAAAGAGTATGCCATCGATACTTACATAAGCTGATAAAGAAAATATTTACATAGTTACTCATTCACTCTAAATAAATTTTGAGGAGCACAATGTTCCAAGGGTGGGGAAGATATCTTCTTTCTTTATCTTTGAGTCTGTACGTCCCTGGCTTGATCTTCTTTGTTATCGTGTACAGACCCTCCCAATTAGGAGCCAACTTTCCCAACCTTTTTTCTTTTATATGAAGTAAGACTTTCCTCAAAACTTTGTCTCCGAATTTGAAGTTCTTTCTTCTAACGTTTGATGCATATCGACTTCTCATCGAAGTTTGATAATATAAAGAATTTAGTTGTGCCCTTCTTCTATTTTCCTTTGTCAGATCCAACTCGGTGCGCTTTCCTTTATCATTTGTTTCCTCAAAATATTCACTAAGCTTGAATGATGGGAACATTGTTTCCGACGGTAGTGCTGCGTCCATCCCATAAACAATTGTGAATGTTGACTCTTCCGTTGCAGTCCGATGAGTTGTTCTATAAGCCCACATAACTTCTTGTAGATAATCTGGCCATTTTCCAGCCTTATCCTCCAAATTCTTCTTTAGCCCATCTAAAATTTTCCGATTAGTCACCTCGACCTGGCCATTTGCTTGGGGGTGGAATGGTGCTGAGAAACATTGTTGCATCCCTTTTGATGTGCAAAAATATTTCATCTCTTTGTTATCAAACTGTGGTTCATTATCCATTGTAATTTTTCTTGGAACCTCAAAGCGAAAGCAAATGTTAGAAACAATAAATCTGATCACATCCTTAGATCTTGTTCCTGCTAAAGGCTCAACTTTCACCCCCTTAGAAAAATAATCGACTGCAACAATGATTGTCTGCCGACCTCCGGATTCCATCGGAAGAAGTCCTACCAGATCAATGCCCTATCGGTCAAACGGTAAAGACTTAGGTATCAATTCGAGGGGTACACCTGGTGCATGGATTACGTTAGCAAATCTTCGTCATGTATCGCACTTCTGAACTAATTCATTTGCATCCAAGGAGAGGGTCGATAAATAATAGCCAGTAAGAAGGAGTCTTCGTATCAATGTTTTGTAGCCACAATGTGCCGATCCTTCCCCGATATGCAGCTCTGAAAGTATCATTTGCAATTCATCCTTCCCTAAACATCGGAGTAAAGTGCGACTAAAAGATTTCTTATAAACACGTCTCCGAGTACAACATAACCATATGCCCTGAATCATACTCTTTTAGCCATCACCTTATCAACTGGTAATATGTCGTTCAGCAAGAATTCTTGTATCTCGCTCCTCCAATCCTTTACTATACTTATGGAAATTTGGAAGGCTTCAACACATCCTTCAACTGATTTGGACCATTAACGATCGAAGGGTTTTCCTGGACGACTATCCAAGGGTATTCCTCTGAGTAAGATGTTTTAGCCAAAGAATCAGCCACTGAATTCTGAGGCCTATGGACATGTTCATATCTGACACCATCAAAAGTTAAAGTTAAGGCCTTCAAAACCCCCATATATTTTACTAAGTGATCTTTTCTTGCCACCGACCGACCAGATGCGTGGTTTATGAGAAATTGCGAATCACTTATCAGTCTTACTCTTTTAGCTCCATAAAGTTTTGCAAGTCTTAAGCCTGCCAAAGTAACTTCGTACTCGGCTTCATTATTCGATGCTTTAAACCCGAATCGGATTGCTTGAGGTATACCGATTGATTCCAGAGATACCAATTGTACACCTGATCCACAACCAGACGAGCTTGAACCCCCGTCGGTTCAGAGAGTCTATTATGTTCCAAGTTATTCTTTATCAACTTCCATTTCATTCTAATTAGAGTGAAACTCAACTAAGAAATCAGCTAATGCTTGTGCTTTAATAGCAGTTCTTGGTTCAAATTCAATATCAAAATCTCCAACCACTTCAGCATTCTTCGCGACACATCGGGCATTTCTAACATGTTCTTTAACGGAAAATATGTTCGTACCACAATTGAATGAGCCTGAAAGTAAGGCCTCATTTTTTGTGTGGATGTAACTAATGTAAGGATGGATTTTATAACTTGAGATATCGCTTCTCACCATCATAAATACTTTTACTCACGTAATACACCGACCTGAGAACATTCATTTCTTCTCGGATTAAAACCGCACTCACTGCGAAATCTGACACTGTCAGAAAGATGTATAGCTTTTCCCCTGGATTTGGCTTTGTCAAGACTTCCGGAGAAGAAAGGTATTATTTGATCTGATGAAAGGAATCCAAACATTCTTGAGTCGAGTCAAAACAATTGTTTTTTCTCAGCACTTGGAAGAAAGGTTCGCACTTTTCCGAGGATCGCAATATGAACCTATTCAACGCTGCCAATCTTCCAGTCAAGATTTGTACCTCTTTAATTGTTCTTGGTGGGGCTATAGTACACAGAGCCTTTAGATGTACCGAATCAACTTCAATACCCTGATCACTGACTATGTAACCTAAAATGTTTCCGGATCTTACCCCAAACGTGCATTTTCCCAGATTCAATTTCATATTTATATTTGTCAAATTGGCAAAAGTTTATTCTAAGTCATCCAAATGATTTTCATCTTTTAAGCTCTTGACTAACATGTCATCTATGTAAACCTCAACAATTATTCCAATCTGACAATCAGAAGCTTTGTTTACTAACCGTTGGCACGTTGCCCCAACATTCTTCAACCCGAATGACATCTTTTAAGATCTTGATCTCTTGGATCCATTTGGATCTGATTATACCCGACATATGCATCCATAAAAGATAACAATCGATTTCCACATGTTAAATCAACCAACTGATCAATTCTGGGCACATGGAAATGATCTTTAGGGCACACCCTATTTAGATCGGTGAAGCCCACACACATTCGCCACTTTTCGTTTTTCTTCTTTACAAGGACCAGGTTAGGAGTCCACACAGTATTTCACTTCTCTTTTCAGCACCACACAGTATTTTGTATCGCGTCCGATATCCTCATGATACTGGTAATATTTTTTTTATATGCTCTCTTGGGGTTTGCATTGGGAAAGGCTTACGAAAGTGTACATTTGAATCCGACTTCTTAAAGATAATTAATACACACTTGGTCAAATCATCATAATGAGCGGGTCGAACCCACTTATTGGACATGGGTCGAACTTAATGTTGAGTGTTGACTGCAAGTGTGTACTGTTGAGTGTTGACTACCGTTAAGGTGCTTGATTTATAGCTTGAATTGGCGCTCAGGGTCGGACTGTGTTCGTTGGATGAGATACCTGTGGTCGGACATTCGCTGGCGGTGCACTAGCTCTTATCAGAATCGAATCCTGGTAGAACTGATGCATCGACTCTATCTCCGAGGCTCTGGTTTCTTCAATTATAATCTGCTTCTCTATCTGATCCAACAATGCTCTGAATATCATAGCCTGAGTATCTACAACATTATTTTTCATCACCCCTGGAAGCAAACCTATTCTCCAATGGATCTTAGAAAACAAATATAAATACCCCAACCAACGACATTAAATGGGATTGATTTTTTCTAAAGATATTAAATTACAAGCACCTATTTTCTCTTACGACTCTTTACAAAAAGTTTAGATACAAAATCACCAAAAGATCTTTCGTTTTTACCCTTACAATACATTTTACCCTCGTCAAATCGGCGACCACAGTTGGAGGCGCAAATGCCTGCATAATTCTATTAAAAAACTTACTTGTAAGTAAAGTTAAGAAATATTAGGGACATTGATCTCAATATGTAGAAAATTCCACTTCATGAAAATGAAGGAATAAAATATGATAATGAACACGCTATTGTGTCTCATGTCAATCACAACACCGATGAAGGACAATTCATGCAAAATGAACGTGATCAGTTGAGGGTTGAGATTGAGGCTTTGAGAGCCCAAAGGTACGCTAAGTGCAATTTTCTATCCAGTCCGAACCAAGTATATTTGTCCTTCTGATGAAGAAAATGTGTTTAACTGTAACCACAATTGGAGGAAATCACCTTTGTCCTCAAAGATACTCTCTGGACATCTGCCAAAGCGGTTTGAAAGTTCAAAATAGAAATATACGATGGGAGAAAAGATCCTGATAACCACCTCGAGCAGTTCAAAAACTTTATGATGAACTTTTATGATGATGATGATAAACTATTATGCCGGGATTTCTCACAAAATTTCAAGGGGAATACTTTGGTATAATAGTTTCCCACAAGTTTCCCACAAGGATCTATTAAAAACTTTGATGTTTTCTAGATGGCCTTTCGAAGACAATTTTTGGGATATAATGAGCTAAAAGGGAATAATGATACTATCATATATTGTTCTTAATAACTGAACGAGTCTATAAAATAATATATCAGCTGTTTTACGAATACGAAAAATGGATTGACCGATTGTTTTGAACAAGTAACCACTATTTCCTTGAGACAAGGGTTGAATCTGGGTGAATTGCCTGATTCGGTGACTCACAAAAATAATGACATGGGGTGAATTATTAAATCAGGTCGGAAAACTGACTACGGTGGAGAAGACTAAGAAATCTAGAGTACCGCGTCATAATATGTATGATCCTACAATGTTGATCTCACAAGCCAATACTCAATCTTAGGCCACACCTAATTATGTGCCTCAATATTTCAAACAAGGGTCACATCCACCAAAAGAAAATCAATCAACTCAAGGCCAACAAGTTTAACCCAAGAGGGATTTGTGGGTTCAACCTGAATGGTTTGCCAAACTGGGTGAAAGTTGATGAGTCCGAACTCTGCACTCTCCCCGGACAAACACAGCTCGGTCCAAGACCTCCGGACGGGACAGATCACACGGACCGGACAGATCACTTTGAGCACAATGACCATAGGACTGTTCGAACTATGACAAAAGTACTAAAAAACCTAAACACTTCTTGACTAAGCTACTTGCTCTCCTAGTTAGAGCTCAGGGGTCTTTGAACATGACCCGGGTCCATTAAACATGACCCGAAAGCCCATAAGGGCCTGAATCAAGCAATTATTATCCACACCAAATTGGCGACCACATTGGGAGCAGAAGGTGCCTGAATCAAGCATTCAAAACCATCTTAAAAAAATCTGTCCGAATGAATCCGGACAATCCAGAAATACCACCATCTTTGCTCGAAGTGGTGGGAGAGAATGATTAATACACTATCGAAGAGCGTGATAGGCTAAAGGGTGAAATAGAAGCTCTGAGGGCTGAAAAGGCCAAGATGGGCGTGAAAGAAAAGTCCAAAGCATCAGCTGCTCATCACACCGATAACCCCAGAGAGCATGAGTCTTCGAAGACTCATGTGAGCACAAAAAAGACTCATGCCAGTTCCAAGAAGTCTCACCGGTCTAAGACAGTGGAGAGTTCTGACTCAAGCTCAGAATCTTCTGATAGCTCTTCGGGCAGTGAGGGAGTTGAAAAATCCTTGTCCTCTAGCAACGATGAGGGTCGAACCAGAAAGAAACAAAAGCAGATTAAAAAATATTCAAGAAAAAGGGATAGACAAGGAAAGATGAAGAGGCATATTGGTAAGAGATCATCTCATAACCGTAGGCATGTGGACAAGATGCTGATGGATCCCTTCGCTTTCCACGATGAACCAGGTATCTTTGCAACTCCCAATGAAGGCACTGTGTTCAGTCGTGGAAGGAATTGGAGGCAATCTCCGTTGTCTTCTAAAATTCTATCCGGAAACCTCCCCAAGAGGTTTGACAGCACCAAAATAGAGAAGTACGATGGCAGTACTGATCCGGACAACCATCTGGAGCAATTTAAAAACTTCATGATGAACTTTGATGATGATGACAAAATGCTCTGTAGGGTATTCTCCTAGTCATTCACGGGGAGTGCTCTAAAGTGGTACAACAGCCTGCCTCAGGGTTGTATTAAAGATTTCGATATTTTTTGGGTAGCCTTTCGAAGGCAGTTCGTAGGGAGTAAAGAACTAAAGAGAAATGGAGACACAATAATCCATTGTGCCCAAGAGCCAAATGAGTCCTTGAAAGAATATATAAGTCGTTTTGTGAATACCAAGAATGAGTTGGCTGATTGCTTCGAACAGGTAGCAATAGCATCCCTGAGACAGGGTTTGAACCCATGTAATCTAGCTGATTCAGTGACAAAAAAGAAGGCCATGACATGGGGAGGGTTGCTGAATCAGGTTGGCAAACAAATAAACGTCGATGAAACAAAGAATACCAGGGTGCACATGCAGGTGAGGTCTACCCCAGTGGCACCAAATCCCAACCAGAATCAGTCCGAGAACAAAGCAAGAGAAACCGGATAGGGGCATGGTAGGGCAAAAGCTCAGTCTCAGCCAGCTGCTCCTACTCAAAGTCAGCAATCCATAAACAAGAGAGGGCTATGGGTGCAACCGGAGTGGTTCGCAGAGTTAAAAGAAAGTGTGGCCACTATTTTTGATAAAACAAAGGATGAGGTGCATTACCGGAGACCAGCAACACTGCAGTCTCCCAGAGAGCATCGCAATAACTCTTTTTGCCAATATCACAATGATATTGGTCATACCACTGATGACTGCATAGCATTGAAACAAGAAGTTTAAAACATGATTGAGAGGGGAAAGCTGGGAGCTTACGTTAAAAGAAGAGGGGGTAACAGGCCTGATAACACTCACCGGGTTGGTCCAAGTAATGCTCATCAGGAGGGAGCCATGGTTATAATTGAAAGGTTCGACGTGGAATCTGAGTACTTGGATCCTAATCCAACTCGAAATAGAGTGGGTGCTATAGAGGAATGTTCTAGATCGGTCTCCGGGCTCATTAAGTTTTTCGAGTCACTTACAATTTTCGGGGGGACACTATGACAGCCCCTACTGCTTCTTCGAGGAAGAGGCATGTTCATACTTTAGCCTCCCAGCTAGAAGGAGGCATGACATCCTATCAGTCACCAAACTCTTTCCCCTTCATTGTGTTTGATGAGGATGATTTAAGAAACATTGCTGGCCCTTATGAGGATGCTGTTGTCATATGAGCATCTATAGAGGGCAATGACATAAGACGAATCCTGGTGGATACTGGAAGCTCAGCCAATATCCTTTTCCTAACCACATATAAGAAAATGAAAAATCCAGCTGTAATTGAGAATTCAGACAGGTCAATCGTGGGCTTCACAGGCAGCTCAGCAGATGTGATCGGAGAGTTCGAAGAAGAAGTTCTATTGGGCAAAGGCCCTTTCAAGAAAATGGTCAGAATACTCTTTATTGTGGTGGATTGTCCCACTTGTAATAATGCTATTTTGGGAGGTCTTAGCTCTCTATGATGCATGCAGTGGCTTCAACAGTCCATCAGTGCTTGAAGTATGCTGTTCAGGGACAGGTTGGAGTCGTCCGTAGCAGCCAAAAGATTGCAAGAGAATGTTATGCCTGCCCTGGCTCCTCGAACGCTGGGGGCAGTCCGTATTAATGAACAATAGCAGTTTGAGGGCCTCACTGGGGGTGAGGGTGAAATTGATGACCCCAGAGAGACCCTTGGAGTATTAATATCGATCGAAGAGGTAGAAACACACTGTTTGGAAGATGGGAAAAGTGTCAAGATAAGGTCTAAAATGCCACCTGTTTTGAAAGATCAAATGTTAAAGTTTTTGAAGAACCATCAGCATGTTTTTGCTTGGTGCAATGCTGATGTTGCTGGGTTCCCATCAGAAATTATATCACATCACCTATCCGTCCGGAGAGACGTAGCTCCAGTGGTTCAAAAAAGAAAAGCTTTTTCCAAAGAAAAGGCTGTTGTCATTGTGCAAGAGTTGACAGGCTCACAAAGATGGGGCACATCAAGGAGTCTCAATACCCTTTGTGGACTGCCAATCCTGTCTTAGTGAAAAAGAAGAATGGCAAATGGTGCATGTGCATTGACTTCACAGATCTCAATAGAGCTTTCCCAAAATATTTGTATCCAATTCCCCGGATTGATCAGTTAGTAGACTCCACCTCTGGGAACAAGCTGCTTTCCTTTATGGATGCTTTCTCCGAATACAATCAGATTCAAGTAGATCCAAAGGATCAAGAACATACCACATTTGTCACTGACAGAGGTCTTCATTGCTACAAAGTAATGCCATTTGGTTTGAAAAATGCTGGGGCTACTTATCAGAGGTTAGTCAACAAGGCATTTGCTGATCAAATTGGAAGAAATATGGAAGTGTACATTGATGACATGATGGTGAAGAGTGTAGATGAGCAGTTGCACTTATCCGATCTCCAAGAAACTTTTGCCAACTTGGTAAAAGTGAATTTGAAATTAAACCTAGAAAAGTGTGTGTTCGGAGTGCAGTCCGGGAAGTTTCTAGGCTATATCATAAGTGAGCATGGAATACAGCCCGATCCGGACCAGCTAAATGCTCTTTTCCAAATGGAACCCCCTCGAAACGTTAAAGAAGTACAACGGTTAACGGGGAGGTTAGCTGCCTTAAACAGATTTATCTCAAGGTCTTCGGATAGGTGTGCACCTTTCTTTCAAACTTTGAAGGGTGGAAAAGGATTCGATTGGACCCCACAGTGTGATGAGGCTTTCAATGAGATCAAGAAGCACCTGTCCTCTCCCAAGACTTTGTTTAAACCAGTTGATGGGGAGACCCTCTTCGTATATTTGGCAGTTTTAAGTTGTGGCATCAGTGCTGTGTTAGTAAGAGAAGTAGATAATTACCCCCATACAGTGTACTACATCAGCAAAATCTTGATAGATGCAGAAAGGCGTTACTTGAAACTCGAAAAGTTAGCATTGGCCTTGGTGATAGCAGCCAGGAAGATGAGGCCTTATTTCCAGGCTCATCCCATCATCGTCCGGACTTCTTTTCCCCTGAAGAATGTTCTCCAAAGAGCAGACATTTCAAGCAGGATGACTAAGTGGTCAGTAGAGTTGGGGGACTTCGACATAGACTTTGCTCCCCGAACAACAGTCAAGGCCCAATTTGTGGCTGATTTTCTGGTTGAATTCCACTCCGACAGGGATTCAGAGCAAACTACTGATATAAAAGATAAAAAGGTATGGGTCGTCCGAACTGATGGTGGATCTAGCACTATGGGATGTGGTGCAGGAGTATGTTTAACTTCCCCATATGGAGACAAAATGTACCAAGCTATTTGTTTTGCTTTCAGGGCATCCAACAATGAGTCCGAATACGAAGCAGCTATAATTGGTTTAAAGTTAGCCTACATTTGCGGGGCTAAGAGGGTCAAGCTGCTAAGCGACTCCCAACTACTTATCCACCATGCCCAAGGCCAATCTGAGGCTAAGAAGGAGCAGCTTGTGAAATATTTACTCCTCCTAAAAAATGAAGCACTTAAGTTTAAAGGTGTTGTCTATGAACATATTCCCCGGGCAGAAAATGAGCTAGCAGACTCACTAGCAACCATAGCATATACGGAATCATATCCATGGATCCATGTGCTTGAAAGCCCCTCCATCCAACTTTGTAAGGGTAAAGAAGAGGAAATTTTCGAAATACAAGCAAAACAGCCTCAAGACTGGAGATTTCCTCTCCTACAATATCTCTCAGATGGTGTTGTGCCTCCTGATAATTCACTAGCCAGAACGTTAAAACACAAGGCTCATGGTTTCATCATATTGAGAGAAGTGTTATACAAAAAGTCCTACAGTAAACCTCTCCTGCGCTGTTTGGGGGATGAAGAATCACAAGTGGTCCTCTCCGAATTGCATGATGGTGAGGGATCAGCCCATTGTGGGTTTAGAGCTTTAACAAGAAGGGTTTTACTCTCCGGTTACTATTCGCCATCAATTATGAAAGATGCTAAGGAATTGGTAAGAAGGTGTGACCCATGCCAGAGGTACAGCAATGAAATTCATGTACCAGCCATTCCTTTAGAATCAATTTCTGAGCCCATTCCTTTTGCTCGATGGGGATTGGATTTAGTGGGGCCTCTCCCCGTGGCGTCCGGAGGACGCAAAACTATAATTGTGGCCATAGATTACTTTTCGAAGTGGATAGAAGCAGCCCCCCTAGCAGGGACAACATCAAAAGCTGTTATAAAATTCATTCTATCCAACATCTGTTGCAGATTTGGTGTCCCACAGAAAATAACAACAGACAATGGGCCACAGTTCGACAATAGGGAAATGGAAAGTTTCTGTACCTCAAGGGGTATACAACATTGTTTTTCTTCACCTTTCCACCCACAAGAAAATGGGCAAGTTGAAATGGCTAACATAACTATATTGTCCGGTTTAAAGAAGAATTTGGAAGGGGCTGCTGGGAAGTGGCCTAGTTATCTACAAGAGGTCTTGTTGGCCTACCGGACAACACCTGGGGCTGCAACACAAGAGTAACCCTTTGCGTTGGTCTATGGGATGGATGCATTAGCTCCCATAGAGGCAACTCTCCCCTCTTTTCGTGTTCACAACTTCTCCGAACACGCTAACGAGGTGGCAATCAGAGGTCAACTTGATTTTATAGAAGAAAGACGAGTTAAAGCTCACCTTCGAGTTGCTCACTATCAAGGCTTGATGAGAAGCAGGTTTGCTTCCAAAGTTAAAAGAAGAGATTTCCAACCAGGGGACAAGGTATTAAGGAAGGTCTTCTTGCACACTAAAGAAAAGCTATTCGGAAAGTTGGCCCCAACTTGGGAGGGTCCGTATATGGTTGTTGAAAGAATTAGGCCTGGAACTTATTGGTTGGAAGACAAAGATGGCAGAGTTCTAACACATCCTTGGAATATCGAGCATCTCCGGATGTACTTGGAATAGCACTTGTATAAATATTTACTTGTTTGAACATCCATGTAAATATTTGGGGGCATACTCTTTCCTCCCTGGTGGCACGGAGAGGTTTTAATGAGGTGTCCGGGCTGTTAAATAAAATTCGATGCCTTCTTAAAAATTTTCTAAGTGTTTTTAAAGTTTTGTCCCTTGTCATACTATCCGGAATGAAACAACTAAAGGCTATTTAAACTCTAGCCTGAGAACTTAAATACTCTCACAATGAAACAACTAAAGGTTATTTAAACTCTAGCCGGAGAGCTTAAACACTCTCACTATGGAACAACAAAAGGCTACTTAGACTATGACTATCAAAATTAAAAGAAACAATGAAAGAAGATGATGGTTGCACAAAATAGAAATATTCATTGAAATAAATAACTTAAAATTGCCTTGGCCTTCCAAGGACTTTTAAATGGTCAAAGTAGAACACAAAAAACCTATCCAGTCAGATACCAGACACCATTACAAAAAGAGTGCTTGGCCTTCCAAGGACTTTGGTCTGGATAAAAAATAAACAAAGTAGATCATAAGTTAAGGTTGAGCCTTTGAAGATGGCTCACCTTCATCTGCCTTCTTACCCTTAGGGTCGTCTTTCCCTTCATCTACCTTCTTGCCTTTAGGATCGTCTTTCTCGTCATCTGGGCTCTCCCAAGTATGTTCTTCATCATCCGATGAGCCACTAGAGTAGCCAAACCTGTCACCTTCGGCCATCGTGTGGTATGGGAGGTCTTCAGGCTCAACATAAAGCCATAAGTCCCCTAGGTTCCTCTGCGGAAATGTTTCATGGAAGAGTAGAACCATGTCAGACCTCACATTCTCAAGAAGTAGCTCTTCGATCTTGATCATCTGGTTGGCATAAGCATTGATCTTGGCTTGGATCTTGGCCTCCTGCTCCTGTAGCAACGTATTTTTCTCTTCGGCAGCCTTGGATACTGCATTCTCAAGGGCAATCTTATCAGTAGTTAGGTTGGTGATGACTTTGTCCTTTGCCTTGGTTTCTTCCTTTGAGGTAGCAATGTCTTTCTCCAGACCGGACAGTTTCTCCCGGAGGACTTTGATGGTTTCTTCTAAACTGGTGACTTTGGTGGTGCTTGTCTTTTGGCTTCTCTTCAACTCCTCGTTTTCTTCTTTCAACATGGCAGCATTGGAGGTGGCAGTGCGAAGGTCTTCGGACAGCTTTTCCTTCTCAAACTTAAGGTCTTTGATGATGTCTGCCTGACCCCGAACTTGTCTCTCCAACGTAAGTACTAGCTGCACATTGCTTAACAAAGAGTGGGCTATGGTATCCTTTTCACTAGAAACAATGAAAGTCTTACCGTTAAAATTGACCGTTAAAATTGACCGTGTTGGACCTGCCCGGCTTTCAAGTGGTCACTAAACTCCTTGGGCAGTTCTGCTAAAACAAAAGTAAGACAAATTAGTATAAACTAGGTCCAAAAAGAAAAGACAAGAGAAACAAAAATATAAAGGCAAGATACTTACGGTCACTCCTCCACCTGCTTCTGAGGAGGCTTGGGTTCTCTCCGGCTTTTATCTTCTTGCCATTTTCCCAGGCACCACTGACGAACAGGAACTGGGTCCTCCAAGTCCTCTCTGCCTCCAGCAAGTCATCCACCGCTTTGAAGTTATCCCCCATGTTAAAGTGGTAGAAGGGGATGTGGTGGTTTCTGCACACGCTAGCCACTGCAGCAAACTCCTCCATGGGCAGAGGGATCCCGGATAGCCTTGATGCCATGATGCATGACATAAGGGTATACCAAGCATTGGGGCTCAGCTGGCTCGAACAGAGTTTGATCAGATGGAAATATCTGACAATCTCTGGGTCTAGTGGGAGCCTTAGCCCCCAGTTGAACAGCTCCGTGAACATAACCACCTCACTTAACTTGCAATCCATTGGGATCTCCGGATGTATAGGGATTCTGATCTTTACATTTTATGGAATACCCCATTTTGAACGCATCCTGCCCAACTCAGCAGTGTGGATGAATGCATAATTGATTTTTTGTAGGGAGAGAAGATAGTTAACGCTGACCTTGTGAAAACAAGGCCCTACTTTTCCTTCTAGGCTCTCTGGCAGGTCCGGATGCCTCAAATACAACTTTTCTTTGCCCTTGTCCTTCTTGGAAACTATCTCTTTACTAGTCTGACCGGAGGGCTCAGACTCAAACGGGGCCTCTTCAACAGAGTCCTCCATCACTTCCTCCATGATTGTTGAAGGGATTTCAGCAGTTGTAGTGGGGGGAGGGTTTAAGCTTGATTCAGCCTTATCTCCGGATTGATGGGCCTCAGAGCCTCTTTGATTTCTGCTCTCCGGTAGTGTGTTTGGAGCAGATGTTTCTAGTAGGAGGTTTGGATTAGACCCCTCCGGTCCGGACAGCCTGTCCTTAGGAGCTCTAATTGGCACCTCTGATCCGGTGCTGCTATCTTTTGCCCCCGATCTTGAGGGGGTGTTTCTGGTTCCTTGGCCTTTAACCAACCGACCTTTCATCTTATCAACCAGCTTCTCAGGAGAGCGCTCCGTATCCGATCCCATTGCGATGAAGGGATAAGGTTTTCTAAGGCTAGTGACTGTAACTCCTGGCTCGACACTAGGCACCGATTCCTGAACTGAGGAACCAGAGATTATGGGGGATAGGGTGGTTTGAAATAGTTTTCTAGGCTTGGTACCTTTGGAAGAGGACGAGCCACGATCTGACTCAGATGCAGAAGTGATAGGTCTGTCAACAGGTGAGGTGGGTAACCCTGCTGCGATCCGTCTCTCTCTTTCGACTTTTTGAGCCTTCTCTAACTCAGAAAGGTTGAGCCACCCGCCTTTGACAAGAGCGTTCCTCGCTGTAAATATAAACTATTGAACTAAACTTTTGCTTTAGAGAGAGAAATCTTTGAGAGTTTTTACAGAAGTAAGTTTGAAGGAGATGGTAAAACAGTGGAAATGAATTTGTATTTATAGTAAATCTGAAAAAGCAGTTGATTCCTAGGAGAATTCGAAAAGTTTGGCAATGATTAAAAAACGACGCTGATGTCACCACCTGTAATTAAAGAGGTTGCTTTTCGAAGAAGGTGGGTTCAAAATTCAAGGTGAAAAAAACGGCTGAAACAACCAATCAGAGAGTGACACGTGTCCCACGAACTCTGGCAAAAACCGTTTCGAATTCGTGAAGCTTTATATGTCCGGATAAACCCGTAGACCTGTCCGGATTAAAACTGCCCTTGACGTCGGACTGTTTTTCAGGTCTTTGGCAAGAGTATTTGCACAAACACCTAAAAAAGGGGCTCCTGATGAGTACGAACTCTGCACTCTCCCCGGACAAACACAGATCGGTCCAAGACCTCCGGACCGGACATATCACACGGACCGGACATATCACTTTGAGCACAATGACCATAGGACTGTTCGAAATATGACAAAAGTATTAAAAAACCTAAACACTTCTTGACTAAGCTACTTGCTCTCCTACTTAGAGCTTATGGGTCTTTGAACATGACCCGGGTCCATTAAACATGACCCGAAAGCCCATAAGGGCCCAAACATCAGGGTATAAATACCCAACCACCTGCATTAACTATGAATAATGAGAATTAACTGCTACCAAGCTGCTTAATTATCTCTCTACTCTCTACTATAAACACTTAGCACCCACACACCACCATAAAACACCAACTGAAATTACCAGCCTACCCTCAGGCAATTATTATCCACACCAAAAGTGTTGCTACTATTTTTTATAAAACTAAGAATGCGTTGCATTTTAGAAAGGCAATCACCAATCCAATTTCCTAGATAGAATCAGAATACTCACTCTTGTAAGTACCACAATGATGTGGGTTATGATACCCAAGATTGCATCACCCTAAAACAATAAAGTTTAGAATTTAATCGAGAGAGGAAAGTTGTCAGCTTTTGTTAAAAAAACAATGGAACAATAGGCATGTCAACACTCAGTCTCAGTCTAATGTGAATACAACAAGAGCAACATCACCAACTGGTCTAGGGAAACGTATGGGTTCATTGAGACAAAAAGATGATATGGTGATTATAGAAAGGTTTCATGTACATTCAGATTATCTAGATCCTCATCCGGATCATTATCAAGTTAGGATTATAGTGAAAAAACATCAACAGTTTCCGATCTACGTAACTTCATCGAATCCTTAACCAATTTTGGGGGAAACACTATGACTGCACCCTCAAGTTGTCCAAGGAAAAGACATATTAATGGTATAATACCTCAATTAGAGGCAAATGTCTACACATCTTTATCAAAGCCCTGCTCCATTCATTTTCTTTAATGAAGATGTTGTGGTGATAGTGGCATATATTGGAGGCAATGATATACGTCAGATTTTAATTAATACATGCAGTTCGACAAATATATTGTTTCTATCTGATTAATTCAGATAATTCTTAGGTTAGTTAAGATGCAAAAATGTTCGTCGGAGAGTGTCTGTCTAAGAAATGTTTGTATCAGATAATTTTAATAAGAGAATCAGTGTTTTGTAGAGAGAGCAAGAGACAAAGGGAATAAATGTAGCAATAATTGACTAATCATTGGCTCTTTCCCCCAAAAGGGAATACCCTTTATATAGTACATGAGGTGAATAGTAAAATTACATGATTACTACTGTTAAAGTGGATTTCTCACCCGACTTATTTACTTGTTACAAACAAGTTCTAAGGGTATATCATTTAGCCCCTCTATCTCTTATGTTTTATTTAATTTAGTCCTTAATCACTAAATATATGAATTTAGTCTTTATATTTAATATAATAAACCGTGTTATACTTTATATTTTCATTCCCATATCGGTAGCCCCCTAGTGATTGTGAAGATACCTGAATGAGGACTGACCGATGAATGCCATTATTCCATCATTTTGAACCTCCTTGGACTTTATGACATTCAAACTTCTTTGTATGACCTTTTATACTTCTCCCTGGATCACTGTTGCCTCATGCTTTGATTGGACGACTTCGTTACTTGTATTCCATAAATAAATTGCTTTATCGCAATACCCTCAGATTATGTGGTATGGGACTTGTTCGAACTTTTGACCTCACCTAAGACATCATTTCTTTTAACTTTGCGTGTCTTTGCCTAGCCGTTATAATGTCAAAAATAATATAGGCAATAGAGTCACTTTTGGCCACTTGTCGGGTATCTACCACCGCATGTCGGTACGCTAATTGAAACGATTTGCGAGAGAGGTAACGTGTTAAAGAAATCTTTGAAACTAATTTTTCAAATTCTGCCCCTTAACACCCATAACTTCAATATATATACTAATCTATTTATCTAGTTCTAAGTTTACAACTTTTGTTTATGCTTAGCTTTGAGTAGAGAACACTTGTTCTACAGAGAGAAATAAATTTCTTTCAAATTGAATTCTTTTCCAGTCTTTCATGCTAAAGGGTTTATCAATCTCAAAAGATATAAACTTTGGAGGTGGTTGAATATCTTAAAGAAAGAGGCTGCACGTAGAAATTCCGGTGGTAGAGTGTATCCAACTCTTGTAGAAAAGAAGAGATTTTTCCAGAGAAACATCTGAACCAATTGTTCAAGAAGTAGATCGGTTAAGCAAAATAGGCATATCAAAAAATCTTAATACCCTCTTTAGACAACTAACACAGTTTTAGTCAACACAAAGAATGGAAAATGATGTATGGTCATTGATTTTATAGATCTCAATAGAGCTTACCATAAATATTCGTTTCCAATGCCCCATATAGATCAGCTAGTGGACACAACATCAGGGAACAACTTGTTGTCCTTTATGGATACTTTTTCTGGGTATACTCAAATACATATAAATCTGAATGATCAAAACGATACTACATTTATTACCGACAGGGGCTCCATTGTTATAAGGTAATGCCGTTTGGGTTGAAAAATGTTGGAGCTACTTATCAATGACGGTTGATGATATGATGGGAAAAATCCCTAAGAAGGAAGATATCAACAACTGGTGAATAAAGCGTTTGCTAATCCAGAGAGATGTACCTTCAGAGTTCGATCTGGTAAATTTATGAAATATATCATAAGTGAGAAATGGATTCAAGCTGATTTGTTAGCCTTGGATCCACCTCGAAATGCTAAAAAAATTCATATATTAACTAAAAAATTGGTTGTAGTGAACCGGTTTATTTCAAGATTGATGGACAAATGTGCTTAATTTTTCGAAATTTTAAGAAATGCTAAAGAATTCGATTAGTCTCCTAACTGTGATCAAGATTTCCTTGAGATAAAAAACACTTATCTTCACCCAAGACACTGTTCAAACCTGTTGAAGGAGAAAATTTTTATATGTACGTAGCAGTTCAGAAGTAGATAATTACCCCCGTCCGGTTTACTATATAAGCAAGAGTTTGTTGGAAGCTGAGAAAAAAAATACTTGAAATTGGAAATATTAGCTTTAGCACTAGTGATAGTAGCTAGAAAGATGAGACCTTAGTTTTAAGTACACTCTATCACAATTCGAACTTCTTTTCCCCTAAAAAATGTACTACAAAAGAATGATATATCTGGAAGAAGAACTAAATCGTCAATTGAGCTCGTAGATTATGGTATTGACTTTGTACCTCAGACTCCAATTAAAGCTCAAGTTGTGGCTGATTTTTTAGTAGAGTTTCATTCTAAGAGGCCTCGTGAAGAAACTCAAGTCAATAAGTTTAAGAAGCAATGGGTGATCCAAACTAACGGTGGATCTAGTACAATGGGCTGTGGAGCAAGAAGTTTCCTAACCTCCACTTATGGTGATACCGTGTACCAGAATATATGTGTTGGCTTCAAACCATCCAACAATGAGTCAGAATGTAAAGCGACAATAACTAGTTTAAGGTTAGAACAAATTTGTAGGGAAAAAAGAGTCTGATTGATAAGTGATTCCCAACTACTCATTCATCAAGCCCAATGCAAATCAGAGGCTACAAAAGAAAACTTGATAAAGTATCTACAAGTGCTAAAGTAAGTCACCACCAAGTTTGCATGCATCGAATATGAGCGTATCCCCAGATCAGAACTCTTAGTAGATTCTTTAGCCACTATAGCATATTCCAAAGCATACCCTTGGATCCATATGCAAGAATTTCCTTATATATATGCAAGCACAAGACAGAAAGGTGAATTAGGAGAAAGTCTCCATTTATCGGAAGAACATTCTAAGGATCGGAGGAATGAAATCCAATAATCTATCACTAATGCAGTTTTACCTTCTGACAAGGCCTTGGCAAAGAAAATAAAATACAAAGCTCATGGGTTTCTAGTTCTAAGGGAGATTCTTTACAAAAATCTTCTAGCAGGCCTCTACTGAGTTGCCTTGGATCTAATGAATCTCAAAATATATTATCAGAGTTACATGATGGACAATGATCAGCACATTATGGCTATAAAGTTTTAACTAGAAGAGTCTTGTTAGCGAGATATTATTAGTGTACTATAATGGAAGAGGCTAAAAAGTTGGTGAATAGATATGATATTTGTCAAAGATATGAAAATTCAATCTATGTGCCAGCAGACCCTATGAAACCAGTATCCGGACCTATACCCTTTGATAGATGGGGACTTGATTTGTTTGGACCTCTTCCAATGGCTTATGGGGGTTGTCATACCATAATTGTGGCAATAGACTACTTGTCCAAATAGGTAGAGGCTACACCTTTATCTGGAACAACATCTAAAACAGTATTAAAATTTATTCTCTCCAATATATGCTGTCTATTTAGTATTCGTAAGCGCATCATTACGGATAATGGTCCTCAGTTTGATAAAAAGACATGGGTGTATTTTTTACATCAAAAGGAATTCAACATTGTTTTTCTTCTCATTTTCATCCTCATGCCAATGAACAAGTTGAAGTGGCAAATCAGACAATTTTTTTGGGTTTAAAGAAGAACTTAGAAGGAGCAGGTGGGAAATGGTCAAGTTACTTGCAAGAGATACTATAGGCATACTGAAGCACCCCTCATACAGACACACAAGAGTCTATATTTGCTCTAATTTATGGGATGGATGCTATCACATATATAAAAGCTACTCTTCCTTCCTTTAGAGTTCAAAATTATTCTAAAATAGAGAAGTGAATAACTATAAGGACTCAGTTGGATTTAATTGAAGAAAAAAGAGTAAAAACACATTTTAGAACTACACATTACCAAGCTTTGACGAGGAGTAGGTTTGCGTCTAAAGTAAAAAAAGAAGGGATTTTCAAGTACGAGATAAGGTGTTGAGAAAAATGTTTTTTCACACCAAAGAGAAGCACTTCAAAAAGTTGGCTCCAAACTGGGAAGAACCATATGTTGTATGTGAAAGAGTCAAGCACAAAACATACACCTTCGAGAAAAGAAGTAAACCTATTAAAGCATCATTGGAATGTTGAGCATCTCAAGTTATACTTACAATAAACCCACTTTGTAAATATTTATTTTCTTTTACTTCAATTTAAATATTTAAAGACATATTAAACACGTGTTGCCCTCAAATGCTTTGCCTTTGAGTGGGTCAAATGAATTAAAAACCTATTAAATACTTGTTTCTCTCAAATGGTTTGCTTTTGAGTGGATTAGATGAATTAAAAAGCTACTAACACCTTTAAAGGACATATATTTTAATCGCTTAGTCGGATTTAATGTATTGCTTTACTTTTGTCATTTTTAAGTACGATCGATATTTATGGAAGTGTAAGAAAAATGGAAATATAAAAAGTAAATAAAAGTGAAGATGGCGTAAAATATTGATATAATAGTAGAAGATATTCGGTCCATATTACAAACATGCCTTGTATACCACAAGGACTTGCACAAACACAGTTTTTAAAAAATCTGATCCAAAAATGATAAAATAACTTGCATGCTCCAAGGAATTTAATTCAAAACATAAACACAATAAAAATACTTAACCTTAGGGCTCATTCCCCTTGGTTTTCTTCTCAACCTTACCTTCTCATTTTTCTTCGTTATCATCATCTGAATCCTCCTCAACTTTATAATCAGATTCAGATTCATCCAATGATATGCTTAGTTTATCACTTTATGCCATAGTATGGAAAAGAATTTATTTATATGGCACAAACCTCTACAACTTCCCAAGAGACCATTTGGGAAACCTTTCACGAAACAATAGGACCATCCGATTTAACAGATACTTCTCTCTGATCCATAGATTTTAATACCCCCTCAACATATACATACACAACCACATCTATGCCTTGAGCTTTATTCTCTTTTAGAGAAGTAATCTCATCGTCCCTCTTCTTAGGAAGATCTTGTAACCCTTTCTTCTTCTCGGATAATTAGTTGATGGTGCTTTTATCATGGGTCAGTTATTCCTTTAAGGAATTAAATTCTTTGGAAGTGGTATACTGTATTTCGGTGTAACTAGCCTGTAACTTTTCATGTTCGAACTTAGCTAGTAACCAAATCATCATTGAGTTTATTCTTCTCATGGCTCAAAGTCTCAACCTTGTTCTGCTCAGCCTTGATGAAGTCTTTGAGGCCTTGACTTTCAGTTTGAAGGGAGACAATTTATTTAAATTGAGACCCGGCCTGGCTCTCCAAGTCGACTATTGTCCTCACATAGCCTAAAACTGCATAGCCAGTGTATCATGCTCATTGGACACTTCAAAGGATTCACCATCGTGTATTACAACATATGTAATGGTGGTAGATTAAAAGAAAGCCTTGTCAAAGTCTTCCTTATCAAATTCACTAAAATATAGATTTTCTCTGTCAGCCAAATTAACATCACCTTCAGCAGAAGATTGGTCAGCAAGAAGAAACAATAGGGAAGAAGGATCAACATGTACATCTTCTTGTGAAGGAACTTTGGTAGGAATACTAGAGGGAAGGGCTTTGGATCAGAGTATGATCTCTGAACCAATAAAAATTCTCTTCTTTTATCATATCTCTTATCACTACCCTCCTTGCTCCTATTTTTCCCCTTCTTATTCTTAACAAGTGGGGAGTTTAACGGCACCTTAGCCTCACCCATAGTAACATAAACAACATCCACCAAAACAAAATCAGTTTAATCTGGAGGAACTTAACCACCCGCATTGGAAAACTCTTGAGATGGATCATCATTATTTTCTTTTTTTTAATCGTGTCAAGATGGCTAAGAGCTTTGTTATTGACTGGTAAAAAAACGTTTACCATCCGTCTCCTCAGTCATTTTGAAGATATCAACATCTCTAGGAAGACTAATAAATTTTTCCCACGAGAGCTCCCTAGTTGAGTTCGTTCTTCACAGATGGGCCCTCACCATGTTTGCTGAGGTAAAAAAATTATGGAAAGAAGTTCCCCATTTCTTTGTAGCCCACTGTGCAGTTTCGTAAAAGTGGTCATTACTTCTTCCAAATGTTTTGAGAACATATTTGAAAACACTAAAAATAAAACTAACGTGGATTTTGTGTGTTAGAATCCGATGCGAGGATTAATGTCAATACATGATAAAAGAAATTCATAAAGTACTTACATGAACTTCTCCAATATCTGGTTAATAACCTTGGATTTCCCTTAGAAGTAATCTTCTTACCATTTTACCAAGCACCATTAATGTAGAGGAATTGGGTCCTCCAAGGCTTGTCATCCTCTAGCAAATCATCAATTTTTTTTAATCGTTTCTCATATTGAAGTAGTAAAATGGGATATGGTGGTTTTGGTATAGACTAGCCACAACAACGAACTGTTCCATAGACATTGGAATCTTAGAGAGCATTGAAGCCATGATATTGGCTAAATACTGTATAATATATATTATGAATTCATTGACTTGGGTATAACCTCACCAATTGGAAATATCTAACTATCTCCGGATCCAAAGGGAACCAAAGGCCCCAATTAAGCACTTTGGTATGTACCACTAACTCCCCAGCTTTGATATCCACCAGAGTATCCTCAGGAATGGGAATCTTCACTTTTATAGACTCTGGAAAACCCCACTTTTTGCTAATTCTGTCCAATTATGATGTATGAGTATATACATAGGAAATTCTTCGAAGAGCCAACAAATATTTAACTCTAACTCTGGAAAAGTTAGGCCTCACTCGCCCAACAAGGCTCTCCAAAAGCAGTTTAGAGTCTGGCAGTCTAACCTTCTCATTCTTTTCCCGAACTGTACCGGTATCGTTAGTTTGGCCAGATGTTTCCAATAGAGTATCCTCTCAACTATCATCCATTTCTTCCTCCATAACCTGTGGCTGTTGGTCAACAAGTTCAGATATTGTATCCTATTTTTCAACATGAGGAGGTTCAATGGGTGGAGCTGAAGTGACTACATCCGAAGTGTGAAATGAAGGAAGCTCTACCATTGTAAGGCTTTCAATAACTTTCTCTGTCTCTTTGACAAATGAAGTTGTGCTTTTGGCTTTGGAAATAATTGTGATTATTCAATGTGGGTTTTCTCATACATCCGACCCCATAACTATAAAAGAAGAAAGAGGTTTACGACTAACGACTTTGGTTTTAATAAAATGTGTATTGATCGACTAAGTAGGTGAATCTGAGATTGTAGAAGGTTGAGCAAAAGGGTTTGTTTTGGAAACAATTGAAGGTCTATGAGATGATGAACTTTTATCTGGTTCTGAAATTTGTTAAAGAACCAATCCACTAAGTGAAGTATGTAGTCCGGCGGTGGTTCTAGCTTTCTTTTTCTCTTCCTCTAACTCGGATAGGGTGAGCCAACCTCTTTTTATTTAGGCAGTTCTTGCCATGAACATTCAAACTTTAAAAAAATAGAAGAACTTATAAAATTTGAGAGATTAGGGTATTTTTCTCTATCTAGAATCAAAGTTTGAATTTTTTTTCTCACGCTAGAAATATAAAGTGAAAAATCACACCTATATAGTTTGAAAATTACTTGAGTGTTTTACATAGGGGAGATGAACCGTCTAGCCATGATTAAGGGCTAGTAAATGTAGCTCTTTTAATGTTTAGACACAAGTACCCAAAAACGGCTAATGGGTTCCAATTACCACTTGACACGTATAAAATAGAACTAATTATAAAGTTGCGATCTTTGAGGTGTTCGATTGACCCTTCAAGTTTACTTTGAAGGTGGATCAAATATTATCTTTCAAGGGGCTATATGATGAGATCAGATATCGTTGGAGGAGTAATATACGAATTCTAATTTTATCCGAAGGGGCATTTCAGACCATAAAAATTAAATTCAATGACTGAACAGTAGTTTAAGTAGACCAATGACTCAGTTTCCCATTGATTCTTCAGCATGTGGGCTCATAGGATTAACCCAAATTTA
Organism: Limnanthes douglasii subsp. nivea; assembly: GCA_036936605.1. Lineage (NCBI taxonomy): Eukaryota > Viridiplantae > Streptophyta > Magnoliopsida > Brassicales > Limnanthaceae > Limnanthes > Limnanthes douglasii. The sequence goes on from JAUPFV010000001.1 coordinate 305,640,409, forward strand.
ATATTTGACCCAAACGTCCCATGGATCTTAGAAAAACGTATAATACTCCGACCAATGAAATTAAATGGGTTGAACGTTTTCTAAAGATATTAAATGCAAGCACATATATAAATTAAATCACCAAAAGATCTTCCGTTTTTACCCTTACAATACATTTTACCCTCATTAGTAGCATATATTGGGAAAGAGCTATTCAAACTCTTTGAGTGAATATTGAACCCTGAATTAGTGGCAGAGATTTTTGATGGATCCTAAAGGTTAAGTCGGTGAAGGCTGGTCTGAAGCAAGATAATCCGAAGCGAGCTAGACCGTAGCATCAAACCTAGACTAAAGCAGAGTATTCTACTTTCCGAGGTATCATGTATCAGTTAAGTCTCCTATTACGTTCTTCCTAAATTAATTATATTATCTTGGAAATTCGTCATCTACATTAATTAGTTATTTCCGTCGTTGATGAACGACCTTTAATCTGGAGGGTCTGATGAAGAATTAGGGTTTTCCTTCAACCCATAAATGGAAGAAGATATTTTTATATAATGTGTGGTGTGACTGTGGTGGTGCAATTATGTGAGCAACAAATTTCAAAGAGAGAGAAATAATTCTATGTCTTTTCAGAGATAAGTGAGGTGATTGATAAATATTATTAAAGGGATTCTCTTAATTACATAATATTTTTCTACAAAGAGTGATTTAGTCATTTGTGTTTGAGAGTCTTTCTGTACCCTTCTTATTTATAAAAAGAGCGGCGGGTTTCCATGAATTTATGATCTTTTCACAATCCGAACCATATTAAATAATTACATTTGTGTTTGGTTTTATTGCACCTTCTTTTATTTATAGATCGTCATGGGTATGGTAAATTAAATCTTTTTTACGAATGCTCATTAATCGGTACATAGATTCTTGTCGAGATCGAACAATAGTGGTTTCTCCAACAAGTGCTGCGGTGAGCGTGAAGCAACAATGAGAGAAGTAGATCGATTGCCAATTCAAAAGTTGGAGAAATAGATCTCGCAGTGGTATGTGATGTTTCTAGTATGGTAAATGATTCCAATAGCTTCTAGCATCATTGGCTGGGAAATTTATTTGAAAAAAAAAACTGAATGATGCCAGAAGCTGAGCTTCTATGAAACCTTCGTATTGGGTAATAGAAAAAAGGTGAAGTTTTCGCTCACCAACCAGACATCCAATAGTGTAGTTTATTATGTTCTCAGGCGTTTGAGGTTCGTCACGAAAACCTACCATATTTGGTTCTTATGTCTATAATTGATGACTACTATGGGAAAGTATGTTTTTACTTTTGAAGACCAAACATGAAGCACTTTCTACCTTCATGAGCTGGAAGCTTTATACTGATAATAACTTGGAAATTATGAACAAAACGTTCACTAGCTATTGTGTAAATCTTGGCATTGCTAGACACTGAACCATATGTGGGACTCCCAATAGAAAAAGCTTGTTGAGAGAATGAACTGAACCCTACCTGAATAGGTTAGATTTATGCTTAATATAGTTAGAATGGGTCGAAGTTTCTATGGAGAAGCTATGCCACTAATCGTATATTTCATCAACATGAGGCAATCAACGACGCTTAAATTGTTTTATTCTAAACTTAAGTTTGAAAAATTGAGATTGTTTGGATGTGCTGCCTACGCACATGTGAAGAAAGACAATGATATGGAAAGAGCACTAAAATATTTGTTCATTAGCTATCCAAAAGAAATAAAATAGTAAAGGTGGTTATTTCTTGAACGTGGATGTCATAAAGTTTTAATAAGCATGGATGCAGTTTCAAATGAGGAAGATGTGCCATTGTAGAATGAGTTCTATACTCAACATAGCACTGCTCAGAAGACATGTGAAGTTGTTGAAGAAGCTTCAGTCCCTCTTTGTTCATGTTAATCTTGATTTCTTGTAACTTGACTCCTAAAATTGAGCACTACATCCTCTCTTGTCAATTTATTTTCCACTAGATATAAAAGCTTCCTTCTTAATTTAAAAGATTTTATAATTTCTGTTACGACCTCCGTGTTCTTATTTGAAGGATTAGAAAGTTGCTTACAATCATATCCATCTTTAATTAGATTGTATAAAGGCGTGTTTTGCAAAGATTTTATGTGAGCTTCTCCTATATCTGATGAATTTAGTAGATGAACTACATGTACGAATCCTGCTCTGTAACTTGTCATTTGTATATGCATTAAAAATAAAAAATACATGTAAATTAGTATTTAAGCTATTTGAAGTTATGTGTAAAATTACGTTCAAATAGGTTTCGTAAAACCTTTTTTATGTATGAAAAATAAGAAATAAATTTGAAATACAAGAAACAAAGTTTGTATGTAAACTAACTTGAAGTTGGATGCAAAATTACATTCAAATAGGTTGTGCCAAATATTTTTTATGTTTGAAAAACAAGAAATAATGTTTCGGAAATTACTATAAATACGGTGTGAAATTACGTTCAAATAGGTTGCACAAAAGCTTTTATGTTTGAAAAACAACAAAGAAAATTTGTAAAAAAACTAACTGTAAGTTGGCTGCGAAATGTTCAAATAGGTTGTGCAAAAGGTTTTTAGGTTTGAAAAATGAAAAGGAAAGTTTGTATAGAAAATTATTGTGTTCTGGGTGTAAAAGTTTGACAGTGAAACCTGAATTTGTAGTTCCTTTGTGTTGAAATACTTCATAATTCACTGATTGTAGAAGAATCGGTAATTTGAGAAATTTTGATAGTTTCCATTTTAGAGAGAGAAAGGGTTCGAGAATTTAGGAGAAACTGAAAAGACGTTGAGTTTCGGTTTTTATATCCAAATGGTATTCTTTGAAGATTATATGTTGTACGTGCTTATTAGTAAAATTCAAAATCAAAGTGGTTATTGGTACTTTTATTCTTTCACATGTGGTTATAAATAACTTACCATTTTTCTTCATTTTACGTTTTTTTTACCCTTTTTCAAATGTTTTCGCATTTGATAAAAAATGAAGCACATTATGCTTCAAATTTGAAAGAAAACGACTAAATATAATCAACATCGTCATAATGTCAACACCTAAATCGAAACCACCAGAGAAGATAAAATTTATAAAAATTAATGTTTCACCTTTAGATATACTAATAAATCATAAGTCATCTTTGATGGTCAACAAGTGCAATCATAAAACCCTTTCAAGTGCAAACTCATTATGGAGACAATCCTCTTCAGATTATGATGTGAATATATTATATTTGGATCAATATCCGATTGGCGAAATCGGATATTTGATTTCCAGCACGTTTAAAAAAACTAGTCTTTGATAATCAGATAGTTGATTTAGCTAATCAGATATCTGGTTGGCAATGGAAAAAAATCTATAAATATATTACTTTTTGTTCATTAATTTCTGTTAAACAACAAAGAGAGAAGTAGCCGCAGGAGGTGGCTAGGGTTTTGTGTTTATTAGAAAATGTTTCTTTTTGTATTGAACTGTTTTTTATATTGATAAACCCAAGTAAGGCTCTCAATATATGGAGAACTTAGAGGCTTATACAAGGAAACTTAATACACTGAATATTCTAACAATATCCAAACATGACAAACATTTTTAATACTAAGCAGCGTGAATGTGTTACATGCTAGCGCACTGAAAACATGTTATTGCGTGAATATTCTAACACCCCCCTCAAGTTGTGTACTGGGATCACCAATACCCAACTTGGATAAAACTAATTCGAATTTTCTTGCACCAACCGCTTTTGTTAGGATGTCTGCCAGTTGGTCTTCGGATCTAACAAACGGAAGTTCGACTGTCCCATCTTCAATCTTTTCTTTTATGAAGTGCCTCTCTATTTCAACGTGCTTTGTTCTATCGTGCTCTACCGGGCTCTCTGAAATATTAATCGCAACTTTATTATCTCACATTAACTGAGCTGGACACTTCAGAGGGGATCCAATTTCTTTCATTATCTTCTTTAACCAAAGTATATCAGTAATCCCCTTAACGATTCCTCTAAATTCTGATTCAGCACTTGATAGTGATACTACTTTCTGTTTCTTACTCCTCCAAGTAACCAAGTTACCTCCAAGAAGAGTAAAGTAGCCAGTAGTTGATCGCTTGTCGTTAGGATTCCCTCCCCAATTAGCATCTGTGAATACTTCAACATCAAGGTGTCCATTTTTCTTAAAAATTATGCCTCTTTCTGGTGTGCCTTTGAGATATCGAATAATCCTCATTACTTCCTCCATATGGTGTTCCTGAGGATGATGCATGAACTGGCTAACTACTCCCACCGTGTATGCAATGTCGGGTCGAGTGTAAGCCAGGTAACTCAATTTTCCCACCAACCTTTGGTACCTTTCTTTACTCGCTGGTCTGGCCCCATCAATTATCTTTAGTTTGTGATTCAAAACCATAGAAGTGTCATTTGGTTTGCAATCCACCATGCCAACTTCAGCTAATAAATCCAATATATATTTTCGTTGGGAGATATAAATCCGTATTTTGACCTAAGAACCTCGATTCTTAGGAAATACTTCAATCCCCCAAGTTCTTTCATTTCGAACTCTTTGAAGAGGTTTTTCCTAAGCGAGCTAATTTCTTCTTCGTTATTCCCCGTTATAATCATATCGTCGACATATATTATAAGACAAATGACTAATTCTCCTCTCTTTTTGTAAAACAAGGTATGATCCCCATTAGTCTGTTTGTAGCTATATTGCTTCATTGCCATTGTAAATCTCCCAAACCAAGCACGAGGAGACTATTTGAGCCCATATAATGCCCTTTTCAGTTTACATACCTCATTTTCTTGAAAACCATCAGAGAACCCTGGTGGGGGTTCCATATATACCTCTTCTTCCAAGTCTCCATGTAAGAAAGCATTCTTTACATCAAATTGATGAAGAGGCCAATCTTTATTCGTGGCTATTGAAAGTAAAACTCTGATAGTGTCAATCTTTGCAACCGGAGAGAACGTTTCAGAGTAGTCTATACCATATGTTTGTGTATATCCTTTGGCAACCAATCTTGCCTTGTGTCGCTCAATGGTGCCATCAGATTTATATTTTATATTAAACACCCATCTACACCCGACTGCTTTCTTCCCTTGTGGTAACACACAATTCTCCCATGTACCATTCTTTTTTAGAGCTTCCATTTCGGTATTCATTTCCTCATGCCATTCAGTCATCTTCTTAGCTTCTTGAGCTATTTTAGGGATTTCTTCAGAGAGAATAGTAGCTGAAACCGCCTTTGCAATCTTCGTCATTCCTTTCCTGTCCGTTTTTACCGGATATGTAGAAGCACGAGGAACGTGTTCCGGTGAATACCGGTCAAGAGAAACCCCTCTATTTTTTCTTGGGGGAAGAACCAGAGTTTGGGTTTCAACAAATGAACTTCCTGAAATGTCATGGTCAATAGCATTTTTTGAATTATGACATTGTAAATTGTTTACCTCTTGATGGACATTTTCCTCGGCTGATTCGCTGGTAGTATCCATGGCATTTATTTCTTGTTGGACATTGTCTTCGGGAGAATCATTGGTGGTAAGAACTGCCTCATTAGTCTTCTTTATGTTGGAAAAGGCGTGTTTGGTGGCGCCATCTACCGACTCTGTCGGCATATCCTCAAAGTAACTTTCATATAGCAATTAGTCGAGTGATTCACTTACTTTCTCCCCCCTGAGCACGAGATTGGTGGTAAATATAATAATCGGATTCTAAGAAGTCACAGTCCACGGTGACATGGATTCGACAAGTAACCGGATTGTAACACTGATAACTCATTTGATGGACACCATACCCAACGAATACACACTTTTTAGCACACAAATTAAGTTTGTTTCGACTAATTTTAGGGATTAGAACAAACACCGAACAACCAAAGACACGAGGTGGTAAGGACATAACAGATGGAATTGTAACTTGGGTGGCAAGCACTTGTAATGGAGTTTTATTTCCTAGACATCGGGTTGGTAGACGATTTACAAGATACGTGGCTGTAGCAAGAGATTTTGGCCAAAGAGAATGATGAACTCTAGATTCAATCATAATAGCACGAGTTTTTTCAAGTAAAGTACGATTTTTTCATTATGAAGTACCGTTTTGTTGAGGTGTGTTTGGACAAGTGGTTTGATGGATAAGACCATTTGTTTTGAACAAATTATGCATTGTTTGGTTGACAAACTCTATTCCATTATCAGAAGAATCTGTATTTTTTTTTTCAAATTGAGTCAAAATTATTTTGTAAAAACAAACAAATATTTATGGTACTTCCGATTTATACTTCATGAAGTATATCCAAGTCATTCTTGAGATATCATCCACAGATAAAACAAGGTATCTGATTTGATTGTTAGTGGAATTTGGTGCTGGACCCCAAACATCAGATTGGATTAGCGAAAAAGCATAAACAACTCTAGTTTGATTAAATGAGACCCTACAATGTTTTGCAAGAATGCATGTTTCACATTTCTCATGAATGGAATTATTCGAAAAAAGACTAGGAAACAAACTTTTAAGATAGCTAAAAGAAGGATGACCAAGTCGTTGGTGCCATAACCAAAGTTGCATTTCGGTTGTTCCGTGAGCAAGCATGGCATGTCCCTTATGAACTACCTCATCAACATAATAGAGACCTCCTTGTTCAGTACCATGCCCAATGATCTCCTTCGTATGAGTGACCTGTAAAATGCAAAACAATGGATACATAAGAACCACACAGTTGAGTTGTTTTGTCACTTGACTAACAAATAATAACTTTAAGGATAATGAAGGAATGTAGAGGAAGTTTTTAATTTCCATTTTTTACGAAAAAATAATTGAACCTCCCCATTGGACTTCACAAATTTCTCCACTAGCAGTCTCAATATGTGACTTCATTGGAGATGACATGTCACCAAAGTCTTTAGGATCATAAGACACGGTTTCCATAGCCCCGTAATCAAAGATCCAATTCATTGATTTCTCAAACCCTTTACCTCCAAGTTTTTCATAGGAGTCCGCCGCCATTCCTCCAAAACCAGTGCCACTTCCTTGCTCATTTTTAGTCGGATATTCACCGCCACTTGTAGACGAAGCCCGTTTGACATTAAATCTGAAACACTGGTTATTTTTCTCCTTATGACCGTCCTCCCATCATTTTGGATAGCCAACCAGCTATAAACATGTCTCTTTCGTGTGTTTCTTCATCCCACAATGAGTGCAATACAACTTGGATTTATCTTCTTTCTCTTTGGATCGGAATTTAAATCTCTGTGCAGAATCTTTAGCAGCCAAACCCATTCCAATTTCAATCGAGTCACTATTAGAAGAACTTGATTTTAGTATATTAAGCATGACCAGTTCCCTTCGTATTGTAGCATATGTTGTTTCTACGGAATGAAGAGGATCCTTTTTTAAGATATCTCTCTTGACTGGTTCCAGCTTGTCATTAATCGCCATTAGAAATTGGTAGAGTCTTTGTTCTTGAGTCTTCTTATTGTAGATCTGAATGTCTTTTGGGTCTTTCATAGGGTTCGGATCTCGCCTATCTATAGAAATCTAGATGTTCTGCAGTTTGTTCCACAAGTCTTCTAGTGTATCGGACGCTTGCCTTAATGAATTAGCCCTCTTATGAAGGTCAAACACATGTAACGAATCTGTACCAGAACCGTGTGTGGTGGCTAACCCATCCCAGAGGGCTTTTGCAGTGGGATATTGCGAGACATTATTCACCAAGCTAGATTCAAGATTCTGGATAATCCATGTGAAAACACATTGATCATCTTGTTCCCACCTTGTATATGTGTTGTCAGTTTTGGATGGAGGTGTCGACTCCCCTATAATATGAGAATCTCTCCCCCTTCCCCCAATTGCTTTCTTTATCAGGTTTGCCCATAGGGCATAGTTTTCACCACCAAGTTTAATATCTAGGGATAAATTCTCTGGGTTAGTTATTCTAACAATTTCACAACCATCTTCATACTTCTCTCACAAATCTCTACACTTCAAATATTACTTTATCAAACCAAATTTCTAATGGCTCTAGAAGGTAGAAAGTTTTAAAAAACCTAAAACGATATCGTAGAAACATCCTCATCATCAAGTAGAAGAGGATCAAGATCTGAAGGTGAGGTTTATGTTCAAAATAATATGGCGCCAACGGGGAGCACATTTAACTATAGTTTTTCTTAAGAATATTATAAACTTATCAATGTGCCATGTATAGATAATATTAGCCAAGAGAGACAACTATGTTGTTTAGTTTTTAAAAAATTTAGATGTGAATGTTATATACAATTAATACAACAGTTTTATGAAGCTGAAGTCTAATTTTGAATGATCCCCGAGCTTTGGGCATAAGGTGCACAATTAGTGATTATATAATTTTATTTTTTTAACTAACTTAGTAAATAAATTTTATTTGTCAAAATTACATTATAGGATGATAATAAGTTAGTTGGTTATAAAAAATTAGGTCGATGTGACTAGGTGAAGTCTGCATCCTATCCAGAAGATTTTTTGTATATGAAATAATTCTTTGAGAAGTCAAGTGATACATTACATTATTTGGAAGGAGATCTTTGGTCGAAATGACGATCTATGACCGGTTTGAGATATTCGATTGGCCGTAAATTTGGATATCTAATGATGTTACCAACACACCTGCTCCACATACTCGTTTTCAGAGGAAAATTATGCACGCTATGATGCAAGAACCTCAGTCGACCACTTACAATATCGGTAGTTCTTCTCATTAACATCAAAGTATGTCCGATAGATAATAGATGGAATTGATACATTTTGAAAATATGACCCCAGATAATAGAAGTTAGAGGCATTGGAATAATGTCACTACTCAAATTGGTGAATTAGATACCAACTAAATGAAACATGACCATTATATACGACTAATGATATAAATAATAGAATTGAAATTGCATCAACATCATATAACAATCAAGATCCACAGTTGCACGAGTAATTTAGGTTATCTTTTATCTGATTTATTAAAAAAATTATTTCGTTATGTTTCTTTTTTATTGTATTAAAGGTTGTCATTATTTTATTAAATTAATCTATGGTTATACTTCTATTTACAAGAATCTAAAAATATATTTTAAAGATCCAATAAACTAGTAGTTGCAAGATCTATTAAAAAATTTAAAATATCCAAACAACTTTAAATAAATAGTTTAAATATATAATAAAATATTAATTGAAAGATCTAATAAAATATTTAAAATAGCTAATATTTGAAATATATATTATAAAGATCTAATATAGTTGAAAAATCTAAAAACATATTTAAAATATCCAATGGTTGAAAGATCTAAAGATCTAAAACATTATAAAATCTTTAAAAATATAGATTAAAGAATAAATAAACTGTGAACTGAAAGATATAATAAACTATTGAAAATATTTATGAATTAAAAAAACTTACAAAATTTAGTTTAAACACGTTTCCGAAATCAATACTTCAAAAAATATTTGTAATAAAATGTACAAAAATAATTGTAAAATCTAATTAAAGAAAACATTTAAAAATATGTCACTCGTAAATTTTATTTTATTCATTTTAAAATAATAAAAATATTAATCTTCTAAAAAAACCGAATTACAACTATTAGCAAAAACCCAAACTAATAATAATATATATTTCTTTCATATCACATATTTTTACTTAAAAAATATATATAAGAGATGAAAAATACTGTATTAACTGATACAATATATACTAGATTATCGTTAATGAATCAAGACTTTACTAGCAGACAGGGTATACACTGTCAACAATATTCGACTCATCCTCGGTCTATTTTTTTAGGTGAATATTAATTCGTTAGTATCAATAAAGAAACTTCGCTTTTTCTAAACCACACCAAATGCCCCTAAGCCATTCACTTGATACAAATACAAATTGGGATTTATTATTAGGAGTGCAGTTTAATTCCACGATATATACTAATAAAATAATAAAGTACTGAAAATGAAAACACAGATACAAATACAAATTGGGATTTGATTTTGATATTGAAGAGAGTGTTGCCCGGTTTCCAGGAGGACATGGAGTATAATAACAATGGAGTATAATAACAAATTGGAGTTTGAGTACTTCTTCAAAACGTTTTGATATAAAAATATAAAAGTTATAAAAACACGAAAGTAATAAAAATAAGCAAGTAGGTGCCTGGGTAGGCCGCATCCCAGTAGATATACGAACGTGGGACATGTTTGTGAAAGTAATAGTTTTATAATAAGACACTTATTAAATATATATATATATAGGAGGGCAGAAGAAGATTGCAATAACGAAATCGTCTCACTCCACTTCAACTTGAAACTGAAAGAGAGAGATCCAAAAATGTCAAACATATCGATTTTCATCTCAATCTTCTCCTTCGTATCAATGTTTGTATTGTGTTCTAAGCTGTTGCAAAAAAAGAGCAAGCTCAATCTCCCGCCAAGCCCATCTAACTGGATTCCTATTATGGGTCACCTCCACCTTCTTCAACCACTTCTACACCGTTTCTTTCACTCCCTCTCACAAACACTCGGTCCCATCTTCTCCCTCCGATTCGGTAATCGTCTCGTTTACGTCGTGTCCTCCTCCTCCATCGCCGAAGAGTGTTTCACCAAAAACGACGTTGTTCTAGCCAACCGCCCTCACTTGTACTTTGGCAAACACGTCGGCTACAACTATAGTAACATGGTCAATACATCGCATGGATCTGTTTGGCGCAACTTGCGTCGTATAAGCACTCTCGAGATTTTATCTACTAATCGCATCAACAGTTTCTTGTCCGTCCGGAGAGACGAGATCCGACGAGTAATAAAAGGATTGTCTCGTGATTCCACTCGATCATTTGCCAGGGTTAATATGAAGTCGACCTTGTTGGACTTGACCTTTAATAACATCGTCATAATGATAGCTGGAAAACGCTATTTTGGCGATGATTTGAATGACGAGAAAGAAGCCAGCCAAGTGAGGGATCTTCTAGCCGAAACAATCTTAAATGCTGGGGCCGGAAACGCCGGGGATTACTCCTCCATATTAAACTTTTTCTCCGGTCACGAGAAAAAAATGAAAGACCTGGGTCGTAGACTTGATATCTTTATACAAGGTTTGATTGATGAACATCGGAGCAAGAAGGAAAAAGGTAATAGTATGATTGATCTCATGCTTACTTTGCAGACCACACAGCCCGAGTTCTACACCGATGAGATCATCAAAGGCCTTATGCAGGTTTTGATAATAGCTGGCACCGATACTTCAGCCATTACTTTAGAATGGGCGCTGTCCAATTTGTTGAACCATCCAGACGTGCTGAGAAAGGCAAAAGCCGAGATAGACACTGCAATAGGGCAAGATCGTCTGATAGAAGAATCAGACATTTCAAACTTACCTTATCTTCAAAATGTTATACACGAAACGTTCCGTCTAAACCCAGCAACTCCGCTCCTCATACCACACTCAGCATCAAAAGATTGTACACTAGCAGGATATGATATGCCAACGGACACGATCTTACTGGTTAACTCATGGGCCATTCACAGAGATCCAACATTGTGGGAAGATCCTAACAGTTTTAAACCCGAAAGGTTTGAGAAAGAAGGTGCGGCCCAGAAGATAATGCCTTTTGGGGTTGGAAGGAGGTCTTGTCCAGGAGCCGGTCTTGCTCAACGTATTATAGGTTTAACTTTAGGCTCATTGATTCAGTGTTACGAATGGGAAAGAGTCACCAAAGATAAAGTGGACATGACCGAAGGGGAAGGGCTCACTATGCCTAAAGCTCAAGCACTAGAGCTATTGTGCAAAACGCGACCTATTATGACTAAAGTTCTTACCGGAATTGCTTAGCTCCTCTGTTTTCATTTTTCTTGCTGGTTATGTAATATAGTCATATATGTCGTTTTCCTTTATCAACAATTACTTTTATGGACGATAAATGTTTATGAAATAAAATTATATTTCATTCCGTATAAGATCTATTGGCACTAATCACTCGAGGAAGGAGGTCGGGTAGGTTGCTTTTATTTTGAGTTTTGAACAAAAACCTTATAAATAAACCTGCAAAGCACATGTTTTTTTTCTGTTGAAATATTTTTATAAAGGAAAAAATATAAAATATAAAGTATAGAATTTTATCAGAGAGGGACGTTGTCATCTTTTGTTAAAAAACAAGGAAGTAATAGGCAAGTCAAGACTCACTCTCAGTCTAATGCGAATACAACAAAAGCAACATTACCAACTGGTCCAGGGAAAAGTATGGGTGCATCGAGAATATGCTATGGTGATTATTGGAAGGTTTGATGTACATTGAGAATATAAAATCCTGATCCGGATCATTATCAAGTTAGGATGATAGTGGAAAAGACTTCAACAGTTTCCGATCTACGTAACTTCTTCGAATCTTTAACCAATTTTGGGGGAGATACTATGACTGCACCCTCAAGTTGTTCAAGGAAAAAATACGTTAATAGTCTAACAACTCAATTAGAGGGAAAAATGTCTACGCATCTTTATCAAAGCGCTGCTCCATTCATTGTCTTTAATGAAGATTTAAGGGATATTACAGGCCCACATGAAAATGATGGGGTGATATGAGCATCTATTGGAGGCACCGATATATGTCGGAAAATATATTGTTTCTATCCAATGAACTTATAGAATTCTTAGGTTAGTTCAGATGCAGAAATGTTTGTAGGAGAGTGTCTCTCTAAAAAAATATTCGTATCAGATATTTTTTAATAAGAGAATCAGTGTTTTGTAGAGAGAGAAAGAGCCAAAAGGAATAAATGTAGCAATTAGTTTGGTTTGGTTTATTTTGGGCTGGGGGTAATTTTGTAAAGTGTTTTGCAAAGTATTTTGAGTATTAAATGTTTGGTATAAAGTAGTGAGAGATTTGAACAACCTAGTTATATTAACCGTTCATTACCTTAATTAAGGACCCATGGGCTTACGGGTCAAGTTTAAGGACCCATTAATCTCTTAAGCTGATTAACACATAACTTAGTCAAAAGGTGTTTAGGTGTTTCTTTACTTTTGTCCTGTTTGGATAGTTCAATGGTACGTTTATGTTCGGATTGCCCTTGTCCGGATAACTCAGTGAGTTGTGATTAGATAATCCGAACTCATCAGTAGCCCCTTTTTTAGGCATTGTCAAATATCTTTGGCAGGACTAAAAAATTTACTTAGCCAGTAGCGACTTTGTCCGACCTGCCTGTGGAAGTCTGTCCGAACTGACTTATTTTTCCAGAATTATAAGAGTCTTCTTTTTGGATCGTAGGACACGTGTCACAATCTGTTTTGACCTACCAGCCGCTTTTCTTTCTAGATCGGCGCTCCCACTAAGCCTAAAAAGTGACCTAGGCATTTAATCCTTCACACGTTTGCGCCGTCTTTGATCATCACCAAACCCTTCAACTTCTCTTAGGTAATAGTCATTTTTTCTACTGTTATATAAACCATTTTTCACTATTTCATTGTCTTCATCACTCCAAAAACTTTCTAGAGAGATTTTCACTCTTGTCTTCAAACTTGTTCTTGAAGCGTTTTATGTCCACAGCCAGAAACACACTTGTTAAAGGCGGGTGGTTAAACTTATCAGAGCTAGAAAAGACGAGAAAAGTTGAAAGTGAGAATCACATTGCTACTGGTCTCTCAGTCTCCCCAAGCGAAAAGTCTGGTGAACCAACCCAAGAAGCTGACCAAGGGTCATCCTCTTCCAAAACTCCAAAGCCCAGACAGTTATTCAAACCCGGCCTCTCTCCTCTCCCCTCAGGTTCTTCTGTTCAGGAGACCTAACCTTTCGTTGCCTAAAAAAAACGGTTTCGAGTGTCAGAAACCCTTCCCCTTTCTTAGCTATGAGTTCAGACATTGAGATTTCCCCGAAAAAATCAACTCCACGCTGGACGACTCGTCTAGCCAAATCCCAAACAACTACTTCACTGCCAAATTCCTCCAAATCGGAGGCATCTAAGTCAACATCAAAAGATAAGCCCTCTGGATCGGATGCATCTAATATAGTACCAAAAGATAAGCCCTTCGGATTGGAGGCATCTAAAATAGTACCAAAAGATAAGTCCTCCGGATCGGAGGCATCTAAAATATCCCCAAGGGCTAAGCCCTCCGGATCCCAACCTCAACCGGATACCAGGCATTCAGAAACAACATGCGCTCATTCATCCGAACAACCTTTTTGTGCCAGAAGCTGATCCCCCCATCCAAGGCAATTGATGAACCTTCCACGATAATGGAAGAAGTAATGGAAAACAATATCGAAAAGGATCCCTTCGAAACTGAAGCAGCAGGTCAACTGGGGATGCTGCTTCTGACAAGAAGGTTAAAGGTAAAGTCAAAGTATGCTTGATAATCCGGAGCTCCCGGAGTGCCTAGAGGCAAGGTAGGCCCTTGCTTCAAAAATTTCACTGTTAAATATCTGCTAGCTCTTCAAAACATTAACTATGTTAACTAGGGTCATAGGAGAATGGTAGAAAGATCAAGGCTAACACCATCCCTAGTATGTTAACTAGTAGATGGAAGAGTACTGGTAAACTTTTTATATCTTTATTTTTCATGTTATTCTTTTTAACTCATAAGTATTCCTCTCCTGATTTATCTGTTACTTCTTTTTCAGTGCTGCCGAATGAGTTCACCGGACACCTGGAGGAGGGGCAAATAACCTGTGCCAAACTTAATGCATGGGTTACAGAGCGTCGGGGGAACGCCTTCCACAATTGCTTCACCTCAGACAACCTTGTGAGGTCCCATCTGTGGAACACCAAAGGTCAAAGGGACCTCACATAGGAAGAGCTAACAACCCCGCCTCCACCTAGTGTGATCCTTAAGCGAACGGAGGCCAAAAATGGTACATTGACCTTACCTTTCAGAGCCAAAGCTCCCAGCAAGATGAAAGGGAAGAGGAAGAAATCTGCAGCAAAGCCGGTCCAAGCTGCCCCAGAAGGCACTGGTTTGGGGAACCCAAAGGGAATCAACGCTGCCTTACTCAAAAAGGCTGAGATTTTTAGGGAGGCAGGAGTATCACAAAACCCACCAAAGCCTCCCAAAAAGGACCGGAACAGAAGAGCAAGTAATGACAAAAACGGTGCAAAAAAGAAGAAGGTCACATTGGAAAAAGAAATAATTCTTCATCCTTCGGAGCTTCTACCTCCACCAGCCTCTGTCGATCCCACTCTACAAGAGAAGATGCCAACAGGCCCGTATTCCGGAGAGAGTACTGGGGAGGAATTGATGGAGTGGACATTAGTGCCCTTCAAGACATTGTTTTATACTTCAATGACTCTAAGAAGGATGATTTTGCTGGTCCCTTCCAACTTTCGAGCTCTGCTAACATGGTGACCTATAACGGTAAGTATTTCTTCATCTCCGGAGAACAAGATGTTGTAGCCTATTCTCTTCTTGTTCATATCCAACCAGTGCTTGATCTAGAGAGACAAGTGAAAAGGCAGACCACACTCATTAATACCATCATTATGGACAAAAAGTCTCTGTCAACCAATCTTCTCAATGCCAATCAGAGCATAGAAGAACTGAAGAAAGAGAGAGAAGCTCTGAGGAAGGACAAGGAAGATCTATCAAGCAAGCTGGCCACTTCGGAGACTACCAGTACTGAGCTCTAAACTAAGTGATATGGTTTGGAAAAAGATCTCATAACATCAAGAGAGGACCTGAAGACCAAAGATGGTGTCATTCAAGCATTGTCCGGTGAGAAGACTTCCCTAGAAGGTAATGTGTCTCAGATGGCCAATGAGAAAGAGGACTTCGTGAAGCAATAGGAACAAACTATTCAGGCAAGCATTGATAAACATACCAACGAGGTGATAGACTCCTTAGAGACAAGATATGCTGAGGTTAAGTTTGACATGGTGCTGCTCTTCCTTGAACATTTCCGAAGAGGACCCTTGGTCCCCTATGGAAGTTTGTAGACTATTACGACATCCCATTTCACACTATGACAGCTGGTGACAAGTACAATTATACCAGTGGAATATATTCCACCATTGATGAAGAGGAACGAATTGGTGAGAGTTCTAGTGTCGAACTCAAAAGTCCCAAGAAAGGAGGTGACGAAAGAAAATCTGAAGGGAACAAGCCCTAAGGTTTAAACATATTTTGGTTTTATTACTTTTGTGAACTATTAAAGTCCTTGGATGGCCAATGCATATTTTGTAACATTGTTCGGTTAGAGTCCGTATATGTTTTTGAAATACTTAAAGTCCTTGGATGGCCAAGGCATATTTTGTACTCGCTATTCGGTTAAAGTCCGAAGAGGTTTATTTATCAAATATTTCTTTGTTTAACACTTTATTTCCCTTCTTTTTTAACGGTTAATGTTTAAATAGCCAAAACTATTTTAGAAGTATTATAGTGAGAGTGTTTAATATCTCCGATGGCATATGTTTAATGGTCATCACTCAACCAGGTTTATCCGATCTACCAAAGATTCAAAGTGTTGAATCAGTGATTTATAATTGACTTGAGTTGTAGTTAAACCACACCGGATGTTTCAAGAAGGCATCGCATTTTATTGAATGAAAAAACCGGACACCTCATTAAAACCTCCCCCGCGCCACCAGGGTAGGAAAGAGTATGCTCCCTAATATTTACATTGATATCTAACAAGTAAATATTTACACAACTTTTATTCTAGATATAACCTAAGATGTTCAATATTCCATGGGTGCTTCAAAACCCTCCCTTCTTTGTCCTGAATCCTATATGTCCCATGTTTAAGCTTTTCGGAGACCTCATACGGGCCTTCCCAGTTTGGAGCCAGCTTAATGAACTATTTCTCCTTGGTGTGTAGGAAAACTTTCCTCAAAACTTTATGTCCCAGTTGAAAATATCTTCTCTTGACCTTGAAAGCGAACCTACTCCTCATCGAACCTTGGTAGTGGTCTGTTCTCAAGTGAGCTTTAACCCTTCTTTCTTCTATTAAGTCCAACTGATTCCTAATGTAAACTCATTAGCCTGTTCGGAATAGTTATGGACCATGTATGATGGTAGGGTAGCTTCAATGGGGGTAATAGCATCCATCCCATACACCAAAGCAAAATGATATTCTTGTGTAGCAGCCCGATGAGTAGTTCGGTATGCCCATAATACTTCCTGCAGATAGCTTGGCCACTTCCCTGTTGTCCCATCTAGACTCTTTTTTAATCTGGACAGGATAGTCCTATTGGCAACTTCAACCTGTTTGTTCACTTTTGGATGCAAATGAGAAGAGAAGCAGTGCTGAATGCCTCTAGAGGCATAAAAATTCTCCATATCCTTGTTATCAAAATAGGGCCCGTTATCTGTGGTAATCTTCTGAGGAATCCCAAATCTGCAACATATATTGGATCAAACGAATTTTATGGCAGCTTTTGAAGTGGTTCCTTCCAAATGAGCTGCCTCTATCCATTTTGGGAAGTAATAAATAGCAACTATAATAGTCCTGCGCCCTCCGGACGCCATTGGCAGAGGCCCAACTAAATCTAATCCCCAACGAGCAAAAGGTACTGGCTCAGAAATCGACTCCATAGGTACTGCTAACACATGAATTTCGTTGCCATACCTTTGACATGGATCACACTTCTTCACCATTTCTTTAGCATCTGCCATTATGGATGGCCAATAGTACCCAACTAACAATACTCTCCGCGTTAGTGCCATGTAGCCACAATGAGCTGACCCTTCACCATCGTCTAGTTCAGATAGAACAACTTCAGATTCTTCAACCTCCAAACAACGTAAGAAAGGTCTATTAAAAGATTTTTTATAGAGCACTTCCCTTATGATAAAAAATCCACGAGCCCTGTGTTTAATGTTTTTTGCTATAACTTTACCTGAGGCAAAACCCCATCAGAAATATATTGAAGAAGAGGAAATCTCCAATCTCTAGGTTGGACTACTTGTATACTCAAGCTTTCATCCTCTTCCTTATTCTGGCTTGACTGTATGGATGGGAATTATTGTACATGAATCCAAGGGCAGGACTCAAAATATGCTATGGTTGCCAAGGAATCTGCCAGCGTATTTTCTGATATATGAATATGCTCATAACAAACACTTTTGAAATTGGCTGCTACCTCTTTAAGGATGAGTAAGTATTTGATCAGCTGTTCCTTCTTGGCCTCAGATTGACCTTGAACATGATGGATAATAAGCTGGGAATCACTCATTAACCTAAATCTTTTAGCCCCACATAGGAAATATAATTTAAGACCATTTATAGTTGCTTCATACTCAAACTCATTGTTAGAGGCCCTGAATCCAAACTGGTGTGGATAATAATCGCCTGAGGGTAGGCTAGTAATTTTAAGTGGAGTTTCAAGGTGGTGTATAGGTGTTTAACAGTGGTGTGTGGGTGTTTAAAGGTGGTGTGTGGGTGTTTAACGGTGGTGTGTGGGTGTTTAACGGTGGTGTGTGGGTGTTTAAAGGTGGAGAGATAATTAAGCAGCTTGGTAGCAGTTAAGTTTCATTACCCATAGTTAATGCTGGTGGTTGGGTATTTATAGTGTGATGTTTGGGCCCTTATGGGCTTTCGGGTCATGTTGAATGGACCCGGGTCATGTTTAAAGACCCATGAGTTCTAAGCAGGAGGGCAGGTAGCTTAGTCATGAAGTGTTTAGGTTTTTTAGTACTTTAGTCATAGTTCGAATAGCATTAAGTTCGCAGTGTTCGAAGTGATCTGTCCGGCCCAAATGATCTGTCCGATTTATGTCCTTAGTGCTTGTCCGGTATCCGGAGAGATTTAGACTGATCTGCCCTTCCGGGGAGTACGCTGAATTTGGACTCATCAGGAGCCCCTTTTTTAGGTGTTTGAGCAAGTGTCCTTGTCAAAGAACTGAAAAACAGTCCGATTATATGAAGTGGTTCTAAATCCGGACAGAGTTGTGGGTATACCCGGACAGATTAGACGTTACAAATTCCAAACGGTTTTTGTCAGAGTTAGTGGGACACGTGTCGCTCTCTGATTGGTCACTCCAGCCGTTTTTTCATCTCGAATTTCGCACCACCTTCTTTAACAAGTAACCTCTTTAATTGCCAATAGTGACATCAGCGCCGTCTTTTAATCATTGCCCAACTTTTCGGATTCTCCTAGGAATCAACTCCTTTTTTCACATTTACTATAAATTCTCATTCATTTTTCATTGTTTTCACTGTCTCTCTCAAATTTTACTCTGCAATTTCACCCAGAGCTTTATCTCTCTAGAACAAAAACTTCCTTGGTTGTTTTATGTTTACAGCAAGAACAACATTGATCAAAGGCGGTTGGCTCAACCTTTCGGAGTTGGAGAAAGCACAAAGGGTCGAGAAGGAAAAACGACTGGCAGCAGGGCTACCATCGTCGCCTGTTGAGAAACCAGCCTCCTCTGTTGCAGAATCTGATAGAGGCTCATCCTCTTCAAAAGGTACCAAGCCCAAAAAGCTCTTTCAATCTACCCTTTCTCCCATAGTATCTGGTTCCTCAGTTCAGGAGTCAATACCTGCCGTTGAACCAGGAGTCACTGCTACAAGCGTCAGGAAAAAATCATCTTTTATTGCCATGGGGTCTGACTCTGACCATTCCCCGGAGAAGTTAGTCATCAAAAGGCCAAGCCGGTTAGTCAAGGGGCTAACCTTTAAAAATACTCCCTCGAAATCGGGGGCAAAAAATAGTGAATCTGGGTCTGGGGCACCCATTAGAGCTCTCCGGGAGAGGCCGTCCGGTCCGGAGGCCAGCAGCCCAGTACCCCCCAGAGAATCTTCTGCCTCAGAAACTCAACTTGAGGTGAGAAGTCAGATAAATACGGGCATTCAACAGTCCGGAGGGCAAGCTATGCAAAGTTTCAATCCTCCCCGAACCATTTCCACAGAAGTCCCTCCAACAATTATGGAGGATAGAATGGAGGACTCTACTGAAGAGGTCCCCTTTGAGTCCGAGTCCTCCGGACAGGCTGATACCACTCTTGTTGTTGCAAAAAAGAGGAAAGAAAATTTGTATCTGAGGCATCCAGACCTGCCGGAGTGCCTTGAGGGGAGAGTGGGGCCATGCTTCCACAAATTCGAGATTAAGTACCTCTTGGCCTTGCAAAAGACAAAGTACGCATTCATCCATACCTCTGATCTGGGTAGAATGCGCACAAAATAGGGGATCCCTGAAAACATGAAGATAAGGATCCCCATTGATCCGGAGACCCCAATGGACTGCAAACGGAACGAAATAGTCTTCTTTAAGGAGCTATTTAAATGGGGACTTAGGTTCCCACTAGACCCGGAAATCGTGCGCTATTTCCACCTGGTTAAGCTCTGCCCAACACAGCTAAGCCCTAACGGCTGGTTCACCCTAATGTCATGTATTATGGCGTCTAGGTTATCAGGGATTCCTCTTCCTATGGAAGAGTTCGCAGCAGTGGCCAACCTGTGCAAGCATCATCAGTTCCCCTTCTACCATTTTAACATGGGGAACGATCTCAAAGCTGTTGATGATCTCTTGGAGTCGGAGAGCAAATGGAGGAGCCAATTCTTGTTTGTCAGTGGCTCATGGGAAAACGGCAAGAAAATCAAGGTCAGAGAGAATCCAAGCCTTCTCAGGAGTAGATGGAGGAGTGACCGTAAGTTTTTTACTTTAAGTTTCTGTCCGAATCTCTCTTTTCTCTTTTTTCTTTAAGTTAAGTTTGTACTAACCAATTTCTCTTTTGTTTTAACAGAGCTGCCAAAGGAGTTCGGGGACTACCTGAAGGCTGGACAGACTACCTGTGGCGAAATCAATGCATGGGTTGCAGAGAACTGGGAGAACCGATTCCACAAGGCCTTCACCACTGGAAACCTAGCAAGGTCCCACCTGTGGAACACAACAGGTCGGAGAGACCTAACTTGGGAGGAGCTCACCACCCAGCCTGATGAAGACATTGTGCTTAAGAGGTCCCACGAACTGGATGGGACCCTCTACCTGCCTGCCTGGGCTAAAGCCCCGAGCAAG
Organism: Limnanthes douglasii subsp. nivea; assembly: GCA_036936605.1. NCBI lineage: Eukaryota > Viridiplantae > Streptophyta > Magnoliopsida > Brassicales > Limnanthaceae > Limnanthes > Limnanthes douglasii. The sequence goes on from JAUPFV010000001.1 coordinate 305,661,338, forward strand.
ATGAAAGGCAAGAAGAGGAAGGGCAAACAAGTGGTGAGTAATTCTGAGAAGGATGCCCCAACAGACCCGGAGGGGCCGACCCAGGTTCAAATTGATGCAGCCCTTTTACAAGTGGTGGAGTAGGAGACCGAGAGGCAAGAAGAAGAGCTTCCAAAACCTCCAAGGCCTTCCAAGAGGACTCGCAAGCAAGTAGGTGAAAGCGCTGACCGGAAAGTCAAGAAGAAAAAGACTTCCCAAGGAGATGAGTTTGCTCTCTGGGATCCGGAGCCCTCTTTTCCCACTGACCCCACTGACCCAACGTTGGCTGAAGAGATCCCAAGAGAGTTTCACACTGATGAAGTTGAGGGGGGAGAGCTCAACTTGGATGAAGTGGACATCACCGGTCTGGGTGGACTTGGTAAATATTTTCTTGGCCTCCCTAGAGATGAGTTCGCAGGGCCTTACATCCCTCCGAGTAGCTCCAATACGGTCAACTTCAATGGTAAGACTTTCATGGTTTCTAGTGAGAAGGACACTATAGCCCATTCCTTGCTTAGTAATGTGCAGCCGGTTCTCACATTGGAGAGGCAAGTCCGGAGTCAAGCACACACTATCAAAGACCTCAAGTCTGATAAGGAAAAGCTGTCCGAAGACCTCCGCACTGCCACCACCAATGCTGACTTGCTTAAGGAAGCAAATGAGGAGCTGAAGAAGAAGCAAAATGAAAGCAACACAAAAGTTGCCACCCTAGAAGAAACCATAAAAGATCTTCAGGATAAGCTGTCCGGAATGGAGAAGGACCTGACAACCTCAAGGGGAGAAACTGCTGCAAAGGAGAAGCTCATCACCAACCTGACCACTGACAAGATCGCTTTAGAAAATGCAGTGACTCAGGCTGCTGAAGAGAAGGCTGCTTTGGTGAGGGACCAAGAGGCCACAATCAAGGCCAAGATCAACGCCTATGCCAGGGAGATGATACAAAGCGAGGAGCTAATGATTCAAAGGGTGAAGTCTGATATGGTTCTCCTGTTTCACAAAAAATTCCCGAAGAGGAGACTGGGGGACTTATGGCGCTATGTGGATGATGATGACCTTCCATATTATACTATGGTTCACGAGGGATATTCCGGTGAGTCCTCATCTGATAATGAAGAGGAAACCGGAGAGAGCCCAGGTGAAGAAGAGAATGATCCCAAGGGCAAGAAAATGGTCGAAGGGGGGAGTGACATTAAAGGCAAGAAAGTAGATGAGGGTGAGCCATCTTCAAAGGCTCAAGCTTAATTTATTGTGTACTTTACTTATCCTTTACTCAAACTAAAGTCCTTGGAAGGCCAAGGCACTTATTTTTGTTGTGGTGTCCGGTATTATTCGGACAGATTTTTTTGTACTGTGCCCAAACTTGTTTAAAAATTCCTTGGAAGGCCAAGGCAATTTTAAGTTATTGAATGAATGTTTCTATTTTGCTCAACCATCATCTTCTTTGTTTATTTGTTTTAGTTTAGATAGCTGGAATTTAAGTAGCTTTGAGTTATTGCATTGTGAGAGTGTTAAGATTCTCCGGCTAGAGTTTAAATAGCCCTTAGATCTTTTAGTCCGGGTAGTATGATAAGAGATAAAATTTTGAAAATACTTAGAGAATTTTGAAGAAGGCACCAAATTTCATTGAAAGCTCTCCATGCCACCGAAGAGGGGAAGGTATGCCCCCAAATATTTACATGGGTGTTTAAACAAGTAAATATTTACACAAGTGTTATTCCAAGTACATTCGAAGGTGTTCAATATTCCAAGGGTGAGTTAAAACCCTGCCATCTTTGTCTTCCAACTAATAAGTCCCACGCTTGATTCTTTCGATTATAGTATACGGTCCCTCCCAAGTTGGGGCCAGCTTTCCGAAGAGCTTTTCCTTAGTATGCAAGAAGACCTTTCTTAATACTTTGTCCCCGGGCTAGAAATCTCTTCTTTTAACTTTAGAAGCAAACCTGCTTCTCATCAGGCTCTCATAGTGTGCAATTCTAAGGTGGGCTTTAACCCTTCTTTCTTCTATCAAATCAAGCTGATTTCTAATTGCCATTTCATTAGCGTGTCCGGAGAAGTTGTGAACACGAAAGGAAGGAAGTGTCTTCTCTATGGGGGCTACTGCATCCATCCTATAGACCAAGGCAAAGGGAGATTCTTGTGTTGCAGCCCCAAGTGTTGTTTGGTAGGCCCACAACACTTCTTGTAGATAACTAGGCCACTTCCCAGCAGCCCCTTCCAAATTTTTCTTTAACCCGGACAGTATAGTTCTATTAGCCACTTTAACCTGCCCATTGGCTTGTGGGTGAAAATGTGAAGAAAAGCAGTGCTGTATACCCCTTGAGGCACATAAGCTTTCCATCTCTCTGTTGTCAAACTGTGGCCCATTGTCTGTTGTTATCTTTTGTGGGACACCAAATCTGCAACATATATTGGACATAATGAATTTTATGACAGCTTTTGATGTTGTCCCTGCCAGGGGAGCTGCTTCTATCCATTTCGAGAAGTAGTCAATGGCCACAAGTATAGTTTTACGCTCTCCGGACGCCACAGGGAGAGGCCCAACCAAGTCCAATCCCCATCGAGCAAAAGGGATGGGCTCAGAAATTGACTCCAAAGGAATGGCTGGTACATGAATTTCATTGCTGTACCTTTGGCATGGGTCACATCTTCTTACCAGCTCCTTAGCATCTTTCATGATTGATGGCCAATAGTATCCGGAGAGTAACACTCTTCTTGTTAAAGCTCTGAACCCACAATGGGCTGACCCCTCACCATCATGCAATTCGGAGAGGACCACTTGTGACTCGTGATCTCCTAAACAACGTAGGAGAGGTTTACTATAGGATTTTTTATACAACACTTCTCTCAACATAATGAAACCACGAGCCTTGTGTTTCAATGTTCTGGCTTGTGACTTATCAGAAGGTATAATACCATCGGACAGATATTGTATGAGAGGAGATCTCCAGTCTTGAGGTCGACTCGCTTGTATTTCAAAAACTTCTTCTTTTTCACCCCTACTAAGTTGAATAGAAGGACTTTCAAGCACATGGATCCATGGATAGGACTCTGTATATGCTATCGTTGCCAATGAGTCTGCTAGCTCATTTTCTGCCCGGGGAATATGCTCATAGACCACAGCTTTAAACTTTAACGCTTCATTTTTGAGGAGGAGTAAATATTTTACCAACTGCTCCTTTCTAGCCTCAGATTGGCCTAAGGCATGGTGGACAAGCAACTGGGAGTCACTTAGAAGCTTGACCCTTTTAGCTCGACAGATGTGGGCCAACTTTAATCCAGCTATAGCTGCTTCATATTCGGACTCGTTATTAGACGCCTTGAAAGCAAAACAGATAGCTTGGTACATGCTGTCCCTGTATGGGGAAATGAGACATATTCCTGCCCCACATCCCATGGTGCTAGACCCTTCGTCTGTTCGGACAATCCACACTTTCTTGTCTTTTGAATTAGTAGGTTGTTCTGAATCCCTATCGGAGTGGAATTCAACCAGAAAATCAGCCACAGCTTGGGCTTTTACTGCTGTCCGGGGAGCAAAGTCTATGTCGAAGTCCCCCAACTCTACCGACCACTTTGTCATTCTGCTTGAAACGTCTTCTTTTTGAAGGACATTCTTTAAAGGGAAAGATGTCCGAACGATGATAGGATGAGCCTGCAAATAAGGCCTCATCTTTCTTGCAGCTATCACTAAAGCTAATGCCAGTTTTTCGAGTTTCAAGTAACGCCTTTCAACATCAATCAAGCTTTTGCTGATGTAGTACACTGGTTATGGACAACCATCAACCTCCCTTACCAACACAGCACTGATGGCACAACTTGAAACGGCCAGATATACAATAAGAGTCTCCCCATCAACTGGTTTGAACAAAGTTTTGGGAGAGGAGAGATGTTTCTTGATTTCACTGAATGCCTCATCACACTGCGGGGTCCACTCGAATCCCTTTGCACCGTTCAAAGTTTGAAAGAAAGGAGTACAGCTGTCCGAAGACCTCGAGATAAATCTGTTCAAGGCATCCAATCTTCCCGTTAATCGCTGTACTTCTTTAATGTTTCGGGTGGCTCCATCTGGAATAAGGCATTGAGTTGGTCCGGGTCGGGCTGTATTCCATGCTCGCTTATGGTATACCCTAAGAACTTCCCAGACTGTACTCCGAATACACACTTTTCAGGGTTTAGTTTTAAATTCACTTTTGCCAAGTTGGCAAAAGTTTCTTGGAGATCGGACAAGTGCAACTGCTCATCCACGCTTTCACCATCATATCGTCAATGTAAACCTCCATATTTCTTCCAATTTGATCAGCAAATGCCTTGTTGACTAACCTTTGATAAGTAGCCCCATCATTTTTCAAGCCAAAAGGCATCACCTTGTAGCAATGTAGACCTCTATCAGTGACAAACGTGGTATGCTCTTGATCTTTTGGATCTACTTGGATCTGATTGTACCCGGAGAAGGCATCCATGAAGGAGAGCAGTTTGTTCCCAGAAGTAGAGTCTACTAACTGATCTATCCGGGAAACCGGATACAAATCTTTCGGGCAAGCTCTATTAAGATCTGTGAAGTCAATGCACATGCGCCATTTTCCATTTTTCTTTTTTACCAGGACAGGATTGGCAGTCCACAAAGGGTATTGAGATTCTTTGATGTGCCCCATCTTTGTGAGTCTGTCAACCTCTTGTACTATGACATCAGCCTTTTCTTTTGAGAAAGCTCTCTTCTTTTGAACCACTGGGGCCACATCTCTTCGGACAGATAGGTGATGGGATATCACCTCTGATGGAACTCCAGTAACATCAGCATTGCACCAAGCAAAAGCGTGTTGATGGTCTTTCAAGAATTTCAACATCTCTTCTTTCAACATTGGTGGTATCTTGGACCCTAACTTGACACTTTTGCCTTCTTCCAGACAGTGCGTTTCAACCTCTTCAATTGGGATTAACACTCCGGGGGTCTCCCTGGGGTCATCAATCTCACCCTCACCCCCAGAAAGGCCCTCAAACTGCTATTGATCATTTATTCGGACTGCCCCCAGCGTTGGTGTAGCCAAGGAAGTGGCATAGCATTCTCTTGCAACCTTTTGGCTGCTTCGGACAACCCCAACTTGTCCCTGAACAGCATACATTAAACACTGATGGACTGTTGAAGCTACATCATGCATCCTAGAGAGCCAAGATCTCCCTAGAATAGAATTATAGCAAGTGGGACAATCCACCACAATGAAGAGTATTCTAACCATTTTCTTGAAAGGGCCCCTGCCCAATAACACTTCTTCTTCAAACTCCCCGATCACATCAGCTGAGCTGCCCGTGAAACCCACGATCGATCTGTCTTTCTTCTGAATCACAGCCGGATTTCTCATTTTCTTGTAAGTGGTTAGGAAAAGGATATTGGCAGAGCTTCTAGTATCCACCAGAATTCGCCTTATCTCATTGCCCCCTATAGATGCTCCTATGAAAATAGCATCCTCATAAGGGCCAGTAATGTCTCTTAAATCATCCTCATCAAAGACAATGAATGAGAATGAGTTTGGTGATTGATAAGATGTCATGCCTCCTTCTAGCTGGGAGGTTAAATTATGAACATGCCTCTTTCTCGAAGAAGCAGTAGGAGCTGTCATAGTGTCCCCTCCGAAGATTGTAAGTGACTCGAAGAATTTAATGAGCCCGGGGACAGACCTAGAACACTCCTCTATAGCACCCACCCTGTTTCGTGTTGGATCAGGATCCAAGTACTCAGATTCCACATCAAACCTTTCCACTATTACCATGGCCCCCTCCGGGGTAGCATTACTTGGACCAACCCGGTGAGTGTTGTCAGGCCTGTTGCCTCCTCTCCTTTTAACGTATGCTCCTAACTTTCCCCTTTCAATCAAGTTTTGAACCTCTTGTTTCAACGCTATGAAATCATCAGTGGTATGGCCAATATCATTGTGGTATTGGCAAAAGGAGTTGTTACGATGCTCTCTGGGAGACTGCAAGGTTGCTGGTCTCCGGTAGTGTACCTCATCTTTTATTTTATCGAAAATGGTGGCCACGCTTTCTTTGAGTTCTGCGAACCACTCCGGTTGGACCCATGGCCCTCTTTTGTTTCTGGATTGTTGACTTTGAGCAGGAGCAGCTGGCTGAGACTGAGCTTTTTCCCTACCATGCCCCTGTCCGGTTTCTCTTGTTTTATTCCCGGACTGGTTTTAATTTGGAGTTGGTGCCACCGGGGTGGATCTCACCTGTCTGTGCACCCTATTCTTTTTTGTTTCATCAACGTTTATTTGCTTGCCAACTTGGTTTAGCAATCCTCCCCAGGTCATGGCCTTCTTTCTGGTCACCGAATCAGCCAGGTTGCCTGGGTTCAAACCTTGTCGTAGGGATGCTATTGCCACCTGTTCGAAGCAATCAGCCAACCCATTCTTTGTGTTCACAAAACGACTTATGTACTCCTTCAATGACTCATTTGGCTCCTGGGCACAATGGATTATTGTGTCTCCATTGCCCTTCAGCTCCTTACTCCCCACAAACTGCCTTCGAAAGGCCACCCAAAACGTATCAAAATCTTTAATACAACCTTGAGGCAGGCTGTTGTACCATTTCAGAGCACTCCTCGTAAAAGATTGGGAGAATGCCCTACACAGTAGTTTATCATCATCATCAAAGTTCATCATGAAGTTCTTGAATTGCTCCATATGATTGTCCGGATCAGTACTGCCATCGTACTTCTCCATCTTAGTACTGTCAAACCTCTTGGGGAGGTTTCCGGACAGGATTTTAGAAGACAGTGGAGACTGCCTCCAATTCCTTCCACGACTGAACACGGTATCCTCATTGGGAGTTGCAAAGATACCTGGCTCATCGTGGAAAGCAAAGGGATCCATCAGCATCTTGTCCGTATACCTCCGGTGGTGAGATGACCCCTTTCCAATATGCATTTTCATTCTTCCATGGTGATCTTTTTTTCTCGAATATTTCTTAACCAGCTTTTGCTTTTTCTTGGTTCGACCCTCATCACTGCTAGAGGACAAGGATTTTTCATTTCCCTCACTATCTGAAGAGCTGCCCGAAGATTCTGAACTTGAGTCAGAGCTCTCCACAGGCTTGGACCGGTGAGACTTTTTAGAACTAGCATGTGTCTTTTTGGTACTCACATGAGTTTTCGAAGCCTCAGGCTCTCTAGGGTTGTCGGTGTGATGAACAACCGATGCCTTGGATTTTTCTTTCACGCCCATTTTGGCCTTTTCATCCCTCAGAGCTTCTATTTCAAGCTTTAACCTGTCGCGCTCTTGGACAATATACTCATCGTTTTCTTCCACCACTTCGAGCAAAGCTAGTGGAAGCTCTGGATTGTCCGAATTCATACGGACAGAATTTCTTGGCAGGTTTTGAATGCTTGATTCAGGCACCTCTCTCCTCCCACTGTGGTCGCCAAATTAGTGTGGATAATAATCGCCTGAGGGTAGGCTAGTAATTTTAAGTGGAGTTTCAAGGTGGTGTATGGGTGTTTAACAATGGTGTGTGGGTGTTTAAAGGTGGTGTGTGGGTGTTTAACGGTGGTGTGTGGGTGTTTAAAGGTGGAGAGATAATTAAGCAGCTTGGTAGCAGTTAAGTTTCATTACCCATAGTTAATGCTGGTGGTTGGGTATTTATAGTGTGATGTTTGGGCCCTTATGGGCTTTCGGGTCATGTTGAATGGACCCGGGTCATGTTTAAAGACCCATGAGTTCTAAGCAGGAGGGCAGGTAGCTTAGTCAGGAAGTGTTTAGGTTTTTTAGTACTTTAGTCATAGTTCGAACAGCATTAAGTTCGCAGTGTTCGAAGTGATCTGTCCGGCCCAAATGATCTGTCTGATTTATGTCCTTAGTGCCTGTCCGGTATCCGGAGAGATTCAGACTGATCTGACCTTCCGGAGAGTACGCTGAATTCGGACTCATCACAAACCATATAGCTTGGTATATTTTATCACCATACAGAGAGGTTAGGAAAATTCCAGCTCCACAACCCATTGTACTTGATCCACCATCAGTCCGGACTACCCATTCTTTTTTGGTTTTCCCTTCTGAAGCTTGTTTAGAACTCCTCTACGGATGGAGTTCTACTAGGAAATCAGCAACAGAGTGAGCCTTGATAGTAGTTCGTGGGGTGAAATCAATGTCATAATCACCCAACTCTACTGACCACTTGGTCATCCTGCTTGATATGTCTGCTTTCTAAAGAACATTCTTCAATGGAAAAGACGTTCGGATAATGATGGAATGAGACTGAAAATTCGGCTTCATTTTTCCTGCAGCAATCACTAAGGCTAGTGCAAACTTTTCAAGCTTCAAGTACCTCTTCTCAGCATCTATCATGATTTTGTTGATGTAGTACACCAGACGAGGGTAATTATCCACCTCTCTTACCAATACTGCACTTATAGCGCATTCTGACACACCCAAGTATACATACAGTGTTTCTCCTTGTATGGGCTTGAAAAGGGTCTTTGGTGAAGACAAGTGTTTCTTTATTGCATCAAAACCTTGGCTATATTATGGAGACTAAAGTTTTTAGCACTCTACAAGGTTTGGAAAAACAGAGCACACTTATCTGAAGATCTTGAAATAAAATGATTCAAGGCAGTCAACCTTCCAGTAAGCTTCTGGACTTCTTTAATATTCTGAGGATGATCCATTTCTAATAGGGAATTCAACTGATCCGGATCGGGTTGTATCCCTTTTTCATTTATTACATACCCCAAAACGTTTCCGGATCGAACACCGAAGATACACTTTTGTGGATTCAGTTTCAAATTCACCATTTTCAGATTGGCAAAAGTTTCCCGAAGGTAAATTATATGAAAATCCTCCTCTAATCTTTTAACCATCATGTCATCTGTGTACACCTTCATATTCCTGCCAATCTGATTAGCAAATGTCTAGTTTATTAGCCTATGGTAAGTAGCCTTAGCATTATTCAACCCAAAATGCATCACGTTATAACAATGGAGACCCCTGTCCGTAACAAACATAGTATGATCTTGGTCCTTCGGATCCACCTGAATCTGGTTGTATACGGAGAAGGCATCCATGAAGGACAACAACTTGTTGCCAGATGTTGAGTCCACCAACTGGTCTATCCGGGGGACCGGATAAAGATCTTTTGGGCAAGCTCTGTTGAGGTCAGTAAAGTCAATACACATATGCCATTTCCCGTTCTGATTCTTGACAAACACTGGATTGGCTGTCATATAGGATACTAGGACTCCTTTATGTTCCCTATCTTGGTAAGCCGGTCAACTTCTTGGACTATTACATCAGATTTCTCTTTAGAGAAAGCCCTCATTTTCTGCACGACAGGTGCAACATCACTCCAAATCGATAGTTTGTGAGAGATAACGCTTGCAGGAACTCCGGTTACATCACCATTGCACCAAGAAAAAACATGTTGAGTGTTTGATAAAAAGGACAACAATTTCTTTTTTAACTCTTGCGCCATTCTGGAGACAATCTTAATACTTCTACCCTCTACCAAGGGATGGGTTTCAACTTCTTCCACCAGTATTATAACACTAGGGGCCTCTCTAAGGTCATTAATTTCACCCTCCCCCTCCGAAGGCCCCAGTACTGCTAATTTTCATTGATTCGAACTACTCCCAAAGTTTTAGAAGCAAGTGCGGTTGCATTGCACTCCCTTGCTATCTTCTGACTACTTCAGAAAACACCCACCTGTCCTTGAACCGCATACTTCAAACACTGATGGACTGTTGAGGCCATAACATGCATTCTAGAGAGCCAGGTCCTTCCAAATATTTCATTGTAACATGTGGGGCAGTCTACCACAACGAATAACACTCTAAACAGTTTCTTAAAAGGCCCCTTGCCCAACAACACCTATTCCTAAAACTCCCCGATTACATCCACAGAGCTTCATGTGAAGCCAAGAATGGTTCTGTTTGATCGTTGAATAACAGTTGGATTTTTTATCTGCTTGTAAGAACTTAAAAAGAGGATTTTTGCCGAACTGTCCGTGTCTATCAGAATCCGTCTAATATCGTTACCCCCAATAGATGCTCGTATCACCACAACATCCTCATGAGGCCTAGATATATTTCTTAAATAATCCTCATAAAAAACTGTAAATGGAAAAGGGGTTTGGGACTGAAAAGAAGACATGCGCCCTCCAACTAAGTAGCCAGAGAGTGAACATGCCTCTTCCTTGATGAAGGAGTTAGCGCTGTCACGGTATCCCCTCCAAATATAGTAAGTGACTCAAAGAAACTAATGAGTTCGGACACCGTCTTAGTTTGTTCTGTTATGATCCTTTTTTTTTATTCCGGGTTGGTTCAGGATCCAGGTACTCCAAATCAACATCAAATCTTTCAAGGATCACCATTGCCCATTCCGGAGCAGATGTTCCTGCATTGTTCGTAGGCCCAGTTCGAGGAGCATTGTCAGGCCTTTTTCCACCTCTTCTTTTGACATAATCCCCCAACTTACCTCTTTCAATGAGATTCTGTAATTCCTGCTTCAGAGAAGTACAGTATTGGGTGTTATGGCCAATATCATTGTGATATTGGCAGAGACAAGTATTTCGACTGTCTCTGGGAGACTGCAGTGCTGCTGGTTTCCGGAAATGGACTTCATCATTGGTCTTGTCATAAATTGTGACCACATTATTTTTTAATTCTGCAAACCACTTCGGTTGAACCCAAGGACCTTTTTTACTCCTCGACTGCCGACTCTGGGATTGATTTTGGTTGGATTGAGCCTACTTAGCCCTGTTTGACCCTTGTCTGATCTCTTTAGCCTTATACCCGGACTGGTTTTAGTTTTGAGCTGCTGGGGTGAACCTCACCTGACGGTGCACCCTGGTTTTCTTGGTTTCATCCATGTTAATATGCTTCCCCACCTGATTTAACAAGCCACCCCAAGTCATAGGCTTCTTCCTTGTCACCGAATCAGCCAGATTCCTAGGGTTCAATCCTTGTCTCAAGGAAGCAATTGCCACCTGTACGAAGCAATCTGCTAACCCGTTTTTGGTATTTACGAACCGAATTATGTAGTCCTTTAAGGACTCATTTGGCTCTTGGGCACAATGGATGGTAGTATCCCTATTACCCTTCACCTCTTTACTTCCCAGAATCTACTTTCGGAAGGTAAACCAGGATGTATCAATGTTTCTGATACACCCCTAGGGTAAACTGTTGTACCACTTAAGAGCACTTCCCGTAAAAGATTTGCAGAAGGCTCTACATAGAAGTTTGTCATCATCATCAAAATTCATCATGAAGTTCTTAAACTGCTCCAAATGATTGTCCGGATCCTTACTCTCATCATACTTCTCCATTTTCGAGCTGTCAAACCTTTTGGGTAGGTTTCCGGACAGGTTTTTGGCAGACAATGGCGATTGTCTCCAATTCCTATTACGACTGAAGACTGTATCTTCATTAGGTGTTGTAAAGATACTTGGTTCGGTCTAATAGCAAAATGATTGATCAACAGCTGATCCACATGCCTGTGATTGTGGCTGTGAGATGACCCTTTGCCCAGATGTCTTTTAAGTCTCCCATGCCCATCTCTTTTTCTTGAATACTTTTTAACTAGTTTTTGTTTCTTTCTGGACCTTCCTTCATCACTGCTCGATGAGAAAGACTCCTTAAGCTCAGCCTCGTTCGAAGAGCTGTTGGAGGACTCAGAATCTGAACTTTCAACCGGCTTGGACCGGTGAGTCTTCTTAGAACCAACACGGGTCTTCTTTGAACTCAAATGAGTGTTTGCTGATGGATAATTATTCCTAGAATTATCAGTATGATGGATCGTTGATGCCCTCAACTTCTCCTTTATACCAATTTCTGCTTGTTTTATAGCCCTCGACGCCTATATTTCTGCCCTTAACTTGTCTCGCTCTTCGATGGTGTATTCTTTGTTTTCCCTAACTACCTCCACCACAGGTGGTGGATTTCCTTGCTCGTCCGGACCCATCCGAACATGTCTTTTCTACTGGTTTTGGAATGCAAGATTCAGGCACCGTCGCCTCTCACTGTGGTCGCCAATTTGGTTTGGTTTATTTTAGGCTGGGGGTAATTTTTTAAAGTGTTTTGCAAAGTATTTTGAGTATTAAATGTTTGGTATAAAGTAGTGAGAGATTTAAGAAGCCTGGTTGTATTAAATCTTCATTAACTTCATTAATGAAAGTAGTTGGGGTATTTATACCCTTAATTATGGACCCATGGGCTTACGGGTCAAGTTATTGAACCAGGTCAAGTTTAAGGACACATTAATCTCTTAAGTTGATTAGCACATAACTTAGTCAAAAGATGTTTAGGTGTTTCTTTACTTTTGCCCTATCCGGATAGTTCAGTGGTACGTTTATGTCCGGATTTCCCTTGTTAGGATAACTCAGTGAGTTGTGACTAGATAATCCGAACTCATCAGCAACAATTGAATAATCATTGGTCATTTCCCCCAAAAGAGAATTTCCTTTATATAGTACATGAGGTGAATAATAAAATTACAGAATTACCATTGTTAAAGTGGATTTCTCACCACAGTTATTTACTCTTTACAAACAAGTTCTAAGGGTATATCATTTAGCCCCTCTATCTCTTATGTTTGTTTTAATTTAGTCATTAATCACTAAATACATGAATATAGTCTTTATATCTAACATAATAACCTTGCTATTATTTATATTATCATTCCCTTATCGGTAGCCCCCAGTCCTTGTGAAGATATCTGAATGAGGACTGACTGATGAATGCCATTATTCTTTCCTTTCGAACCTCCTCATACTTTATGACACCCAAACTTCTTTGTATGACCTTCTATATTTCTCCCCGGATCGCTCTTGACTCATTCTTTGATTGGACGTATTCGTTATTTGTATTCCATAAATAACTTTGGAGTTGGTTCAATATCTCAAACAAAGCTGCTGCACGTAGAACTTCCGGTGGTAGAGGGCATCCAATGCATGTAGACAGTTTTTAGGCTAACTTTCGTGATAACTGGTCCCCTATTCGGGAACGCATTTCCCTTATTGCTCAGCGCCCCAGTCAATCTTGTTCAAGAAATAACGAGGTGGACCCTTCTTCATCGGATCCTACTCGCAAACCTTCTTCTTTCTTAACGATGGGAAATGAAAAATAAAATTTTCCTAAAATAAATAAAAGAGAACATGTTAAAAGGAAGAGATTCTCATACCTGCCTACAAAGTCTATTCGAGTTAAAAAAAATTCTTCTGCTGCAACCCATTAGGTAACTCCTCAAGGGACCCATCAAACGACTCCCAAAGTCAGCCCATAAATCTTTTTTTCAAGGAATATTCGTTTGGAACAAGTTTTGAAATCCATCCCTGAAATCCACGAGAAAAGTCTAATTGTTGAGTTTGACAGTGATCATGAAAAGAACGATGTGGTTGTGGTTGAAGCACAACCCCTACAAGTTGTCCCAGCGGTGATTCTTTCCCACTGGACCATCTATGCCAAGTGAGGGGATATGTTCTACTCCCCCGGAAATTATGACTGACCCACATCCTCACCGAGGAGAAACTTCCTCGGTGAAAAAGGATAAGAATAATAAGAAGAAAAGACGTGCCTCAAACTTGCCTTCAAATATAGAAGACATGTTGGGGGATAATCTTCGTGATATTGAAGCGAAGCATCTACTTGCCGTTTATAAGATGAAATATAAATATTTCCACTCAACCGAGAAGGTGAAACTTAGAGACCGATGGACAGTCCCCAAAAATATTACTATTTGATTTCCCAATATTGGAGAGACGCAATTATCCGTTCGCAATCATGAGCTGATTCTTTACACCGAACTTATGAATTGGGGTGTTTGCCTTCCTATCGATCCTGATCTAGTGGAGTACTTTAATCTTATTGTACTTTTCCCCTCTCAAGTTGGTCCAAACATGTGGTATACACTCATGGCCTACATCATGGCTTCTAGGATTTCTGAGACAACCCTTTCCATGTAGCAACTTGTCTCCATCTCGGGTGTAGCTAAGAACTCTCATTACCTATTTTATTCTCTTGGTTTTGCAAGGCAATACAAGGTGATCAAATATTTGTTGGAAGTCAACAAAAAATGGAAGCAACAATTTATTTTTATCCATGGGCTATGTGAGACTGGTTTTGAAGATTTCGAAAACCTTCCCCATCGGTTAACTTTGAAGTGGTCTGGGCGAGGTTTGTATCTTCATAATTTATTCTATTTTACTTATTAAAATTGGTTAACTTAAGGTATTTATTTTAAATAGTTATGAAGGGAATTGCCAAACCCTTTAACGATTATGCAAAGTCTGCAAAGAAAATCTCTGAGAAACTAAGTATCTGGGCTGGTGATAATTGGAGTCATAAAATTCATCGGAGCTTCATGCCAATGAACTTGGTAAGAAGTAATCGTTGGAGATACGATCCTGGTCAGAAAAAATCCATGTTCAGACTCATGGTACAGCCAAGAAGATTCTATTCTTAAGCATTTGAAAGGCTTATACAATATGGTTTTCCTTCCTACTCAGGCTAGGGCTCCTAGTCATCAAGATGTTGAAAAACCCGAAGAGGAGATTGAACAAATCAAAGAGGATACAGGCTCAGAGAATGATGTCCATGAAGAGCAAATGACTGAAGTACAGGGAGACCAACAAAATGAAACTCAAGATGAAAGGCTAACAGATGTCCAACAAGAACAACAAGTTGATATCCAGGTGTGCCCTCAGGTAGAATTCGGGGAGAGACTAGATGAATGTTGGTAACAAAACTTTAGTTGAAGTAAGACGAGATAGGATAGAAGGAGTTGTGAGGCCGAGGAGGTTCACTGCTGAGGAGAAGCAAATGAAGGTAGTCGATAGTGAAATGGAAAGTGACAATACAACTTTTCTGAGCTTACCCCCCATAAAGGAAGTCATTATAGTCGACTCAGACTCTGGAGGAGAAGTTGTCCTTTAGAAAAAGCAAACTACTAGCCAAGAAGAAAATCTTGAGGAAGGTGAACATCTCTCCCCTGCTTCAAGTTACATTGACGTTTATGAAAACGACTTTATTGCCAACGAGTTGAAAAAATTGCTTCGTGCTGCTGCTCTCCTCGAAAGGAAAGCTAATAAAAAAGATCGTTACGAAAGTGAAGTCCTCCAAAGAAGGGGTGAAATAAAGAGACTGTCCACTGAGGTAACCAACTTGAAAAATGAAGTGGATAGCTTGGAAGATGAACTTGTCAAGGAGAAAAATATATATTCGCAATTGAAGAAGGTTGATGATAAAATTACTCAAGAGAAGAAGACGTCTGTTGATCGCTTATTTAGTATCACTTTCTTAGAGACTAAACTCTCTGAGGAAAAAAAAAGTTTGACGATGAGAGGGAGCGTTTTATTACAAGGGACATTGAAATGAACACTATTGTTGACGGTCTTTATGATTCTTTTCAAATGACCAAATCGTATTTTACCCGGGCAGTCACAGACATTGAAAAGCTGTTAAAAGCCCACGAATCTCTGAAAAATAACTTTGAAACTCAGAAGAAGAAAGTTTGGATGCATATGCAGCCAGTATTGTGTCTCGCTTTGAAGAGAGAGATGCTAACATGAAGTCCGCTCTGGTGTTAGAGATGCATGAAAAGTTTCTTGACTTGAAGTTAGGTAGCCTTTGGCATCGCGTTATCGAAAGACATCATCCTGTAAGTGTCTCTATGAAAGACTTGGAAACTAGGAGTGACTCAGAAAGTTCATCTTCTTCGTTTGGCTCTTCATGAGACAGTAAAGAAAATACCACATCCGAATGATGTTTTTATCCTTGTTTTGTTGATCATCTGTAAACGTAAACATGTGGGACTTTATTTTATTTTAATGATGTATTTATGCTTTCCAAATTTATTCTCATATTATAAAGTTTCCCATATGAAAATGTTTGACTTGAAAATATTTTACCCATGCTCTCCCCCGGATAAATAGTTTCTTAATATGAAAATGTTCAATAACTCCAATTTTGATGAAACATCATTCATATTAAAAAAAGGTTTATATCAACTTATTTTTTAGGTAAAAGATCTTTTAGGTAACAATGTTTGACTCAGATTTAAAGCGATGAAAACTTTGTTAACCACTTTTTTGGTTTAAAATAATGAACGTTTTCTTTGGATTATCTTTTCAGTTAAAAAGATGAACAATATCGTCCAAACTTTTTTGGAATATATTTTTAGTTCAAAAAGATTAACATCATTTTCCAAACTTTTTCGGAGTTTCTGTTGAGTTCAAAACGATGAACATCATTATCGAAACTTTTTTGGAGTGTCTTTTGAGTTCAAAAAGATGAACATCATTATCCAAACTTTTTTGGAATGTCTTCTGAGTTAAAAAAAGATGAACATCATTATCCAAACTTTTTTGGAGTGTCTTTTGAGTTAAGAAAGATGAACATTATAGAGTCATTTTAAGATGGCAAAGGGATTTTATATATAAGTCGGCCATAAGGGAACCTCATTAAAACCTTCATGCGCCACCAGCGTAGAAAAGAGTATGCCACCGATACTTACATAAGCTGATAAAGAAAATATTTACATAGTTACTCATTCACTCTAAATAAATTTTGAGGAGCACAATGTTCCAAGGGTGGGGAAGATATCTCCTTTCTTTATCTTTGAGTCTCTACGTCCCCGGCTTGATCTTCTTTGTTATCGTGTACAGACCCTCCCAATTAGGAGCCAACTTTCCCAACCTTTTTTCTTTTATATGAAGTAAGACTTTCCTCAAAACTTTATCTCCGGATTTGAAGTTCTTTCTTCTAA